>CANXME010002168.1:0-409003 GCA_948144175.1 Closterium sp. NIES-65
TTGACACGTTGAACAGTAGGTACTACGGAACACGACGCAATAAGCCACTATTGTATGGGTGATTGGCACCACCCACGACTGCCGACCCGATGGAGACGACGAGGGCGATGTGGGCACGGCTAGCAAATAATGAGACGTGCCAAAGTTTGCGGCGCTACAGGACATCGTATCTTGGCGGGTTGGAAAATGAGAGAAGGTGTGCGGAGCTGAAGGACAAAACAGTGCGGCACCCCCGAAGCAGAAAACGGACAACGTGGCAACTTCGGAGAGGGCGAAAAAAGAGAATATGGTGGCGCAAATTTAAAACGTCACGACCAGCCGGCACCAGGGGAAATCGCCGAGACTAATGGAGGATCCGCGAAACGAGACCCTGCACCGACCGGGAAACTCCAACCGTATACCCGACAAGTAAGAATATTACTTCTCGTGGGTTTCAAGCCTTATTAAGGGAGAGTCAGAAATTAAACCGGTACCGGGGTATTATGGGGACCCTACTCCAGAGCGCTAATACGGGTCGAGCGTTCCGAGGAGTTAATATTCTCTCCAAGCAGCACTGTTTAAAGGCTCCTTGTTCCCCACAGATGAAGCCTACACAGCTGCAAAGGCTTAGTGGAAGGTTCCAGGCCCAAGGGAAGCCGAATCGGCCTCGAATAAATCCTTCTAACCTTTCTCAGTTGAAAACTGATACTGAAGCTGCATCTTTGAGCGCAGGACCTAGGGATAACATATTCGACGTACCCTACGATCCTATAAGCGATACCATCTACGGATACTCGGAGCAGCAGCAACCACTAGTACTCGAGGTGATCTGCAACGGGCGTCGCCTCCAGGCCCTGGTGGACAGTGGTACGTCCCACTCGGTGTGCGACCGCGGGACGTTGGAGAAAATTGGAGAATCCTAAGAAGAAACCCAGTTTACAGCAACGATGGTGGACGGTACGAAGCTTCCCATCCACGGAAAGTCAACACTGCAGCTGCAGATAGGGGCGTTGAGGTGGAAGCCGACGTTGCCGATCACGAACATCAAGGGATTAGATTTTATCTTGGGGCAAGATTTCCTGAAGCAGCTCAACCCCGAGATCGATTGGGTCAACAGCAAGGTGTGCATCTACAACAACGGGAAACGAGTGGAGCTGCGAAGCTAGACAGATACAGGGAGCGTTCCTGAAACGACACTGGCACGGTTCGAACGGACAGTGAACGAGAGTAACACGGGTTACTTAGCACTGGTTATAGCAGCAGCAGAGGAGGAGGTCTTGGAGCAGTACAAGGATATAATGCCCGACGACCTACCCACAGGCGTATCTCCAGCACGCACCCACGAGCACGAGATCGTGGAGGAACCAGGTGCGAAACCCGTCTCACGTGCACCATACCGACTGAGTCCAACTGAACTGACAGATATGAAAAACAGATAGAGTATCTACTAGACAGACAACTGATCCGCCCATCCACCTCTCCCTATGGTGCACCAGTTCTCTTCACTCCAAAGCCAGACGGTAGTTTACGGATGTGCATCGACTACCGCGCACTGAACAAACAGACAGTCAAAAACAAATATCCCATACCGCGCATAGACGACCTACTCGATCAACTGCGTGGAGCACCCGTATTTTCGAAGCTGGACCTACGATCGGGCTATTGGCAGATCAAGATGGCAGACAACTCCGTCCACAAGACAGCATTCCGTACCAGATACGGCTCCTACGAATACTTGGTGATGCCGTTCGGACTCTGCAACGCACCAGCAACGTTTCAGGCGGAGATGAATCACATCTTACGACCCGTGCGGGACGAGTGCGTGGTGGTGTACCTGGACGACATTCTCATCTACTCCAAGAACATGAAGGAGCACGTGGAGCACCTGCGGAAGGTGTTCGAGATCCTGCGGAAAAACAAGTTCTACGTGAAGCTGACAAAGAGCGACTTCGCCCTGAAGAAGGTGCAGTTTCTCGGGCACATGGTGAGTGCCGAGGGCGTACACGTGGACCCACGGAAGATCAAAGCCGTCAAGAAGTGGAATGTACCAGAGAACGTGAAGGAATTACAGCAATTCCTAGGCTTCGCCAACTACTACAAGAGGTTCGTGCCGCAGTACGCTAAGATAGCAGCGCCACTGCCCGACCTACTGAAAAAGGATACGCCCTACAAATGGGATACCCTTCATCAGCAAGCCATGGAGCAGCTACAGACAGCACTGACTATAGCGCCAGTACTCATCTTGCCGGATCCAGACAAGGACTACGTGGTGGAAACAGACGCTAGTGACCAAGCAGTCGGAGCAGTACTGATGCAGGATCACGGACGCGGTTTGCAGCCCATCGCCTACCTCAGTAAGAAGCTACACGGAGCAGAACTAAACTACCCCATTCACAACAAGGCAGACGCGTTGAGCCGCCCCGGACATGTAGCACGCATCCAGCTCGAAGGGATGAACCCTCTGCTCAAGGGTCTATTCCAACATGGGTACTCCGTGGACGCAGAGATTGCTACAGCACAGACCAAGAAGCTATTACAGTGGGAGAAAGACTTAGCTGTAAGGAAGGGTTCAGGAAAGATTTGGGTACCGAATTACGCCCCGCTACGGCAGATCCTATTGGAGGAGTTTCACGACGTACCTTACGCGGGACATTTCGGGAGCAACAAGACGTTAGCAGGGATAGCGAAGTATTACTACTGGCCCGGGATGGCAGCAGACGTGCAGCAGTTCGTCACCTCTTGCGACACGTGCCAGCAGATGAAGAGTAGCAAGCAGAAAAAAGCAGGTTTACTTCAGCCTCTACCCGTACCAGAGCAGCCATGGCAGGTCGTTAGCCTCGACTTCATCACAGGATTTCCTTCGACCTCACAGGGACATGATTCCATCCTCGTGGTGATTGATAAGTTCTCCAAAATGGGTCACTTCATACCGACCAACGCCACAGCTACATCTGAAGCAACTGCTCGACTCTTCTTCGACCGCATCATCACCATCCACGGTATCCCCGCTACACTCATCTCAGACAGAGACCCCAAATTCACGAGTAAGTTCTGGAAGGAGCTCATGGGACTGTTGGGGACAAAGCTTGCAATGTCTTCAGCATACCACCCCCAGACTGACGGACAGACAGAGCGACTCAATCAAGTGGTTGAACAGTTACTGCACACAGCTTGCAAGGACGACGTCAGCCACTGGGACACACAGTTACCGACCCTAGAGTTCGCTTACAACAACGCATCACATGCGGCCACAGGAAAAACTCCTTTCTTCCTGTGTTACGGACGGGAACCACTCACACCACAGCAGCCAACCACACCGGCATACGTCCAAGCCGCACATGAATTCGTCACCACCATGCAGCAGCTATGGGAGAAGACTCAGCGACGTCTCACCACGATGCAGAACTCTCAGAAGCAGTATGCCGATCGTCAGCGACGTGATCACTCAGTAGCAGTCAGAGATCAGGTGCTTCTTGACACGCGCAACTTGAACCTGTCTCACCTCCCATCCAAACTCCGGCCTCGCTTCTGTGGTCCTTTTCTCGTTGAGGCACAGGTGACACCAGTTACATTCCGCTTGCGCTTACCAGATACATGGAAGCTTCACAACGCTTTCCATGTCCAGCTACTGAAGCCCTACAAGGACCCCAACCAACAGTTCCAGGGACGGCAACTACCGCCACCACCACCTGTTCTCATACAGGATGAACCCGAGTACGAGATCGAGCGCGTTCTCACCCATCGGCGCCGCGGTGGCAAGACCCTCGAGTTCCTGATACGTTGGAAGGGATACGACCCCACTGAGGACACTTGGGTTGCAAAAGCTGATATGGGCAACGCACGTCGTGCTCTCAAGGACTATCTTGTCAAGCAGGGTGTATCTCACGCCACCCAGCTTTGAGGGGGGGACGTGTGAGAGTACGACGGCTTATGCCAGCTATGCTTGCTTGCCCCTACTTTATCATGCTATTTCTAGCATAGGATAATCATATGCATGCATGAATTGCTTGATTTCCTAGGCTAGGTGCTTTCCTATATTTTATTATAGTTATAGCACCGAGCTAGGTTGCGTGCACCGAATTCTGGCTTTTCGGTTGCCACCGAATTGCCTTCTACCGAATTCGGTAAGGATCTGTTCGGGACGCTTCGCGACCCGCGGAACCTTCGCGTAACACCTGGTTACGGGGCCTTGTGTCGAGCCTATATATAGCCTCGTGTTGTACCCAGGTGATCATTCAATTCAATTTGAATCATCTTTTCTGAGCTCGATCCCAGATCCTCACATTCATAGCGCGTACAATGTTGTGCCGAAGCGCACAATGCGCGAGTACCTGCATACGCTTCAAGCAAAAATTGCGAAAGCAAACAAATTTACGAACATTCCATTCACACCCAAATGCATTCGCACATGCATACTCGTACAAACAGACGACAGGATAACGTGCAATGTCAATTTGCACCCAACAGATTCCAGCAGCGCAAAGTTGCAACTCCCGTGCCAGCAGAATTCAAACATGTGAAAGTTGCAGATGATGAAGGGGTTGAAGCCGAAGAGCAGCAGCAATTTCAGTCCTTCGTAGGCGGCCTCTAGTATGCAGCAGTTCACACAAGGCTCGACATCTTTTTCTCGGCTGGGCAGCTGGCTAGGGTGGTGCATAATCCGTCAGAGGAGCAGGTGGATGTAGCTGAGCGTGTGGTCAAGTATCTGAACTCTCACTGAAGCATTGGAGTTCAATACTCCGCATCTGCACACGTGAAGCAGATAGGGGCTGAGGTGCTGAAAGAGAAATAGGAGAGGCTTGGAGATGGCAAGCTCTTTCTCACTTGCTTTACCGATGCTACGTGGGCCTCTGAGAAAGAGGATTCCTCATATGTGGGAGGATACATCTGCGTAGTTGAGGGAGCACCTGTTAGTTGGAGGTCAAAGAATCAGACGCAGACCGCACTTTCTTCCATAGAATCAGAGTACATGGCGATGTTCCATGGGATGAAGGACGTGATTTGGCTGAGGAGGCTGTTAGAGGAGATTGGCCAGGAGCAGAAGGTTGCTACGCCGCTGTTTTGTGATAGCAAGGGAGCTCTTGGGATGGCCAGGAACTCCGTGCTTCGTAAGCTGAACAAGCACATGCGTATCAACTGGCAGTAGCTATGTAAGGAGTTGAAGAGGGGGGCGGTGAATCCAATTTACATCAAAACTCACCAGCAGCCAGCAGACTTCCTCACCAAGAGACTTGCGGATCAGCCTCATTGGCGTTGTGTGCGCATGAGTGGAATGAGCATGAACTAGCATGGAATGATGGGGATGCAGCTGGCAGGCTGAAAGGGAGTGTGTTGTGTGCAAATTCACATTGCACAACATCCTGCCGTCTGTTTGTGCGAGTATGCGTGTGCGAATGCATTTGGGTATGGATCGAATGTTTGTGTGTTTGTTTGCCTTCGAAATTTTTGCTTGATACATTTGCAGGTACTCGCGCAATATGCGCTTCGGACAACATTGTACGCGCTATGAACGGTGCAAGCAGAAAGGACAAGCTCGCTAAGGAACCCAAGATGGAAGCTTTGCGGTTCGGTTGAATTGATTGTGCAGATTCAATTCTATCCAACTCGAAATTGTACTGTTTTGTTTGGTTGACTGTAGTGTAGCAGGGCACGCACTATAGAGGTACAATTTAGGTAAAGGAGGGATGTTGTTTGTCTGTATCTGCTTGCTACAGGGCCAGGGGAAACCGGCGGAACCAGCATTTGGCTGGTTGAGCAAAGACATAACAGGTTCTGTTTTTAGGACCTGAACCTGGTTGTTGTTTTCTCATGTTGGAAAATCAGCACCAGAGGTTGTTTACCAACCTACCACCTGCTGTTTTGTCCAGCCACGTTGGTTCTGTTGCTTGGAGTTATTTGGGATCATCCCTGGTTGCTCTCAGGTTTATTCCCAAGGTCCTTGCTAGCTATAACTTTTTTTTTCTTCTCTGTTTGTACCTGCATATAGTCAATTTGATTCAAGCAAATTCCTCCCTTCCTGGAATTTCGTTTCTATGCGGTGCGACGGCGGAATGCTACCTGAGTCCGCGCTTGTACGCCAGCACTCCAACACTAGGCAAACGCTGTCCGAGCCATAACTTCGTAATGGAGAAACATTTTGCGAGGCAACTTCGTTCATTTAAAAGCTCTTGGAGCGAGCTTCCAATTAGGAAATTCTCAGCTGAATCCAATTGATGGTCTGCACGATACGCTGCGCGACGTTCAAGGTACTCTTGCTGTTTTGACTAAGTCTCTCTTGATCCCTCTCTCTACAAACTCGGACGCGAGGATAGGGGCTGGTCTTGTACCATGCACCCAAGGATCCTTGGAGGTGACCCCTAGGAGAGGTTTTAAATTTGATAAAGTCTTAATAGCTTGAGTTGATTAGGCCCTTATACCAACAGAACCAGCAATGCCTCCTTTGTCCCAAGCTGCTGCTCTGCTACATCAGCTCCTGCAGTCAGCTTCTTAGTAGCCATACGGGTACTTCCTGGCTTGGAGACGGGTGTCTCCCATCCCCTCATAACAACACCCTTCAGCTTCTTAGTTTTCCCCTGCTGCTGCTATCCTCCCTCGGATCCAGCAGCTCCACTAATACTACCGCTAGTCTCCATACCATTGTTTTCACCATCAGGTGCCTCCTGCACCTTCTCTCCATCACCACCTTCTGCATCTGCCTCCTCTCTCTCCTCCCACACACTAAGAGTCAGGTCCAGCTGCATGGTGATCTGCTCTATCTGCTGGGACACCCTGGCCTCCGGCTGTTTCTCCCAGCTCCCATACATCATGCCCTCAACAAACTTCACATCCCTTGGAAGGTTCCCACAGCAGCCATCCCTTGCTCTCAGCAGCCAGCCCCAAATGCACACACTAGATTGCACTCGCCTCCAACTTAGTGTGGTAGGTCTTAGGGACTTAGGCGACTGCCATAGAACCGAACACCCTCAGCATGTCCACCGGCGGCTTCATCCCAAGCCACCTCTCCAACGGCACCCACGAGTCATCCCCAACCTTTGTGAGTACCCTCTTCTTAGCGACAGTAGCGTGTCAAACAACATGGGGCCACATCAAGTTGCCCAGCCGAGATTCTATAAGCAGCGCCCTAGCTGTCTCCAGAATTGTCCGGTTCGCCCATTTTGCTACACCGTTAGGCTGTGGGGTGTAAGCCGTGGTAAGCTCCCTCTGGATGCCCTGCTTCTTGAGCCAGGCGTCTCCTTGCTCCCCCTTCTTCTCCGCACTGCCGTTGCTCTTTGGGTTGTTGTCGGACGAATCGGCGACCATGTTCGCGCCGTTTTTCTGGTTCCTCCGCCCGCCGCCATTCTGGTGACGTTTCTGGGGGGGTCCATTCATCGGGTTTCTTATAGCACAAAAACCAGGGTTGCCCCTCCTTCTCACAATACCAGCAACTCCCTTTCATTTTGCCACCAGCACCCGAGTTGCCCCCACGTCCAGATTTCGCACCGCGACCCCAACCGGTCCCTTCTTGTTGGTCGTAGGACTCGTCGTCCTTCTTTGCACCGCGTCCAGCACCACCGAAGCCACGTCCTTTGCCATGTTGGCTCCCTTGCATCCTGTAGCCGCTACTTCCGTCTTCTCCACCTCTCAGTTGGTGGCGACGAAAGTCCTCCTCTAGAATCTTTGTCCGCACCCACTCGAGTGTCCACGAGCTCTGGTTTTGCGGCAGGCTCAATCCGCTCGTGAATTGAAGCCACGATTCCGGCAGCAGCGAGAGCATCTTCAAGCACTTGGTCTGCTTTGTCAGAATTTTATTGTTCTCTCTCCTGCAGTGGGGTACTCTATAGCGAGTACAACCCCTTAGGGTTTGCTATATGTATCCTGCTGCTTTCTAGTCAACCTCCTCCTTTGTCTAAACTTCGCTTGCCTAGCTATGGCTCCTCATTATACCCACTACTTGAACATGCTTCGGGTAGGTGATTCTCGCGGTCGCCAACTTCGCGTAGAAGTCGCGCATCTTGTCTACGACAGGTTGCACCACCTCTCCCTTGCTCAAGCGCAACGCAGACAGCTCCCTCTCCAGCATCAACGTTGGAACAACGGAGGTCAGGACGTGCAGCTCCTTTAATATGGTCCACGCTTTCGGACCACACTCAACCTATGGCAGCAGGTGAATAACGTGGTGACGCTGGTTCAGCTCCAAACTCTGCGACATCAAATAGTAGCCAGCCGAGGAGCGCTCCTCCCAATCTTCCTACAGCGTGGGGTCACTCGGCCTAGGCTCCTTCTCAATCATTAGTCTCAGCAATCCAATCTGACATAAATATAGTTGCACTTTCCAGGCCCAATCATCATAGCCCTCACCATTGAACTTCTCGACGGTGAAGTTTTTCAGCACCTCCTTGACCAACGAGCCCTGGTTTGTTCGCGCTCCCCTTGGCGCTGAAACACCAGAATCTTGGCTGCCACTATGATCTGGGGCTGAAGATTCACTAGCTCCCATCGAGGTGTTGCCCACCATAGCTACCTATAACGAGGATCACTATAACGCAGCTAGACGAGAAGTGAGAATGGAATGAATGAACTATGAAACAGTTGGGTAAAAGTACTAACCCTAATTGGGTTCTTCCCCTTATGGGCTACCCGACTACAGCCTATACAAATGTATAAGCTATATTGTTCTGACACACCCCCAGAGGCAAAGTTGGGGAGAACAAGTGGTCACAAGACCAGTCAAGTAAAGCAAAGCAAAGCAAAGCAAACTCAGGGTGGATCACAAAGTCACCACACACTCTGAGCACAAGAGTAAAGCCACAAGGCCAGTTTATATGCAAGGTCATATATATAAAGGTAAAACAAGCAAGGGCAGGTATAGAAAGAATACAGTACAAACAAGATCAAGAAGTGAGCAAGTGAGGCCAGGTAGGCACAAGACCTAGCACAGTACAGAAGCGCTGATGATCACAAGGCGGAAGTGCCTTGGTGAAGATATCAGCAGTGTTGGCCTCAGAGGCCACGTAGGTGAGGCGCAGTTGACCATGCTGCTGCAGCTCACGAGACAAGAAGTAGCGGAGAGCAATATGTTTCGTTCTGTGCTCGAGTCTGTGCTCCCGACACAAGGCCAGCATGGCCTTGTTGTCTACGTACAGAACTGGAGGAGAACGAGGCGGCTCTCCTAGGTCAGTCAGCAGGTAGGTGAGCCAACGTAGCTCCTATGCAGCCATGGCCCCCGCGTAGATCTCAGCCTCACAGCTCGACCCGAGAACAGAGGACGAGCGGGTAGACCGCCACAAAATAGAGCCAGAGCCAAGGCTGAAGGTGTAGCCCTGTGACGACCGCTGCGTAGCCTGGTCGTCAGCCCAAGAAGCGTTAGCGTGACCTTTGAGGACTAGTCGACGTCGCCCTCCAAGCACTAGCCCCATACCCGACGTACTGCACACGAAGCGCAACACCCTCTTCGCTGCAGCGATATGCTCTGGTCTGTGTCTCCCAGGAGCAACATAGCGTGCCAAGATGCTAAGAGGGTATGCAAGGTTAGGTCGTGTGCAGGTCATCAGGTACATGAGACAGCCAACAAGCTCTGGGTATGGGCCACACGACTCTACGGACTCATCCGAAGGCAGAGCTGAGAGCGAGTGGCAAGTAGACAGAGGAGTGGCCTGAGGCGAGGAGTACGTGAAGCCGATGCGCTGAAGGACCTGCTGCACCATGTGTGACTGAGTCAGGGTAATGGTGCGCTGTGCTCTGTCCCGGGTGATCTGCAAGCCAAGGTAGGTGCGCAGTTCACCCAGGTCTGTGCACGTGTGTCTCTTCTGCAGCTCGGACTTCATGTGGGCGAGTCCAGCAGTGTCAGCAGTGGCGAAGACCAAGTCGTCGACGTACAAGAGGAAATAGAACGGCGGCAAAGAGGTGTCGGTGCGTAGAAACAGCAACGGGTCGGCTGTAGAAGGAGCAAACCCAAGAGCCGCAAGTGTAGTCCTCAGTGTGTTGTGCCACTCACGTGGCGCCTAGCGGAGACC
Source organism: Closterium sp. NIES-65 (assembly GCA_948144175.1). NCBI lineage: Eukaryota > Viridiplantae > Streptophyta > Zygnematophyceae > Desmidiales > Closteriaceae > Closterium > Closterium sp. NIES-65. The sequence continues at coordinate 9,972 of CANXME010002168.1, forward strand.
ATAGACTGGTCGCGGGAGGCTCCACAGGGTACTAGGAAGAAACGAACCAATGAAGCCAGGAGGGCGGCGCAGCCAGATCTCCTCGTGCAGACTGCCCTGCAGGAAAGCTGTGCTGAAGTCAAGAGAGTGAAGCTCGTAGTCGCGCTGAGCGGCTATGTGCAGCAACCCGAAGAGTGGTCATCTTCGGGGTGGGAGAGAAGGTCTGAAAGTAGTCAACTCCCGGCCTCGAGCAACGCGCTTTGAAGACAGGCGGAGAGCCCGGCGGCCGCTTCACCCTGAAGATCCACATCCCACTGACGATGTTCGCCCCAGGTGGGGGAACCTCGTCGACGTAGGTGCCTGTGGACTTCCAGGAAGCCATCTCTGCGTCCATGGCCGACTGCCACTGAGAGGAGTAGGGACCCTCGATCGCCTCAGCGTACGATCGAGGAGTGGGGATGTCTGGTGCATCCGGGTCTCCCTCAGGGGCAATCAGCGTGGACACGAGATGGAGCAAAGCAGCCGCAAAGCACTGGAACTCCTCCTGCCTGTCCTCAAGGACGTCCGTGCTAAGAGCACACTCACCCCCGACGGATGGAGAACAGACAGACCCAGACTCAGCAACAAGACTGGCAGCGTAGTCTAGACGACAGCGAGCACCGAAGTCGACAAGCTCAGCAACTAGAACAGACGCAGCAGTGGACTCAAAGGAAGGGTCAGTGACAACAGTAGCAAGAAGGCGCGTGACCGAAGGACTAGCAGCACGAAGGGAGTCAGACTCCGGGTCTGCAAGAGAAGGAAGAGAGTGCTCTGGAGGAGACGGCAACAGGACACGCAGAGGAGCAGTGGACGGACGCAGTGCCATCTGGTGTGTGCCAGGGACCGCAGGAGGACGCGGACGCGTAGCACGACGACTAGTGCGAGCAGCACGAACAGGCGACGCAGGACGAGACGCAGGCTCACGACGCTCAGCAAGACCTCCAGTAGGACTAGTGTAGGGAGAAGGAGCAGGTAGCGGGGAGGCGGGCTGTAAGTGTGGCAGCGACAGGACAGGCTGTTGACACTCTAAGGGAGGAGCAGGACAAGGAGAGGGAGTGAGACCAACAACCTGCTCTAGGAGCGGAACGAAGTACGGCCTCGGCCGCTTAGCGCCTCCAGAACCAGCAAGGACGGCACCAGTACCCCCAGCGGCAGCACCAGCGCTAGCACAACCTCCAGCTCCAACAGCGCCAACTCCAGTACCCTCAGAAGCACCAGCGCCAGCAGCACCGCCAGCGCCGACACCCCCAGCAGCTCCAGCTCCAGCAGCACCAACTCCAGTAGGACCGTCAGCACCAGCTGCCTCAGCAACACCCCCAGACGCAGCAGCACCAGTAGAAACACCAGCGCCAACACCCCCAGCAGCTCCACCTCTAGCAGCACCAGCACCGACAGGAGCTCCAGCAGCACCCCCAGACTCAGCAGCACGTCTCCAGTGGCGGGCGAACCACTCGCGCTACTCCTGGGGAGAGAGCGGCTCCCGCCTCGACAAAGCACCGCCGGCGGCCACGCGAGCAGACCCAGCACCCCCAGGCTCCGCACCCCTAGGCTCAGCACCACAAAGCTGAGCACCCCCAGACTCAGCACCCCCAGGCTCAGCACCCCCAGGCTCAGCACCCCAAGTCTCAGCACCACTAGACTCAGCACCCCCAGACCCGTCATCCGCAGACCCGGCACCCACACGCTCAGCACCTCTAGCAGCACAAGAGTCAACAGCTACCTCGACAGGCTCGACTGCGTCTACCTAGGACACACCTGAAGGGGCAGGACCCTGAGGAGGGAGGGGGTCTACCTGGGTAGCACCTGGCGGAAGGAAGAGCGGCGGCGGGGGGAGGGGCGCAGTGCGGTAGGGGAAGAGACGGTAGTAAGGCACCGACTCGTCAAAGGTGACGCCCTGGGAGGACAGAACACGGCGCGTGGTGGGGTGGTAAAACTGCCAGCCAGGCGCGTCGGGGGGGAAGCCAAGGAAGACGCAAGGAACAGCATGGGGGGACAGCTTCTCTGCAGACAAGTCGCGGACAAACGCCCGAGATCCCCAGACCCAAAACGCAGACGCATTGCCAACCTTCTCTGTCCAACGCAAGGCGGGGGAGGTCTTTGGCGAGGCTGAAGGTTGAGCTGATGCGCTGCGTACTGAACCGCAAACGATCACAAAAAATGGGGCGGAGCCGCATGGATCATGGACGTACGAGCGACATCTATGACCATGCCAATGCGGCACTCAGCAATCCCATTTTGCTGTGGAGAGGCCGGAAGCGTGAAAGTCTGGCGGATGCCCTGTGCACGTTAGAAAGCTCCCTGATGGGCAGAGGAAAACTCCCCATCTCTGTCCAAGTGCAGACGCAGAACAGGAAAGTCCAAGCCGAAGCTCTCCCTGAGCTGGAGACAAGCTGCGCGGATCCAGTTGATCAACACCTTAGTGACGTCACCCTTGCTGCGCAAGGGGAACACTGTGGTGTAACGTGAGTAGTCGTCAACCACCAGTAAGAATTACCGCTCATGCCCCTGCCCACGGACACGGGCGGGGCCCCACACGTCCATGTGGAGGGTCAATAGTGGAGCCTCTGTCGGAGGAAACTCGGAGGAGTGAGGGGCGGCGCGGTGTCGCCCCTCGACGCAGGGGACGCAGGTAGGGCCAGGCCCCGGAGGTAGGGGAGGGAGAGGCCGAGGGAGACCAGAAACAAGGACACGGGAGGCCATGCCTCGTGGACGAGGTAGGGAGGGGTGACCAAGGCGGTGGTGCCAGAGGAGAGTCTGGTGTGACAGTAGACGACACGAGCAGGGAGCCGACTTAGGACCAGACCTGGACGCTGCAGCAAACACCTGACTCGACGCAGCTACTTCGCTTGACTCAGCAGGCAGAGGAGACTCAGTAGTAAAGGTGTACTGGCTCGACCCTGGCCGACGGGTGAAAAAGGCCAAGTGTCGGCCTGTCCGAGCACACGTGCAGTGGGTCACTGGCTGACTCGCAGGAGTGAACTGGTCAACCCCCCTATCCTATAGGTCAGCTCCACTAACCAAGTTCGTAGAGAACGAGGGGAGGTAGAGACCTGACAGGGTGCCAGAGGGGGCTGCCGGGCACGGTAAGACAGTGGAGAAGCTAGCAAGGACAGGACCCCCAGAGGGGTCCGCCAGGGAGACTGCAACCGGTCGACTGAGCAGCGTAAGAGTGGTGCGGTCTTTAAAGAAGGAGCGGAACGCACCCGAGTCCGGGGTGAAGGTGTGGAAGGCCTGAGCCGAGGTAGTACCTGAGAGAGCAGACTCACCAGCACCTAGGGCGGCAGACGCACAGGCACCTGGGGCAGCAGACGCACTAGCACCTAGAGCAGCAGCCTCACCAGCACCTAGCGCAACAGCCTCTATGCCCAGGTCAGGCGGTACACACGCGTAACAGGCACCCTCAACCCCCTCCAGTGCCCTTGCCCCCCTTGCCCTTGCCGGTGCGGCGTCTCCCGCTCGGGGCAGACGCAGCGCCCACCGACTCGAAACCAACGAGGTCAGCCGCAGCAGCAGAGGCAACAGAGGGCAAGATGGGGGAGGGAGAACACCCCTCAAAGACGGGGGTGCGAGGGTCTCGACGAGAGGCTCCTATAGCGACTATGCTCTTCTCTATCGCTAGGAGGGTCTTCTCGAGGAGGTCAATGGTGAGAGTGGTGGGGCAAATAGAGAGGAAGTGGTCCCTGACTACCCGAAGAGAGTCAGGGAGCCAGGTGACTATGAAGTAGAGAGTGATGTACATGGGGGGGGGTTCTTGGCGCAGAACTCAGCAGGAAGCGCAGCACGGTAGCGAGTGTCACTGTTGGGTGCAAATTCTCATTGCACGACATCCTGCCGTCTGTTTGTATGAGTATGCATGTGCGAGTGCATTTGGATGTGAATGGAATGTTCGTGTGTTTGTTTGCTTTCGCAATTTTCACTTGAAGCATTTGCAGGTACTCGCGCAATGCGCGCTTCGGCACAACTTTGTACGCGCTATGAACAGTACAAGCAGAAAGGACGAGCTCGCAAAGGAACCCAAGATGGAATCTTTGCGGTTCGGTCGAATTGATTGTGCAGATTCAGTTCTATCCAACTCGAAATTGCACTGTTTTGTTTGGTTGACTATAGTGTAGCAGGGCAGGCACTATAGAGGTACAATTTAGGTGAAGGTTGGATGTTGTTTGTCTGTATCTGCATGCTACAGGGCCAGGGGAAACCAGCGGAACCAGCATTTGGCTGGTTGGGCAAAGACAAAACAGGTTCTGTTTTTAGGACCTGATTCTGGTTGTTGTTTTCCCAGGTTAGAAAAACAGAACCAGAGGTTGTTTACCAACCTACCACCTGCTGTTTTGTCTAGCCAGGTTGGTTCTGTTGCTTGGAATCATCCCTGGTTGTTCCCAGGTTGATTCCCAAGGTCCTTGCTAGCTAGAGCTATTTATTCCTTCTCTGTTTGTTCCTGAATATAGTCAATTTGATTCAAGCGAATTCCTCCCTTCCTGGAATTTCGTTTCTACGCGGTGCGACGGCGGAATGCTTCCCGAGTCAACGCTAGTACGCTAGCACTCGAACGCTAGGCAAACGCTGTTCGAGCCATAACTTTTTGCAAGGCAACTTGGCTTATTTGAAAGCTCTTGGAGTGAGCTTCGATATAGGAAATTCTCAGCTTAGTCCAGTTGACGGTCTGTTCGATACATTGTGTGACGTTCAAGGTACTCTTGTTATTTTGAAAAAGTCATTCTTCATTCCTCTCTCTACAATCTCGGACCCAAGGATAGGGGCTGGTCTTGTACCAGGCACCCAAGGACCCTTGGAGGTGACCCCGAGGAGAGGTTTTAAGTTTGATAAAGTCTTAATAGCTTGAGTTTATTAGGCCCTTACACAACCAATGATGACGATGAAGAGCCGTCAGGATGACGAGCCATCTCCACGAGGAAGCAGCAGAGATACTGCACCGCCACCGCCACATGAGCCAGAGAGTGACAACGATGACGAGCAGGAGGTCATCACTAAACATCGCCTCGATGGCACTGTCTGAAGGCTACACCTGCAAGGACTACACACCGCCACCTCAGCAACGCCACATATCACCAAGCCCAAGAACCTACGGCAAACACTCACGGGATGACACAAAAAAGAGTGGCGCAAGGCAATGGATAAAGAAAGCAAAGCGCTTGAGACCCACGACATATGGGTACTCATCGACTGCGCCGCAATCAATAAGAGAAGAATTCTTTCCGGAATCAACCTACGTGTGAAGACCGCTAAAAAGGGCACGACCAAGCGTTTCTGTTGGGTGCAAATTTACATTGCACGACATCCTGCCGTCTGTTTGTACGAGTATGAGTGTGCGAATGCATTTACGTATGAATAGAATGTTCGTGTGTTTGTTTTCTTAAGCATTTTTTGCTTGACGCATTTGCAGGTACTCGCGCAATGTGCGCTTCGGCACAACATTCTACGCGATATGAACAATCAAGCAGAAAGGACCAGTTTGCAAAGAAACCCAAGATGGAAGCTTTGCGCTTCGGATGAATTGATTGTGCAGATTGAGTTCTATCCGACTCGAAATTGTACTGTTTTGTTTAGTTAACTATATTGTAGCAGGGCAGGCACTATAGGGGTACAATTTAGGTGAAGGTTGGATGTTGTTTGTCTGTATCTGCATGCTACAGGTCCAGGGGAAACCAGCGGAACCAGCATTTGGCTGGTTGGGCAAAGACAAGACAGGTTTTGTTTTTAGGACCTGAACCTGGTTGTTGTTTTCCCAAGTTGTAAAAACAGAACCAGAGGTTGTTTACCAACCTACCACCAGCCAGGTTGGTTTTGTTGCTTGGAATTATTTTAAATAATCCCTGGTTGTTCCCTGGTTGATTCCCAAGGTCCTTGCTAGCTAGAACCATTTATTCCTTCTCTGTTTGTACCCGGATATAGTCAATTTGATTCAAGCGAATTCCTCCCTTCCTGGAATTTCATTTCTCGCGGGGCGACGACTGAATACTATCCGAGTCAATGCTAGTATGCTAGCGCCCCAAAACTAGGCAAACGCTGTCTGAGCCATAACTCTGCAATGGCAGAACTTTTCGCGAGGCAACTTGTCTTATTTTGAAGCTCTTGGAGCGAGCTTCGATATAGGAAATTCTCAGCTTAATCCGATCGACGGTCTGTACGATACGCTGCGCGACGATCAAGATACTATTGCTGTTTTGACTAAGTCCCTCTTGATCTTGACTAAGGTACTCTTGTTTTTTTGACTAAGTCATTTTTTACTCCTCTCTCTAGAAACTCGGACCCGAGGATAGGGGCTGGTCTTGTACCAGGCACCCAAGGACCCTTGCAGGTGACCCCAAGGAGAGGTTTTAAGTTTGATGAAGTCTTAATAGCTTGAGTTTATTAGGCCGTTAGACCAAGAGCTGGTATCAGAGCTGCGTTATAGTGATCCTCGTTCTAGGTAGCTATGGCGGGCAACACCTCGACGGGAGCTTGTGAATCTTCATCCCAAGATCGTAGCGGCAGCCAAGATTCTGTTGTCTTAGCGCCAAGGGGAGCGCGAACAAACCAGGGCTCGTTGGTGAAGGAAGTGCTGAAAAACTTCACCGTTGAGAAGTTCAATAGTGAGGGTTATGATGATTGGGCCTGGAAAATGCAATTGTATTTCCGTCAGATCGTTTTGCTGAAACTAATGATTGGGGAGGAGCCTAGACCGAGTGACCTCACGTCGCAGGAAGATTGGGACGAGCGCTCCTCGGCTGGCTACTATTTGTTGTCGCAAAGTTTGGAGCTGAACCAGCGCCACCACATTATGCACCTGCTGCCGGATGTTGAGTGCGGTCGGAAGGCGTGGACCGTGTTGAAGGAGCTGCACGCCCCAACTTCCGTTATTGCAATGTTGATGCTGGAGACGGAGCTGTCTGCATTGCGCTTGAGCGAGGGAGAGCCGGTGCAACCTGTCCTAGACAAGATGCGGGATCTATACGCAAAGTTGGCGACCCCGGGAATCACCTACTCGGAGAGACGATGGCAGCAGCGGCTATGGGATGCAAAGAAGGCGACGTGGCAGAGGACGTGGCTTCGGTGGTGCTGGACGCGGTGCAAAGAAGGACGACGACTCCAACGACCAACAAGGAGGTACCGGTTGGGGTCGCGGTGCGAAATCTGGACGTGGGGGCAAGTCGGGTGCTGGTGGCCAAATGAAAGGGAGTTGCTGGTATTGTGAGAAGGAGGGGCACCCCTGGTTTTTGTGCTATAAGAAACCCGATGGATGGACCCCCCAGAATCGTCACCAGGATGGCGGCGCACGAAGGAACCAGAAAAACGGCGCGAGCATGGTTGCCGATTTGTCCGACAACAACCCGAAGAGCAACGGCGGTGCGGAGAAGAAGGAGCGTGCCGCGGGCCAATTCTTCCATATTGGAGAGTAGGGGGAGCAAGGAGACGCCTCTGCCAAGGTTGGAGCAGAGCTGCACCCCCTGGATTATTGGGTGTTGGACACGGGCGCTGCTTCGTCGATGACGCTGCGCAAGGACCTGCTGGAAGACGTACACGCTACACCGATCAATGAGGTGTGCTGTGGCTCTGGACACGCGCTGAAGGTGGCTGGTGCGAGCCGAGCTGCGTTTAAGGGAGCGGATGGCAAGCCGGTGGTGCTGCACAACGTTCTTTTCATTTCTGATCTCAAGACCAACCTCATCTCCCTCCGTAAGCTTGGCAAGGCTGGGGCGAGCACTAGCACGGATGGGGCACGCACGTATAAGGGGCAGCTGGGCTATCGGGTGCTTTGGGATCTGCACAAGAGCAAGGACATGTACAGATCCATGTGGCAGCTGCCGGCGTTGGCGTGGCATGGTGGGGGCAGGCTGGAGAGGGGTCTGCATCCCTGGGGGAGTGCAACGCTGTTGGAGGGGTTGCTGTGAAAATATCGGCCAGATCTGGAGAGACGGATTGGGCAACGGCACACCGACGCTTGGGGCAATACCCTTGTTGAAGCAGTTGGAGAAAGATGGAGCTGTGAAGGGTCTGAAGCTGAACGGAGAGCCACCTGATGAGAATTGTGATTGCTGTTTGCTCTCAAGAAGCAAGAGTGTGATTGGCAGGAGCAAGAACCCATTTCCCCTTCCATCGTGTGATTGGCAGTAGCAAGAAGCCTTTAGAGTTCATCCCCATGGACATGGTGGGGCCACTATCGGTTCAAGGGCACAAGAGGGAGCGGCACTTTCTAACCATAGTGGATGATTGGAGCAGGCTTATGTGGGCATATCCGCTGAAGCAGAAGGACCGCGCTGCCTCTACGATACGGAAAGATTGGCTGCCATTTGTGGAGAAGCAAGCGGAGTGTGTGGTGAAGCGGATTAGGACAGATCGCGATGGTGAGTTCCTTGGAGCTGAGATGACGGCTTGGCTCAAGAAGCAGGGCATCCAGAGGGAGCTGACCACAGCTTACACCCCACAGTCCAACGGTGTAGCAGAACGGGCGAGCCGGACAATTTTGGAGACAGCTAGGGCGCTGCTCATAGAATCTGGGCTGGGCAAATTGATGTGGCCCCATGCTGTTCGGCACGCTACCGTCGCTAGGAACAAGGTACTCACAAAGGTTCGGGATGACTCTTGGGTGCCGTTGGTGAGGTGGTTTGGGAGGAAGCCGACAGTGGACATGCTGAGGGTGTTCGGTAGCATGGCAGTCGCCCACGTCCCCAAGACCTACCAAAGTAAGTTGGGGGCGAGTGCAATCTGGTGTGCATTTGGAGCTGGCTGCTGAGAGGAAGGGATGGCTTCTGTAGGAACTATCCAAAAGTGTGTTGTTTGATAGCAGGGATGTAAAGTTTGTTGAGGGCATGATGTTTGGGATCTGGGAGAAACAACCGGAGGCCAGGGTGTCCCAGCAGATGGAGCAGATCACCATGCAGCTGGACCTGACTCCTAGTGTGTGGGTGGAGGGAAAGGAGGAAGCTGCACAGGGTGGTGATGGAAAGAAGGTACAGGAGGCACCTGCTGGTGGAGAAAATGATGTGAAGACTAGCACTAGTGGAGCTGCTGGATCCGAGGGGGGAGAGCAGCAGCAGGGGAAAACTAAGAAGCTGTAGGGTGTCGTTATGAAGGGATGGGAGACACCCATCTCCAGGCCAGGACATACCCGTATGGCTACTAAGAAGATGACTACAGGAGCTGATGTAGCAGACAGCAGCTTGGGATAGAGGAGGCATTGCTGATTCTACCGCATGGCTATGACCCGGATGAGGAGGATGAACCCGCATACCGTTTTCTTGCCCCTGCACCAGAGGAACCAGCTAGCATGGAGGAGGCGTTAGCTGGACCAGATAGGGAGAAGTGACTGGTTTCTAGGGATGCTGAGAACCAGAGCTTGCTAGAGAACGGGACATGGGATCTGGTGGTGCTGCCTGATGGAAAGAAAGTTGTACAGTGCAAGAGGGTGCTAAGGATCAAGACCGATGACAAGGGACAGGTCACCATCCACAAGAATAGCAGGACTTCAATGAGATTTTTGCTCCCACTGCCAAACCCCCTACCCTCCGTCTCTTGTTGGCAGATGCAACTGTTAGTGGGAAATTCATCATTCAGATGGATATATCAACGGCATTCCTCAATGGGATTTTAGAGGAGGATGTGTACATGACGCAGCCGCCTGGGTATGAGGATGGTACAGGCAATGTGTGCAAGCTGAAAGAGTCCATCTACGGCTTGAAGCAGGCGCCACGCTGCTTGTACCAGAAGCTGGTAGCTGTTTTAGAGGAGATGGGATTCAGGACCAGCAGCTGTGATGAGAGCCTCTTTCTCAAAGGGGAGGGGGAGAAGCTGGTGCTGTTTCTGGTCAACGTGGATGACATTCTTCTCTTTAGCAGCAGCATTAAGGAGATCCAGAATGTGCAGCAGCAGCTGATGGAGAACTTCAAGTGCAAGAACCTTGGGGAGGTAAAGTACTATCTCGGGATGCACGTGGAGAAGGATCCAGATCACAGGTGGTTGGAGCTGCACCAGGAGAAGTTCATCAAGGAGCTGGGGGAGAACTATGGGATTGAGAATGAGCGCAAGGTTGCAACTCCCCTGCCAGCAGAGTTTAAGCTTATGAAGGCTGCAGAGGATGAAGGGGTAGAAGCCGAGGAGCAACAGAAATTTCAGTCCTTGGTGGGCTACCTCTTGTATGCAGCAGTTCACACGAGGCCCAACATCTCATTCTCGGTTGGGCAGCTGGCAAGGGTGGTGCAGAATCTATCAGAAGAGCAGGTGGATGCAGCTGAGCCTGTGGCCAGGTATCTGAACTCTCACCCAAGCATTGGAGTTCAATATTGCACATATGTAAAGGTAAAGCAGAAAGGGGTTGAGGTGCTGAAAGAGAAGGGGGAGCGGCTTGGAGAAGGCAATCTGTTTCTCACTTGCTTTACTGATGCTACATGGGTTTCTGAGAAGGTGGATTCCTCATATGTGGGAGGATATATCTGTGTAGTTGGGGGAGGACCTGTTAGTTGGAGGTCAAAGAAGCAGACGGAAACGGCACTCTCTTCCGTGGAGTCACAGTACATGGCAATGTTTCGGGGTGAAGGAGGTGATTTAGCTCAGGAGGCTGTTAGAGGAGATTGGCCAGGAGCAGAAGGTTGCTACTCCGCTATTTTGTGATAGCAAGGGAGCTCTTGCGATGGCCAGGAACGCTGTGCTTCATGGGCTGAACAAGCACATGCGTATCAAGTGGCACTGGCGGTTAAGGTGAAGAGGGGGATGGTTAATATGTTCTACATCAAGTTTCACCAGCAGCTAGAGGGCTTCCTCACTCGGAGGCTTGCGGATGAGCCTCATTGGCATTGTGTGCGCATGAGTGGAATGGGCATGAACTAGCAAGGAATCATGGGGATTCAGCCAGCAGGCTGACGTGGAGTGTGTTGGGTGCAAATTCACATTGCACGACATCCTGCCGTCTGTTTATACGAGTATCCATGTGCCAAGACATTTGCGTATAAATGGAATGTCCGTGTGTTTGTTATCTTTCGCAATTTCTGCTTGATGTATTTGCAGGTACTCGCGCAATGCGCGCTTCGGCACAATATTGTACGCGCTATGAACAGTACAAGCAAAAAGGACGAGCACGCAAAGGAACCCAAGATGGAAGCTTTGCAGTTCGGTTGAATCGATTGTGCAGATTCAGTTCTATCCAACTCGAAATTGTACTGTTTTGTTTGGTTGACTATAGTGTAGCAGGGCAGGCACTATAGGGGTACAATTTAGGTGAAGGTTGGATGTTGTTTGTCTGTATCTGCATGCTACAAGGCCAGGGGAAACCAGCGGAACTAGCATTTGGCTGGTTGGGCAAAGACAAAACAGGTTCTGTTTTTAGGACCTGCACCTGGTTAATGTTTTCCCAGGTTGGAAAAACAGAACCAGAGGTTGTTTACCAACCTACCACCTGCTGTTTTGTCCAGCCAGGCCGGTTCTGTTGCTTGGAATTATTTGGGATCATCCCTGGTTGTTCCCAGGTTGATTCCCAAGGTCCTTGCTAGCTAGAGCTATTTATTCCATCCCTGTTTGTACCTGAACATAATAAGTTTGATTCAAGCAAATTCCTCCCTTCCTACACAAGCGAATTTCGTTTCTACACGGTACGACGGCGGAATGCTCCTCGAGTCAACTTGGCTAGTACGCTAGCACTCCAACGCTATTACGTTAGCACTCCAACGATAGTACGCTAGCACTCCAACGCTAGGCAAACGCTGTTCGAGATATAACTCTATAATGGCAGAACCTTTCGTGAGGCAACTTGGCTTATTTTAAGCTCTTGCAGCGAGCTTTGATATTGGAAATTCTCAGCTTAATCAGGTCAACGGTCTGCATCATACGATGTGCGACGTTCAAGGTGCTCTTGTTATTTTGGCTAAGTCATCATTGATTCCTGTCTCTACAAACTCGGACCCGGGGATAGGGGCTGTACCAGGCGCCCAAGGACCCTTGGAGGTGACCCCGAGGAGAGGTTCTAAGTTTGATGAAGTGTAAATAGCTTGAGTTTATTAGCCCCTTACACCAACAACAAGTTCACTCCTGCGAATCACCGATTGACCCACTGCACCTGTGCTCGGACGGGCCGACACTTGGTCACGTTTACCCGTCAGCCAGGGTCGAGCCTGTACATACTGACTACCGAGTCTCCTGTGGTTGCTGCGTCTGTTCAGGTAGCTGCGTCATGTCAGGTGTTTGCTGCAGCGTCCTGGTCTAGTCCTGAGTCTGCCCCCTGCTTGTGTGGCCTCATATCTCACCAGACTCTTCTCTGACACCACCGCCTTGGTCACCCCTCCCTACCTCGTGTCCGAGGCATGGCCTCCTGTTACCTTGTCTCTTGTCTCCCCAGGTCCCTCCCTCCCCTTCCTCCGTTGCCTGCCCCTCACTCCTTCGAGTTTCCTCCGATAGAGGCTCCGCTGCAGACTCTCCGTAGGGACGTGTGGGGCCCACGACGCGTCTGTGGACAGGGTCACGAGCGTTACTCCCTGCTGGTGGTTGACGACTACTCGCGTTGCACCATAGTCTTCCCCTTCCGCCGCGAGGGTGAGGTCACTGAGGTGTTGATCGACTGGATCCGCGCAGCTCGTCTCCAGCTCAGAGAGATTTTCGGCTTAGACTTTCCTGTTTTGCGTCTGCACTCCTACAGTGGTGGAGATTTTTCCTCTGACCTTCTCTGAGCCTTCTCTCGTGCGGAGAGCATCTGCCAGACGTTCATGCTTCCGGCCTCTCCACAGCATAATGGGATTGCTGAGCGCTGCATTGGCATGGCTATGGACGTCGATCGTATGTCCATGATCCATGCGGCTGCTCCCCATTATCTGTGGCCGTTTGCAGTTCAATACGCGGTGCATCAGATCAACCTTCAGCCCAGGGTCTCCATGCTGGAGACCTCCCCTACTGTGCGGTTGACGGGGAAGGTTGGTGATGCGTCTGCGTTCCGAGTTTGGGGATGTCGAGCTTTCGTCTGCGACTTGTTTGCGGACAAACTATCCTCCCGTGCTGTTCCCTGCGTCTTCCTTGGCTTCCCTCCTGACGCGCCTGGTTGGCACTTGTACCACCCCACCTCGCGCCGTGTTCTGTCCTCTCAGGACGTCAAGTTTGACGATTCGGTTCCATACTCTCGTCTCTTCCCTTACCGCGCTGCTCCCCTCTCCCTCCCCCGCTGCTCTTCCTCGCGACAGGCCCCCCCCCCGGTAGACCCCCTCCCCCCTCAGGGTCCTGCCGTGTCAGGTGTGTCTCAGGTAGACGCAGTCGAGCCTGTCGAGCTAGCTGTTGGCTCTGGTGCTGTTTAGGGTGCTGAGCCTGCGGGTGCCGGGTCTGAGGGTGCTGAGCCTGGGGGTACTGGGTCTGAGGGTGCTGAGCCTGGGGGTGCTGGGTCTCGGGTTGTTGAGCTGGGGTTGAGTTTGGGGGTGCGGAGCCTGAGGGTGATGGGCCTATTCGTGTGGAGTCTGGCGGTGCTGGGCCTGGAGGTTCTTCAGGTACTTCGTCCCGGCGAAAGGTACTCTCCCCACAGCAGCTGTGCGAGTGGTTTGCTCAGCGCTGAAGCCGTGCTGCTGGAGCTGGTGGTGCTGCCGGCGCTGAAGGTTCTGCTGCTGCTGGAGGTCCTGCTGCTGCCGGGGCTACTGGGAGTTCTGGACCCACGAGTCCCGGAGGTGCTCGTACTGGAGGTATTGTAGTTGCCGGGCCTGGTGGTGCTACTGGTGCTGGAGCTACTGGAGGTGCTAAAAGCTGGTGGTGCTGCTGGTCTAGGTGCTGCTGGGGGTACTGGAGCTGGAGCTGCTGCGTCTTCCGGTGGTCTAGCTGGAGCTGGAGCTGCTGGGTGTCCTACAACTGGTGCAACTGCTAGAGCTGGTGGTGCTGCTGGAGTTGGTGCTATCCCTGCTGGTTCGGGATCCGCTGCCGGCCATTGCCGTACTTCGTTCCAGTCCTTGAGAAGGTTCTTGGTCTCCCGCCTTCTACTGGTCCTGCTCCTTCCTTGGAGTGTCCACCGCCTGTCCAGTACGAGTCACAATTACAGCTGGCCTCGCCACAGCTTGCTCCTCCTTACACTGGTCCTACAGGGGGTCTTGCTGAGCGTCGTGAGCCTGAGTCTCGTCCTGCGTCGCCTGTTCGTGCTGCTCGCACGAGTTGTCGTGTTCCGCGTCAGCGTTCTCCTGCGGTCCCAGGCACGCACCAGATGACACTGCGTCCTTCCACTGCTCCACAGCGTATCTCTTTGCCGTCTCCTCCGGCATCCTCTCTTCTTGCTCTTACTGACTCGGAGTCTGACGCCCTTCGTGCTGCCAGTCCTACTGTCACGCGTCTCCTGGCCACTGTTGTTACTGACCCTTCCTATTGGGGTGAGTGTGCTCTTAGCACGGACGTCCTTGAGGACAGGCAGGAGAAGTTCCAATGTTTTGCTGCTGCTGTACCCCATCTCGTGTCCATGCTGCTTGCCCCTGAGGGAGACCCGGATGCACCAGACATTCCGACCCAGCGCTCTTACGCACAGGCGATAGAGGGTCCCTACTCCTCTCAGTGGCAGTCAGCCATAGACGCGGAGATGGCTTCCTGGAAGTCCACAGACACCTACGTCGACGAGGTTCCCCCTCCTTGGGCGAACATCGTTAGTGGCAGGTGGATTTTCAGGGTGAAGCGGCCGCCGGGTTCTCCGCCTGTCTTCAAGGCACGTTACGTGGCTCGAGGCTTCAGTCAGCGGTAGGGAGTTGACTACTTTCAGACCTTCTCCCCCACCCACAAGATGACGACTCCTTGGGGACCTGGTGCACGTCGCGGCTCAGCGTGACTACAAGCTTCACTCTCTTGACTTTAGCACTGCTTTCCTACAGGGCAGCCTGCACGAGGAGATCTTGCTGCGCCGCCCACCTGGCTTCACTGGGACGTTTCCTCCTGGTACCCAGTGGAGCCTCCGGCGGCCAGTCTACGGTCTCTGTCTAGCGCCCCGTGAGTGGCACAACACACTGAGGATTACGCTTGTGGCCCTTCGGTTTGCTCCTTCTACTGTTGACCCATCGCTGTTCCTACGCACCGACACCTCTCTGCCGCCGTTCTACATCCTCGTGTACGTCGACGACTTGGTGTTTGCTACTGCTGATACTGCTGGACTCGCCCACATGAAGTCGGAGCTGCAGAAGAGACACACGTGCACAGACCTGGGAGAGCTGCGCAGCTATCTTAGCTTGCAGATCACGAGGGACAAAGCACGGTGCACTATTACCTTGACTCAGTCACACAGGGTGCAGCAGGTCCTTCAGCGTTTCGACTTCACGTACTTTTCGCCTCAGGCCACTCCTCTGTCTACTCGTCATTCCCTCTCAGCTCTGCCTTCGGATGAGTCCGTAGAGCCGATTGGCCCGTACCCAGAGCTTGTTGGCTGTCTCATGTACCTGATGACCTGCACACGACCTGACATGGCATACCCTCTTAGCATCTTGGCACACTATGTTGCTCCTGGGAGACACCGACCAGAGCACATGGCTACAGCGAAGAGGGTGTTGCGATACTTGTGCAGTACGTCGGGCATGGGGCTAGTGCTTGGAGGGCGGAGTTTATGGTCCTCACTGGTCACGCAGACGCTTCTTGGGCTGACGACCAGGCTACGCAGCGGTCGTCACAGGGTCACACCTTCAGCCTTGGTTTCGCCTCTGTTTTGTGGCGGTCTACCCGCTCGTCTTCTGTTATCAGCTTCAGCTGTGAGGTTGAGATGTACGCGGGGGCCATGGCTGCACAGGAGTCACGCTGGCTCACCTACCTGCTGACTAACCTGGGAGAGCTGCCTCGTTGTCCTTCAGTTCTGTACGTAGACAACAAGGCCATGCTGGCCTTGTGTCGGAAGCACAGACTGGAGCACAGAACAAAGCACATTACTCTTTGCTACTTCCTGGCTCGTGAGCTGCAGCAGCGCGGTTAGCTGCGCCTTGCTTACGTGGCCTCTCGGGCCAACACTGCTGATATCTTCACCAATGCACTTCAGCCTTGAGATCATCAGCACTTCTGTACTATGATAGTTTTTGTACCTACCTGGCCTCACTTGCTTACCTCTTTGATGTTGCTGTGTACTGTGATCTATATATATACCTGCACTAGCTTGTTCACCTTTATATATATTCCTGCATGTGAACTGGCCTTGTGGCCTTTGAACCTGTGCTCGGAATGTGTGGTGACGTTGTGATCCACCCTGAGCTTGCTTTGCTTTGATTTGCTTGACTGGTCTTGACTGGTATTGTGACCCCTTGTTCTCCCCCACTTTGCCTATGGGGGTGTGTCAAACATTTATCATATATAGCCTATCTAGGCTGTAGTGGGGTAGACACTAAGGTATACAGTTTCCTAGAGTTTTACACTTGTACCCAACTCATTTCCTAGTGAATCATTCTTCTCTATTCACATTTATTACACTTTACGGCCACGGGCCCAGGCCAAAGCCAAAACTTGAAATTCGGGGTTTTGATTAGAGTGTACTTGAGCTTGAAGTACTAAGTTAGGTATCAGCTTCTAGGAGTGAATATACACATCTGCTAAGGGAGGTGGAGAGATGTGGGGAGGGTTAAAGGCAGCACGGGAAATAGGGGGTTCTTTCAAATCGAGATATTTAGATTTAGGGGAAGGCCCACATGAAGTCCCGCCAATTTCCTCACTCTTGCAGCTGCCCGATGCTGTGTGCTCTGACGGTCTAGATGCTCCTTTGTCCACTTTGTCCTTAACGAAGAGGTACCGTAGCGCAACATTGGCGAGGCTGTAAATTTTGCTTCTTGCAAGAGTTCCTGCACGTAAAGCCCTTCGCGAACTGCTGCCGTTGTGGCGATCAAACCTGCTTCAGCCGATGACAGGGCAACCAGCCCCTGCTTCTGCGAGTTCCATGTAATCGGTCCTGTTGGCTCGCGGCAGAATAGGAACACAATTCTGGACCGTGAATTTTCGGGGTCAGCAGCATGATCGGCGTCTATATAGCCGATAAGGCTCAAGGTTGGGGTTGTTACAGAGCCCAGTGTTGGGCATGAGGATAAAGAACTGCAGAGCGCGCTGAATATCTAGAAGATTCAATTCTCAGCAGTTAGTTTGCGGGAGTACTAAGCCAGCTGGCTAGCGATGTAGGAGAGGTCTGGCCTGCACGTCAATGAGGCAAAAAGCAGCGAGGCCAGGAATTGTTGGTAAGTCCGAATCCCAGCAGGGGACAAGGCTTTGTTGTCCGGGTTGTAATTCTGTGAAGGAGTGCAGTAAGGGGTGGAAAGTGGTGCAAGCATGTCGTTGAAGCGTTTTCTATATGCATCAAGCAGAAAGCACTATATATTTATTCTCTGTTTGTACCTGAAAATAGTCAATTTGATCCAAGCAAATTCCTCCCTTCCTGGAATTTCCTTTCTACGTGGTGGGACGGCGGAATGCTACCCGAGTAAACGCTACTACGCTAGCACTCCAACACTAGGCAAACACTGTCCAAGCCATAAGTTCGTAATGGCAGAACTTTTCGCGAGGCAACTTGGTTCATATTGAAGCTCTTGGAGCGAGCTTCGATATAGGAAATTCTCGGCTTAATCCGATTGACGGTCTGCACGATATGCTGTGCCACGTTCAAGGTACTCTTGCTGTATTGACTAAGTCCCTCTTGACCCCTCTCTCTACAAACTCAGACCCGAGGATAGGGGCTGGTTTTGTACCAGGCACCCAATGACCCTAGGAGGTGACCCCGAGGAGAGGTTTTAAGTTTGATAATGTCTTAATAGCTTGAGTTTATTAGGCCCTTACACCAACAAGCTGGTATCAGAGCTGCGTTATAGTGATCCTCGTTATAGGTAGCTATGGCGGGCAACATCTCGACGGGAGCTGGAGAATTTTCAGCCCAAGATCATAGCGGCAGCCAAGAATCTGGTATTTCAGCGCCAAGGGGAGCGCGAATAAACCAGGGCTCGCTGGTCGAGGAGGTGCTGAAGAACTTCGTCGTCGACAAGTTCAATGGCGAGGGCTATGATGATTGGGCCTGGAAAATGCAATTGTATTTCCATCAGATCCGTTTGCTGAAACTAATGATTGGGGAGGAGCCTAGACCGAGTGATCCCGCACTACAGGAAGATTGGGACGAGCGCTCCTCGGCTGGCTACTATTTGATGACGCAGAGTTTGGAGCTGAACCAGCGTCACCACCTCATAGACCTGCTGCCGGCGGTTGAGTGCGGTCCGAAAGCGTGGACCGTATTAAAGGAGCTGCACGCCCTAACCTCCGTTGTTGCAACGTTGATGCTGGACAGGGAACTGTCCGTGTTGCGCCTGAGGGAGGGAGAGCCGGTGCAACCTGTCCTGGACAAGATGCCCGACCTCTACGCGAAGTTGGCGACCGCAGAAATCACCTACCCGGAGAAGACCAGGTTCCTGAAGATGCTCTCGCTATTGCCGGAATCGTGGCTTCAATTCACGAGCGGATTGAGCCTGCCGCAGAACCAGAGCTCGTGGACACTCAAGTGGGTGCGGACAAAGATTCTGGAGGAGGACTTCCGTTACCGCCAACTGAGGGGTGGAGACGACGGCAGCAGCGGCTATGGGATGCAAGGGAGCCGACGTGGCAGAGGACGTGGCTTCGGTGGTGCTGGACGCGGTGCAAAGAAGGACGACGACTCCAACGACCAACAAGGAGGTACCGGTTGGGGTCGCGGTGCGAAATCTGGACGTGGAATAAGTCAGGTGCTGGTGGCAAAATAAAAGGGAGTTGCTGGTATTGTGAGAAGGAGGGGCACCCCTGGTTTTTGTGCTATATGAAACCTAATCGATGGATCCCCCAGAATCGTCACCAGGATGGCGGCGCGCAGAGGAACCAGAAAAACGGCGCGAGCATGGTCGCCGATTCGTCCGACAACAACCCGAAGAGCAACGGCTGTGCGGAAAAGAAGAAGGAGCGCACCGCGGGCCAGTTCTTTCATATTGGTGAGCAGGGGGAGCAAGGAGACACATCTGCCAAGGTTGGCTCAGAGCTGCACCCCTGAACTATTTGGTGTTCGACACGGGCGCTGCTTGGACGATGACGCCGCGCAAGGACCTGCTGGAACACGTACGCGCTGCACCGATCAACGATATGTGCTCCGCCTCTGGACACGCGCTGAAGGTGGCTGGTATGGGACGAGCTGCGTTTAAGGGAGCGGATGGCAAGCCGGTGGTGCTTCACGAAGTTCTCCTTTTTCCTGAACTCAAGGCCAACCTTATGTCCCTCTGTAAGCTTGGCAAGGCTGGGGTGAGCACTAGCACGGACGGGGCACGCACTTACAAGGTGCAGCTGGGCAATCGGGTGCTTTGGGATCTGCACGAGAGCACGGACGTGTACGGATCCATGTGGCAGCTACCGGCATTGGCGTGACATGGTGGGGGGCAGGCTGGAGAGGGGTCTGCATCCCAGCGGGAGTGCAACGCCGTTGGAAAGGTTGGTGTAAAAGTGTCAGCCAGATCTGGGGAGACGGATTGGGCAACGGCACACGGACGCTTGGGGCATGTGGCAATGCCCTTGTTGAAGCAGTTGGAGAAAGATGGAGCCGTTAAAGGTCTGAAGCTGAACGGTCAGCCACCCAATGAGAGTTGTGAAATCTGTTTGCTCTCAAAGTTTACCCGTTTCCCCTTCCATAGTGTGACTGGCAGGAGCAAGAATTGGTCCACATGGACTTGGTGGGGCCGCTGCCGGTTTAGGGACACAAGGGGGAGCGGAACTTTCTGACCATAGTGGATGATTGGAGCAGGCTTATGTGGGCATATCCGCTGAAGTAGAAGGACCACGCCGGCTCTACGATATGCGAAGATTGGCTGCCATTCGTGGAGAAGCAAGCGGAGTGTGTGGTGAAGCGGATTAGGACAGTTCGGGGTGGTGAGTTCCTTGGAGCTGAGATGACGGCCTGGCTCAAGAAGCAGGGCATCCAGAGGGAGCTGACCACGGCTTACACCCAACAGTCCAACAATGTAGCAGAACGGGCGAACCGGACAATTCTGGAGACAGCTAGGGCGCTGCTCATAGAATCTGGACTGGGCAACTTGATGTGGCCCCATGCTGTTCGGCACGCTAGCAACGCTAAGAAATGGTACTCACCAAGGTTGGGGATGACCTGTGGGTGCCATTGGAGAGGTGGCTTGGGAGGAAGCCGCCGGTGGACATGCTGAGGGTGTTCGGTAGCATGGCAGTCGCCCACGTCCCCAAGACCTACCGTAATAAGTTGGGGGCGAGTGCAATCTGGTGTGTGTATTTGGGGCTGGGTGTAGAGAGCAAGGGATGGCTGCTGTGGGAACCTTCCAAGGGTGTGTTGTTTGACAGCAGGGATGTGAAGTTTTTTGAGGGCATGATGTATGGGAGCTGGGAGAAACAGCCAGAGGCCAGGGTGTCCCAGCAGATGGAGCAGATCACCATGCAACTGGACCTGACTCCTAGTGTGTGGGAGGAGCGAGAGGAGGCGGCTGCAGAGGTTGGTGATGGAAAGAAGGTACACGAGGCACCTGCTGGCGGAGAAAATGATGTGGAGACTAGCACTAGTGGAGCTGCTGGATCCGAGAGAGGAGAGCGGCAGCAGGGGAAAACTAAGAAGCTGAAGGGTGTCGTTATGAAGGGATGGGAGACACCCGTCTCCAGGCCAGGACGTACCCGTATGGCTACTAAGAAGCTGAATGCAAGGGCTGATGTAGCAGAGCAGCAGTTTGGGACAGAGAAGCATTGCTGATTCTACCGCATGGCTATGATTCGGATGAGGAGGATGAAACTGCTTACTTTTTTCTTGCCCATGAACCAGACGAACCAGCTAGCATAGAGGAGGCATGATCTGGAGCAGATAGGGAGAAGTGGCTGGTCACCACCTACAAGAGTAGGCTGGTGGCTAAGGGGTTTATGCAGAAGAAGAAGCGGGACTTCAATGAGATCTTTCATCATCTCAACCCCTTTCTGCTTCACTTGTGCAGATGCGGAGTATTGAACTCCAATGCTTGGGTGAGAATGCAGATACTTCACCACACGCTCAGCTGCATCCACCTGCTCCTCTGATGGATTCTGCACCACCCTGGCCAGCTGCCCAACCGAGAAAGAGATGTCGGGCCTTGTGTGAACTGCTGCATACAAGAGGCTGCCCACCAAGGACTGAAATTGCTGCTGCTCCTCGGCTTCAACCCCTTCATCCTCTGCAGCTTTCACAAGCTTGAATTCTGCTGGCAGGGGAGTTGCAACTTTGCGCTCATTCTCAATCCCGTACTTCTCCCCAAGCTCCTTGATGAACTTCTCCTGGTGCAGCTTCAACCACCTGTGATCCAGATCCCTCTCCACATGCATCCTGAGATAGTACTTTACCTCCCCAAGGTTCTTGCACTTGAAGTTCTCCATCAGCTGCTGCTGCACCTTCTGGATCTCCTTCATGTTGCTCCTAAAGAGAAGAATATCGTCCACGTAGACCAGAAACAGCACCAGCTTCTCCCCCTCCCCCTTGAGAAAGAGGCTCTCATCACAGCTGCTGGTCCTGAATCCCATCTCCTCTAAACGGCCCACTAACGACTGCATCTGCCAACAAGACACGAAGGGTAGGGGGTTTGGCAGTGGGAGCAAAGATCTCATTGAAGTCCCGCTTCTCCTTCTGCATAAACCCCTTAGCCACCAACCTACTCTTGTAGATGGTGATCTGCCCCGTGTCGTCAGTCTTGATCCTTAGCACCCACTTGCATTGTACCGCTTTCTTTCCCTCAGGCAACACCACTAGTTCCCAAGTCCCATTCTCCAGCAGGCTTTGGTACTCAGCATCCCTAGAAGCTAGCCATTTGTCCCTATCTGGTCCAGCTAATGCCTCCTCCATGCTAGCTGGTTCCTCTGGTGCAGGGGCAAGAAAACAGTAGGCAGGCTCATCCTCCTCATCCGGGTCATAGCCATGCGGTAGAATCAGCAATGCTTCTCTGTCCCAAGCTGCTGCTCTGCTACATCAGCTCCTGCAGTCAGCTTCTTAGTAGCCATACGGGTACGTCCTGGCCTGGAGACGGGTGTCTCCCATCCCCTCATAACAACACCCTTCGGCTTCTTAGTTTCTCCCTGCTGCTGCTCTCCTCCCTCGGATCCAGCAGCTCCACTAGTGCTACCGCTAGTCTCCACTCCATCACCTCCACCAGCAGGTGCCTCCTGCACCTTCTCTCCATCACCACCCTCTGCAGCTACCTCCTCTCCCTCCTCCCACACACTAGGAGTCAGGTCCAGCTGCATGGTGATCTGCTCCATCTGCTGGGACACCCTGGCCTCTGGCTGTTTCTCCCAGCTCCCATACATCATGCCCTCAACAAACTTCACATCCCTGCTGTCAAACAACACACCCTTGGAAGGTTCCCATAGCAGCCATCCCTTGCTCTCAGCAGCCAGCCCCAAATGCACACACCAGATTGCACTCGCCCCCAACTTACTACGGTAGGTCTTCGGGACGTGGGCGACTGCCATGCAACCGAACACCTTCAACATGTCCACCGGCGGCTTCCTCCCAAGCCAACTCTCCAACGGCACCCACAAGTCATCCCCAACCTTGGTGAGTACCCTGTTCCTAGCGACGGTAGCGTGCCGAACAGCATGGGGCCACATCAAGTTGCCTAGCCCAGATTCTATGAGCAACGCCCTAGCTGTCTCCAGAATTCTCTGGTTCGCCCGTTCTGCTACACCAATAGACTGTGGGGTGTAAGCCGTGGTCAGCTCCCTCTGGATGCCCTGCTTCTTGAGCCAGGCCGTCATCTCAGCTCCAAGAAACTCACCACCCCGATCTGTCCTAATCCGCTTCACCACACACTCCGCTTGCTTC
The DNA here is from genome assembly GCA_948144175.1 of Closterium sp. NIES-65. Classification (NCBI taxonomy): domain Eukaryota; kingdom Viridiplantae; phylum Streptophyta; class Zygnematophyceae; order Desmidiales; family Closteriaceae; genus Closterium; species Closterium sp. NIES-65. The sequence continues at coordinate 32,734 of CANXME010002168.1, forward strand.
TCCACGAATGGCAGCCAATCTTCCCGTATCGTAACAGCGGCGTGGTCCTTCTACTTCAGCGGATATGCCCACATAAGCCTGCTCCAATCATCCACTATGGTCAGAAAGTACCGCTCCCCCGTGTGTCGCTGAACTGGCGGCGGCCCCACCAAGTCCATGTGGACCAGCTCCAACGGCTTCTTGCTCCTGTCAGCCACACTATGGAAGGGGAAACGGGTAAACTTTGAGAGCAAACAGATTTCACAATTCTCATCAGGTGGCTGTCTGTTCAGCTTCAGACCCATAACGGCTCCATCTTTCTCCAACTGCTTCAACAAGGGCATTGCCACATGCCCCAAGCGTCGGTGTGCCGTTGCCCAATCCGTCTCCCCAGATCTAGCCGACACTTTCACACCAACCCCTCCTACAGCATTGCACTCCCCCTGGGATGCAGACCCCTCTCCAGCCTGCCCCCCACCATGCCACGCCAACGCCGGCAGCTGCCACATGGATCTATAGAGGTCCGTGCTCTCGTGCAGATCCCAAAGCACCCGATTGCCCAGCTGCCCCTTGTAAGTGCGTGCCCCATCCGTGCTAGTGCTCACCCCAGCCTTGCCAAGCTTACAGAGGGAGATGAGGTTGGCCTTGAGTTCAGGAACGAGAAGAACGTCGTGCAGCACCACCGGCTTGCCATCCGCTCCCTTAAACGCAGCTCATCCCGCACCTGCCACTTTCAGCGCGTGTCCACAGGCGGAGCACACCTCGTTGATCGGTGCAGCGCGTACGTGTTCCAGCAGGTCCTTGCGCGGCGTCATTGTCCAAGCAGCGCCCGTGTCCAACACCCAATAATCCAGGGGGTGCAGCTCTGCTCCAACCTTGGCAGAGGCGTCTTCTTGCTCCCCCTGCTTCCCCTGCTCTCCGATATGGAAGAACTGGCCCGCGGTGCGCTCCTTCTTTTCTGCACCGCCCTTGCTCTTCGGGTTTTTGTCGGACGAATCGGCGACCATGCTCGCGCCGTTTTTCTGGTTCCTCTGCGCGCCGCCATCCTGGTGACTATTCTGGGGGGTCCATCGATCAGGTTTCTTATAGCACAAAAACCAGGGGTGCCCCTCCTTCTCACAATACCAGCAACTCCCTTTCATTTTGCCACCAGCACCCGACTTGCCCCCACGTCCAGATTTCGCACCGCGAACCCAACCGGTACCTCCTTCTTGGTCGTTGGAGTCGTCGTCCTTCTTTGCACCGCGTCCAGGACTACCGAAGCCACGTCCTCTGCCATGTCGGCTTCCTTGCATCCCATAGCCGCTGCTGCCGTCGTCTCCACCCCTCAGTTGGCGGCGACGGAAGTCCTCCTCCAGAATCTTTGTCCGCACCCACTCGAGTGTCCACGAGCTCTGGTTCTGCGACATGCTCAATCCGCTCCTGAATTGAAGCCACGATTCCGGCAGCAGCGAGAGCATTTTCAGGTACTTGGTCTGCTCCGGGTAGGTGATTCCCGCGGTCGCCAACTTCGCGTAGAGGTCGCGCAATTTGTCCAGGACAGGTTGCACCGGCTCTCCCTCACTCAGGCGCAACGCGGACAGCTCCCTCTCCAGCATCAACGTTGCAACAACGGAAGTCGGGGCATGCAGCTCCTTCAACACGGTCCACGCCTTCGGACCGCACTCAACCTTCGGCAGGAGGTGCGCGACGTGGTGACGCTGGTTCAGCTCCAAACTCTGCGACATCAAATAGTAGCCAGCCGAGGAGTGCTCGTCCCAATCTTCCTGCAGCGCGGGGTCACTCGGACTAGGCTCCTCCCCAATCATTAGTTTCAGCAATCCAATCTGACGGAAATATAGTTGCATTTTCCAGGCCCAATCATCATAGCCCTCACCATTGAACTTCTCGATGGTGAAATTCTTCAGCACCTCCTTGACCAGCGAGCCCTGCATTGTTCGTGCTCCCCTTGGCGCTGAAACATTAGAATCATGGCTGTCGCTACGATCATGGGCTGAAGATTCACCAGCTCCCGTCGAGGTGTTGCCCAACATAGCTACCTATATCGAGGATCACTATAATGCAGCTCTGATACCAGCTTGTTGGTGTAAGGGCCTAATAAACTCAAGCTATTAAGACTTGATCAAACTTAAAACCTCTCCTCGGGGTCACCTCCAAGGGTCCTTGGGTGCCTGGTACAAGACCAGCCCCTATCCTTGGGTCCGAGATTGTAGAGAGAGGGATCAAGAATGGCTTAGTCAAAATAACAAGAGTACCTTGAACGTCGACCGGATTAAGCTGAGAATTTCCTATATCGAAGCTCATTCCAAGAGCTTTAAAATAAGCCAAGTTGCCTCGCGAAAAGTTCTGCCATTACGATGTTATGATTCGGACAGCGTTTGCCTAGCGCTGGAGTGCTAGCGTACTAGCGTTGACTTGGGTAGCATTCCGCCGTCGCACCGCGTAGAAACGAAATTCTAGGAAGGGAGGAATTCGCTTGAATCAAATTGACTATATCCAGGTAAAAACAGAGAAGGTATATATAGTTCTAGCTAGCAAGGACCTTGGGAATAAACCTGGGAACAACTAGGGATGATCCCAAATAATTCCAAGCAACATAACCAACCTGGCTGGACAAAACAGCAGGTGGTAGGTTGGTAAACAACCTCTGGTTCTGTTTTTCCAACCTCGGAAAACAACAACCAGGTTCAGGTCCTAAAAAACAGAACCTGATTTGTCGTTGCCCAACCAGCCAAATGCTGGTTCCACTGGTTTCCCCTGGCCTTGTAGCAAGCAGATACAGACAAACACCATCCAACCTTCACCTGAATTGTACCCCTATTGTGCCTGCCCTGCTACACTATAGTCAACCAAACAAAACAGTACAATTTCGAGTTGGATAGAACTGAATCTGCACAATCAATTCAACTGGACCGCAAAGCTTCCATCTTGGGTTCCTTTGCGAGCTTGTCCTTTCTGCTTGTACTGCTCATAGTGCGTACAATATTGTGCGAGTACCTGCAAATGCTTCAAGCGAAAATTGCGAAAGCAAACAAACACACGAACATTCCATTCACACCCGAATGCATTCGTACTCATACAAACAGATGGCAGGATGTAGTGCAATGTGAATTTACACCCAACATACCATCTGTATCTCGCTGGCAGATTCAGCTGTTTGTGGGAAATTCATCATTCAGATGGATATATCAACGGCTTTCCTCAATGGGATTTTAGAGGAGGATGTGTACATGACGCAGCCGCCTGGGTATGAGGATGGTACGGGCAGGGTGTGCAAGCTGAAAAACTCCATCTACGGTTTGAAACAGGCGCCACGCTGCTGGTACCAGAAGTTGGCAGCTGTTTTAGAGGAGATGGGATTCAGGATCAGCAGCTGTGATGAGAGCCTCTTTCTCAAGGGGGAGGGGGGGAAGCTGGTGCTGTTTCTGGTCTATGTGGACGATATTCTTCTCTTTAGCAGCAGCATGAAGGAGAACCAGAATGTGCAACAGCAGCTGATGGAGAACTTCAAGTGCAAGAACCTTGGGGAGGTAAATTACTACTTCGGGATGCACGTGGAGAGGGATCTGGATCACAGGTGCTTGAAGCTGCACCAGGAGAAGTTCATCAAGGAGCTGGGGGAGAAATACGGGATTGAGAATGAGTGCAAAGTTGCAACTCCCGTGCCAGCAGAATTCAAGCTTGTGAAAGCTACAGAGGATGAAGGGGTTGAAGCTGATAAGCAGCAGCAATTTCAGTCCTTGGTTGGGCAGCTGGCTAGGGTGGTGGAGAATCCATCAAAAGACAAGTGGATGCAGCTGAGCGTGTGGTGAAGTATCTGAAATCTCACCCAAGCATTGGAGTTCAATACTCCGCATCTGCACAGGTGAAACAGAAAGGGGTTAAGGTGTTGAAAGAGAAGGGAGAGACGCTGGTTTCCCCTGGCCCTGGAGCATGCAGATACAGATAAACAACATCCAACCTTAACCTAAATTGTACCTCTTTAGTGCCTGCTCGGCTACACTATAGTCAACCAAACAAAACAGTACAATTTCGAGTTGGATAGAACTAAATCTGCACAATCAATTCAACCGAACCGCAAAGCTTCCATCTTGGGTTCCTTTTCGAGCTCGTCCTTTCTGCTTGTACTGTTCATAGCGCGTACAATGTTGTGCTGAAGAGCATAATGCGCGAGTACCTGCAAATGCTTCAAGCGAAAATTGCGAAAGCAAACAAACACACGAACATTCCATTCACACCCAAATGCATTCGCACACGCATACTCATACAAACGGACGGCAAGATGTCGTGCAATGTGATTTTGCTGTGGAGAGGCCGGAAGCGTGAAGGTCTGGCGGATGCCCTGTGCACGACGGAAGGCTCCCAGACGGGCAGAGGAAAACTCCCCGCCTCTGTCCGAATGCAGACGCAGAACAGGAAAGTCTGAGCCAAAACTCTCCCTCAGCTGGAGACGAGCTACGCGGATCCAGTCGATCAACACCTCAGTGATGTCACCTTTGCTGCGCAAGGAGAAGACTATGGTGTAACGCGAGTAGTCGTCAACCACCAGCAGGAAGAACCGCTCGCGCCCCTGCCCACTAACGCGGGCGGGGCCCCAGACGTCCATGTGGAGAGTCTACAGCGGAGCCTCTCGGAGGAGTGAGGGGCGGCGCGCTGTCGCCCCTCGACGCTGGGGACGCAGATAGGGCCAGGCACGGAAGGTAGGGGAGGGAGAGACTGAGGGAGACTAGAGACAAGGATACGGGAGGCCATGCCTCGGAGACGAGGCAGGGAGGGGTGACCAAGGCGGTGGTGCCAAAGGAGAGTCTGGTGGGAGAGTAGGCGACACGAGCAGAGAGCACACTCAGGACCAGACCAGGACGCTGCAGCAAACACCTGACTCGACGCAGCTACCTGGGCAGACTCAGCAGCCGGAGGAGACTTAGTAGTAAGGGTGTACAAGCGCGAGCCTGGCCGACGGGTGAACATGGCCAAGTGTCGGCCTGTCCGAGCACACGTGCAGTGGGTCACCCGCTGACTCGCAGGAGTGAACTGGTCAACCCCCCTATTCTGTAGGTCTGCTCCACTCACCAAGTTCGTAGAGAACGAGGGGAGGTAGAGACCTGACAGGGTGGCAGAGGGGGCTGCCAGGCACGGTAAGATAGTGGAGAAGCTAGCAAGGACAGGACCCCCAGAGGGGTCCGCCAGGGAGACTGCAACCGGCCGACTGAGCGGCGTAAGAGTGGTGCGGTCTCGAAAAATGGAGCGGGACGCACCCGAGTCAAGGGTGAAGGTGTGTAAGGCATGAGCCGACGTAGTACCTGAGAGCGCAGACTCACCAGCACCTGGGGCAGCAGACGCACTAGCACCTAAGGCAGCAGACGCACTAGCACCTAGAGCAGCAGCCTCACCAGCACCTAGAGCAATAGCCTCAATGCCCGGGTCAGGCGGTACACACAGGTAACAGTCACCCACAACACTAGAATCAACAGCATACATGGCAGCAAGAATAGCATCAAAATCTCGATCAAAGGTAGCAACCCTCGCCCTAGACAGCTCTCCTAAGAGAGGGATCTCAGAGGCCCCAGGGAACAGGTGACGCCACGCGTCCGTCAGACGGTCGAAGCAGCCCTTGGTGGAGTGCGGGCCCCCGCACTGCTCACGAGCGCGGAAGCCGGTGCGGAGAACGTAGGTGCAGGGACCCATACCCCCACTGCGCTGACACGCAGCGTACCACTTACGAAGCTGCTGAGGGGACAGGGTCTCACGACTGCTCTGCTGCTGCTGGCGCGAACCACCACCGGAGCCACTCCTCTGCGCAGAGCCGGGACCAGGTCCACTGCTGCCCCCGCCGCCTCCGCCGCCTCCTCCACCTCCGCCTCCACCGCCACCTCTGCCGCTCGTTCCCTCCGCCACCACCGCCGCCTTCTCCGCCTGCACTGCTGCCGCCGCCCCTGCCACACCCGCCACCACTCCCTCCACCACCCCCACCCCCTCCACTGCCTCCACCACCACCTCCACCGCCCCCGCCAGCCCCTCCACCGCCCTTGCCCCCCTTGCCCTTGCCGGCGCGGCGTCTTCCACTAAGGGGCAGACGCAGCGCGGACCGATTCGAAACCAACGAGGTCGGCCGCAGCAGCAGAAGCAACTTAGGGCAAGAGGGGGGGAGGGGGAACACCCCTAAAAGTCGGGGGTGCGAGGGTCACCACGAGAGGCTCCTACAGAGACAATGCTATTCTCTGCCGCATGGAGGCCCTTCTCGAGGAGGTCAACGGTGAGAGTGGTGGGCCAAACTGAGATGAAGTGGTCTCTGACTACGCCGAGAGAGTCAAGGAGCCGGGTGACTATGTAGTAGAGGGTGATGTACATTGGGGGGGGGGGGGGGGGGGGGGTTCTTGGCGTAGAACTCAGCAGGAAGCGCAGCGCGGTAGCGAGTGTCACTAGTCCGGAGGTGCGTAATGAAGTCAGCGACTGTGGGAAAGGCAGCAAGGTCAGGGAAGAGGTACGGTAGCATGAGGCGGCTCAGTGCAGTAGTGGAAGGGGAAGAGTGGCGTGCAACTACAGCGTCGTACAAGGTCTGAGCACTCTTGTACTGGCTAAAGTGTGCATGCTCAGTGGTTGGTAAGTGGCGACGAACAGCAAGGCGAGGAGCAGCGTCGCGTGTGGCCCACTGTGAGGGAACAGTGTTGTCAGCAGTAGCAGGCGGGGCAGGAGAGACACCAGAGGTGAGATCAAACAGAGAGAGTTCGTCTGCCCTATCGCACTGGAGAATCAGCTGGAGGTCATCGACCCAGACCTCAAACTCAACGGCACGGCCCTCAGCATCAACCATGACTGCAGTGGCTTAGTAGGAAGTGAGCTTACCAGTCCTAGGAAGGAGGGCCGCGGAGCACCGGTAGGAACAGCAGCTGCTCGACAGTAGGGCGGCTCGGCGGCAGGGCGGCTCGGCTGCTTGGCCGCTCGGCTGCAAGGCGGCTCGGCTGCTCAGCGGCTCGGCGGCAGGGCGGCTCGGCTGCTGGGCGGCTAGGCTGCTCGGCGGCTCGGCTGCTGGGCGGCTCGGCTGCTGGGCGGCTCGGCTGCTCGGCATTTGGGCGGCTCGGCTGTTAGGCTGCTCGGCGGCTCGGTCGCTGGGTGGCTGAGCGGTGATAGGGCCGCTAGGGGAGGGCGACGGGGCCACGGGTCACGGCGACAGGGCCGTAGGTGGAGGCGACGCGGCCGCAGGTGGCGGCCACTGGGCCGCAGGTGGCGGCGACGGGGCCGCAAAGGGGCCTAGACGCGGCCGCGGAGGGGCCTAGACGGGGCCGAAAGGGGCCTAGACGGGGCCGAGGAGGGGCCTAGACGGGGCCGCAAGGGGCCTAGACGGGGCCGCGGAGGGGCCTAGATGGGGCCGCAAGGGGCCTAGACGGGGCCGCAGAGGGGCCTAGACGGGGCCACAAGGGGCCTAGACGGGGCTGCGGAGGGGCCTAGACGGGGCCGCAAGGGGCCTACACGGGGCCGTAATGGGCCTAGGCGGGGCCGTAAGGGCAGCGCGAGGGGCCTTAGGGGGCCGTAAGGGGCTGTAAGGGCGGCGCGAGGGGCCTTAGAGGGCGGCGCGAGGGGCCTTAGGGGGCCGTAAGGGGCCATAAGGGTGGCGCAAGGGGCCTTAGAGGGCGGCGCGAGGGGCCGAAAGGGCGGCCAAAGGGGCCATAAGAGGGGCCACTAAGGGCAGCTCGAAGGTAGGAAGGGCACACAAAGCTCGACTCGGGCAGAAGTGAAGCGCGCTCCGGGCAGGAAAACAAAAGTATCGTGGTGGGCCCTAGATAGCATTCCCACTAGGGAACCTGCTCGATACCATGACGAGAAACGAGAATGAGTGCATTGAGCAGAATGAGGAGTACAAGTAGTAAACCCTAGAGTGTTGTACCCCATATGAACTGCCCCACTATAGCCTACACAGACTATAGCATAGATGCTTGACAACCAGCATTTGGCTGGTTGGGCAAAGACAAAACAGGTTCTGTTTTTAGGACTTGAACCTGGTTGTTGTTTTCCCAGGTTGGAAAAACAGAACCAGAGGTTGTTTACCAACCTACCACCTGCTGTTTTGTCCAGCCAGGTTGGTTCTATTGCTTGGAATTATTTGGGATTATCCCTGTTTGTTCCCAAGTTTATTCCCAAGGTCCTTGCAAGCTAGATCAATTTAATCCTTCTCTGTTTGTACCTGAATATAGTCAATTTGATTCAAGCGAATTCCTCCCTTCCTGGAATTTCGTCAATATAGAATGCTACCCGACTCAACGCTAGTACTCTAGCAGTCCAACACTAGGCAAACGCTGTCCGAGCCATAACTTCGTAATGGCAGAATTTTTCGTGAGGCAACTTGGTTCATATTAAAGCTCTTGGATCGAGCTTCGATAGAGGAAACTCCCAGCGTAATCCGATCGATGGTCTGCATGATACGCTGCGCGACGTTCAAGGTACTCTTGCTGTTTTGACAAAGTCCCTCTTGACCCCTCTCTATGCAAACTCGGACCCGAGGATAGGGGCTGGTCTTGTACCAGGCGCCCAAGGACCCTTGGAGGTGACCCCGAGGAGAGGTTTTAAATTTGATAAAGTCTTAATAGCTTGAGTTTATTAGGCCCTTACTCGCGCATTATGCGCTTCGACACAACATTGTACGCGCTATGAACAGTACAAGCAGAAAGGACGAGCTCGCAAAGGAACCCAAGATGGAAGCTTTGCGGTTCGGTTGAATTGATTGTACAGATTCAGTTCTATCCAATTCGAAATTGTACTGTTTTGTTTGGTTGACTATAGTGTAGCAGGGCAGGCCTTATACGGGTACAATTTAGGTCAAGGTTGGATGTTGTTTGTCTGTATCTGTATGCTACAGGGCCTGGGGAAACCAGCGGAACCAGCATTTGGCTTGTTGGGCAAAGACAAAACAGGTTCTGTTTTTGAGGACCTGAACCTGGTTGTTGTTTTCTCAGGTTGGAAAAACAGAACCAAAGGTTGTTTACCAACCTACCACCTGCTGTTTTGTCCAGCCAGGTTGGTTCAGATGCTTGGAAATATTTGGGATCCTCCCTAGTATATACTCCTTCTCTATTTGTACCTTAATATAGTCAATTTTGATTCAAGCGAATTCCTCCCTTCCTGGAATTTTGTTTCTACGCGGTGCGACGGCGGAATGCTACCCGAATCAACGCTAGTACGTTAGCACTCCAACGCTGTTGGGTGCAAAATCACATTGCACGACATCCTGCCGTCTGTTTGTATGAGTATGCGTGTGCGAATGCATTTGGGTGTGAATGGAATGTTCGTGTGTTTGTTTGCTTTCGCAATTTTCGCTTGAAGCATTTGCAGGTACTCGCGGATTATGAGCTTCAGCACAACATTGTACGTGCTATGAACAGTAAAAGCAGAAAAGACGAGCTCGCAAAAGAAACCCAAGATGGAAGCTTTGCGGTTCGGTTGAATTGATTGTGCAGATTCAGTTCTATCCAACTCGAAATTGTACTGTTTTGTTTGGTTGACTATAGTGTAGCAGGGCAGGCACTATAGAGGTACAATTTAAGTGAAGGCTGGATGTTGTTTGTCTGTATCTGCACACTACACGGCCAGGGGAAACCAGCGGAACCAGCATTTGGCTGGTTGGGCAAAGACAAAACAGGTTCTGTTTTTAGGACCTAAACCTGGTTTTTGTTTTCCCAGGTTGGAAAAACAGAACCACAGGTTGTTTACCAACCTACCACCTGCTGTTTTGTCCAGCCAGGTTGGTTCTGTTGCTTGGAATTATTTGGGATCATCCCTGGTTGTTCCCAGGTTGATTCCCAAGGTCCTTGCTAGCTAGAGCTATTTATTCCTTCTCTGTTTGTTCCTGAATATAGTCAATTTGATTCAAGCGAATTCCTCCCTTCCTGTAATTTCGTTTCTACGCGGTGCGACGGCGGAATGCTACCCGAGTCAACGCTAGTACGCTAGCACTCCAACGCTAGGCAAACGATGTTCGAGCCATAACCCTGTAATGGCAGAACTTTTTGCGAGGCAACTTGGCTTATTTTAAAGCTCTTGGAGTGAGCTTCGATATAGGAAATTCTCAGCTTAATCCGGTCGACGGTCTGCACGATACGCCGCGCGACATTCAAGGTACTCTTGTTATTTTGATTAAGTCATTCTCGATCCCTCTCTCTACAATCTTGGACCCGAGGATAGGGGCTGGTCTTGTACCAGGCACCCAAGGACCCTTGGAGGTGACCTCAAGGAGAGGTTTCAAGTTTGATAAAGTCTTAATAGCTTGAGTTTATTAGGCCCTTACACCAACAATCTGGTATCAGAGCTGCGTTATAGTGATCCTCGATATAGGTAGCTATGGCGGGCAACACCTCGACGGGAGCTGGTGAATCTTCAGCCCAAGATCGTAGCGGCAGCCATGATTCTGTTGTTTTAGCGCCAAGGGGATCGCGAACAAACCAGGGCTCGCTGGTCAAGGAGGTGCTGAAGAATTTCTCCATCGAGAAGTTCAATGGTGAGGGCTATGATGATTGGGCCTGGAAAATGCAACTATATTTCCATCAGATTGGATTGCCGAAACTAATGATTGGGAAGGAGCCTAGACCGAGTGACCCCGCGCTGCAGGAAGATTGGGACGAGTGCGCCTCGGCTGGCAACTATTTGATGTCGCAGAGTTTGGAGCTGAACCAGCGTCACCACGTCATGCACCTGCTGCCAGAGGTTGAGTGCGGTCCGAAGGCGTGGACCGTGTTGAAGGAGCTGCATGCCCCGACCTCCGTTGTTGCAACATTGATGCTGGAGAGGGAGCTGTCCGCGTTGCGCCTGAGCGAGGGAGAGCCGGTGCAACCTGTCGTGGACAAATTGCGCGACCTCTACACAAAGTTGGCGACCGCGGGAATCACCTACCCGGAGCAGACCAAGTGCCTGAAGATTCTCTCGCTGCTGCCGGAATCATGGCTTCAATTCACGAGCGGATTGAGCCTGCCGCAGAACCAGAGCTCGTGGACACTCGAGTGGGTGCGGAAAACGATTCTGGAGGAGGACTTCCGTCGCCGCCAACTGAGGGGTGGAGACGACGGCAGCAGCGGCTATGGGATGCAAGGAAGCTGACGTGGCAGAGGACGTGGCTTCGGTAATGCTGGACGCGGTCCAAAGAAGGAACACAACTCAAACGACCAACAAGGAGGTACCGGTTGGGGTCGCGGTGCAAAATCTGGACGTGGGGGCAAGTCGGGTGCTGGTGGCAAAATCAAAGGGAGGTGTGCTGCACGACGTTCTGGACGTGCTGGACCACGTATGCGCTGCACCGATCAACGAGGTGTGCTCCGCCTCTGGACACGCGCTGAAGGTGGCTGGTGCGGGACGAGCAGCGTTTAAGGGAGCGTATGGCAAGGCGGTGGTGCTGCACGACGTTCTTCTCGTTCCTGAACTCAAGGCCAACCTCATCTCCCTCCGTAAGCTTGGCAAGGCTGGGGTGAGCACTAGCATGGATGGGGCACGCACTTACAAAGGGCAGCTTGGCAGTCGGGTGCTTTGGGATCTGCACGAGAGCACGGACGTGTACAGATCCATGTGGCAGCTGCCGGCGTTGGCGTGGCATGGTGGGGGGCAGGCTGGAGAGGGGTCTGCATCCCAGGGAGAGTGCAATGCCATTGGAGGGGTTGGTGTGAAAGTGTCGGCCAGATCTGGGGAGACGGATTGGGCAACGGCACACCGACGCTTGGGGCATGTGGCAATGCCCTTGTTGAAGCAGTTGGAGAAAGATGGAGCTGTTAAGGGTCTGAAGCTGAACGGACAGCCACCTGATGAGAATTGTGAAATCTGTTTGCTCTCAAAGTTTACCCGTTTCTCCTTCCATAGTGTGGCTGGCAGGAGCAAGAAGCCGTTGGAGCTGGTCCACATGGACTTGGTGGGGCCGCTGCCAGTTCAGGGACACAAGGGGGAGCGGTACTTTTTGACCATAGTGGATGATTGGAGCAGGCTTATGTGGGCATATCCGCTGAAGCAGAAGGACCATGCCGCCTCTACGATACGGGAAGATTGGCTGCCATTTGTGGAGAAGCAAGCGGAGTGTGTGGTGAAGCGGATTAGGACAGATCGGGGTGGTGAGTTCCTTGGAGCTGAGATGACGGCCTGGCTCAAGAAGCAGGGCATCCAGAGGGAGCTGACCACGGCTTACACCCCACAGTCTAACGGTGTAGCAGAACGGGCGAACCGGACAATTCTGGAGACAGGCGCTGCTCATAGAATCTAGGCTGGGCAACTTGTATGGCCCCATGCTGTTCGGCACGCTACCGTCGCTAGGAACAGGGTACTCACCAAGGTTGGGGATAACTCGTGGGTGCCGTTGGAGAGGTGGCTTGGGAGGAAGCCGCCGGTGGACATGCTGAGGGTGTTCGGTTGCATGGCAGTCGCCCACGTCCCCAAGACCTACCGCAGTAAGTTGGGGGCAAGTGCAATCTGGTGTGTGCATTTGGGGCTGGCTGCTGAGAGCAAGGGATGGCTGCTGTGGGAACCTTCCAAGGGTGTGTTGTTTGACAGCAGGGATGTGAAGTTTGTTGAGGGCATGATGTATGGGAGCTGGGAGAAACAGCCGGAGGCCAGGGTGTCCCAGCAGATGGAGCAGATCACCATGCAGCTGGACCTGACTCCTAGTGTGTGGGAGAAGGAGAGGAGGTAGCTGCAGAGGGTGGTGATGGAGAGAAGGTGCAAGAGGCACCTGCTGGTGGAGGTGATGGTGTGGAGACTTGCGGTAGCACTAATGGAGCTGCTGGATCTGAAGGGAGAGAGCAGCAGCAAGGGAAAACTAAGAAGCCGAAGGGTGTCGTTATGAGGGGATGGGAGACACCCGTCTCCAGGCCAGGAAGTACCCGTATGGCTACTAAGAAGCTGACTGCAGGAGCTGATGTAGCAGAGCAGTAGCTTGGGACAGAGGAGCCATTGCTGATTCTACCGTAGGGCTATGATCCGGATGAGGAGGATGAACCTGCCTACTGTTTTCTTGCCCCTGCACCAGAGGAACCAGCCAGCATGGAGGAGGTATTAGCTGGCCCAGATAGGGAGAAGTGGCTGGTTTCCAGGGATGCTCAGTACCAGAGCCTGCTAGAGAATGGGACATGGGAGCTGGTGGTGCTGCCTGAGGGGAAGAAAGCCGTACAGTGCAAGTGGGTGCTAAGGATCAAGACCGATGACAAAGGACAGGTCACCATCTACAAGAGTAGGCTGGTGGCTAAGGGGTTTATGCAGAAGGAGAAGCGGGACTTCAATGAGATCTTTGCTCCCACTGCCAAACCCCCTACCCTTCGTGTCTTGTTGGCAGATGCAACCGTTAGTGGGAAATTCATCATTCAGATGGATATATCTACGGCATTCCTCAATGGGATTTTAGAGAAGGATGTGTACATGACGCAGCCGCCTGGGTATGAGGATGGTACGGGCAGGGTGTGCAAGCTGAAAAAGTCCATCTACGGCTTGAAGCAGGCGCCACGCTGCTGGTACCAGAAGTTGGCAGCTGTTTTAGAGGAGATGGGATTCAGGACCAGCAGCTGTGATGAGAGCCTCTTTCTCAAGGGGGAGGGGGAGAATCTGGTGCTGTTTCTGGTCTATCTGGATGACATTCTTCTCTTCCGTGTCTCGGGATCTCGGGCGTTTGTCCGCGACTTGTCTGCGGACAAGCTGTCCCCTCGTGCTGCTCCCTGTGTCTTCCTAGGCTTCCCCCCTGACGCCCCAGGGTGGCAGTTCTACCACCCCTCCTCTCATCATGTTCTGTCCTCCCAGGACGTCACGTTCGACGAGTTAGTCCCCTTCTACCGCCTCTTCCCCTACCGCACTCCTTCCCTCCCCCCGCCACCGCACTTCCTTGTGCCAGGTCCCCCCCAGGTAGACCCCCTTCCCCCTCAGGATCCTGCCCCTTCAGGTGTGTCCCAGGTAGACGTTGTCGAGACGGTCGAGGTTGCTGGTGACTCTGGTACTGCTGCAGGTGCTGAGCCTGGGGGTGCTGACTCTGGGGTTGCTGCGCGCGTAGGCGCTGATCCTTGGGGTGCTGAGCCTGGGGGTACTGCGACTGGGGGTGCTGAGCCTGGGGGTGCTGAGCCTGGGGGTGCTGCGACTGGGGGTGCTGAGCCTGGGGGTGCTGAGCCTGGGAGCGCAGAGTCTGGGGGTGCTGAGCCTGGGGGTGCTACGTCAGGAGCTGCTGAGCCAGGGGGTGCTGGTGAGCCTGGAGTTGCGGAGCCTGCGGCCACTGGACCTCCCCTTCTGGCGTCTGGCGGTGCACGGCCTGGAGGCTCTCCGGGTGCTTCGTCTCGGCAGGAGCCACTCTCTCCACAGGAGTTGCGCGAGTGGTTTGCTCGCCGCTGGAGGCGTACTGCTGGAGCTGGAGCTTCTTCGGCCACTGAGGGTACTTGTGCTGCCGGTCCCGGGGCTCCTGGGCCTTCGGGTCCGCCTGGCGCTGGAGCTACTGAGGGTGTTGGTGCTGAGACTGCTGCTGTTCTTCGTGGCGGTGGTCCTACTGCGGGTGCTGCTGGTGCTGCTGGAGGTTCTGCCAATGGAGGTGCTGTTGGCGCTGGTGCTGCCGCTGAGGGTGCTGGTGCTGTCCCTGCTGTGTCTGGAGTTGCCGCGCGGCCTCGGCCGTACTTCGTTCCGCTCCTGCAGCAGGTTCTTGGTCTTTCTCCTCCTGTAGAGTGTCCACCGCCTGTCCAGTCACAGTCACAGTTACCGCCGGCCTCCCCACTGCCTTCTCCTTCTCCGTACACTGGTCCTAGTGGAGGTCTTGCTGAGCGTCGTGAGCCTGCGTCCCGTCCTGCGTCGCCTGTTCGTGCTGCTCGCACTAGTGGTCGCAATTCGCGTCAGCGTCCTCCTCCTGTCCCTGGCACGCACCGGATGTCTCTGCGTGCCCCTTTGCCCTCTCCTCCTGAGTCCTCTCTTCCTGCGCTTGCCGACCCTGAGTCGGACTCTCTTCGTGCTGCCAGTCCTACTGTCACGCGTCTCCTTGCTACTGTCGTCACTGACCCCTCTTTTGAGTCCACTGCTGCGTCTACGCTTGTTGCTGAGCTCGTCGACTTTGCTGCTCGCTGTCGTCTAGACTACGCTGCCAGTCTTGTTGCTGAGTCTGTGTCTGTCTGTCCTCCGTCCGTCGGGGGTGAGTGTGCTCTTGGCACAGACGTCCTTGAGGACAGGCACGAGGAGTTCCAGTGTCTGGCTGCTGCTTCACCTCATCTCGCGTCCGTACTTCTTGCCCCTGAGGGAGACTCGGATGCACTGGACATCCCAACTCCGCGCTCTTACGCGGAGGCCGTAGAGGGTCCCTACTCCTCTCAGTGGCAGGCAGCTATGGATGCAGAGATGGCTTCCTGGAAGTCCACAGGCACCTACGTTGACGCGGTTCCCCCTCCTGGGGCGAACATCGTCAGTGGCATGTGGATCTTCAGGGTGAAGCGGCCGCCGGGCTCTCCACCTGTCTTCAAGGCGCGGTACGTGGCTCGAGGCTTCAGTCAGCGGCAGGGAGTAGACTACTTTCAGACCTTCTCTCCCACCCCGAAGATGACCACTCTTTGGGTGCTGCTGCACATAGCCGCTCAGCGCGACTACGAGCTCCACTCTCTTGACTTCAGCACTGCTTTCTTGCAGGGTAGCCTGCACGAGGAGATCTGGCTGCGCCGTCCACCTGGCTTCACTGGGACTTTCCCTCCTGGCACCCAGTGGAGCCTCCGACGGCCAGTCTACGGTCTCCGCCAGGCACCGCGTGAGTGGCACGACACACTGAGGACTACGCTTGCGGCTTTTGGGTTTGCTCCCTCTACTGCTGACCCGTCGTTGTTTCTGCGCACCGACACTTCTCTGCCGCCGTTCTACATCCTCGTGTACGTTGACGACTTGGTCTTTGCCACAGCGGACACTGCTGGACTCGCCTACGTGAAGTCTGAGCTGCAGAAGAGACACACGTGCACAGACCTAGGTGAACTGCGCAGCTACCTTGGCTTGCATATCACTCGGGACAGAGCACGACGCACCATTACCTTGACTCAGTCACACATGGTGCAGCAGGTCCTTCAGCGCTTCGGCTTCACGTACTCCTCGCCTCAGGCCACTCCTCTGTCTACTCGCCACTCGCTCTCAGCTCTGCCTTCGGATGAGTCCGTAGAGTCGAGTGGCCCGTACCCAGAGCTTGTTGGCTGCCTCATGTACCTGATGACCTGCACACGACCTGACCTTGCATACCCTCTTAGCATTCTTGCACGCTATGTTGCTCCTGGGAGACACCGACCAGAGCACATGGCTGCAGCGAAGAGGGTGTTGCGCTACTTGTGCAGTACGCCGGGCATGGGGCTAGTGCTTGGAGGGCGGAGTCCAGTGGTCCTCACTGGGCACGCGGACGCTTCTTGGGCTGACGACCAGGCTACTCAGCGGTCGTCACAGGGTTACACCTTCAGTCTTGGTTCCGGCTCTGTTTCGTGGCGCGCTACTCGCTCGTCTTCTGTTCTCGGCTCCAGTCGTGAGGCTGAGATCTACGCCGGGGCCATGGCTGCTCAGGAGCTTCGCTGGCTCACCTACCTGCTGACTGACCTTGGAGAGCCGCCTCGTTCTCCTCCAGTGCTGTACGTAGAAAACAAGGCCATGCTGGCCTTGTGCCGAGAACAGCGCCTGGAGCACTGAACGAAGCACATTGCTCTCCGCTACTTTCTTGCTCGTGAGCTGCAGCAGCGTGGTCAGTTGCGACTTGCGTACGTGGCCTCTGAGGCCAACACTGCTGATGTTTTCACCAAGGCACTTCCGCCTTGTGATCATCAGCGCTTCTGCACTCAGCTGGGACTTGTACCTGTATTACCTCACTTGCTCACCTCTTGATCTTACTTGTACTCTTGCATATATATATACCTCCTCTTGCTTGTTTAGTGTTATATATATATGTGCACTCCTGCATGTGAACTGGCCTTGTGGCCTTGACCTTGTGCTCGGAATGTGTGGAGACTTTGTGATCCACCCTGAGCTTGCTGTGCTTTATTTTGCTTGACTGGTCTTGTGACCCCTTGTACTCCCCCACTTTGCCTATGGGGGTGTGTCAGAACATTATAGCTTATGCTTTTGTGTAGGCTGTAGTGGGGTAGCCTATATGGGGTACAACCCAATTGGGGTTAGTACTTGTACCCAACTCTTTCATAGTGCATTCATTCTCGTTCAACTTCTCTCAATACCGCGACAAAAGCAACGACGTTGACACCAAGGGAGGCCGCGAGAAGTCTGGTGGACGAAGGACACCGACTCCTTTTGCGGCAAAGGTCGAGGTGATAGAGAGGCGTCATGCTCAATGGTCGGCATCGTGGAGCCGACCGTTTTGTTGGTGCCAGAGACCAGGGTTTAGGGTTTCAAAGCAGTTGTGGCCGCCGTGCAAACATTCCAGAAGGTGGTGCTGCTCGACAGCGGCTGTTCCCACCGTCAAGATGAAGCATGGAAGCGACATCAAGCATGTGTGCCACTTCAACGAGGCGTTGCAGGTTGTCAAAGGCCATGGCACCATCACTCTGCAAGAGGAGATTGGGAAGCAGGTTCTCGTTCTCGACGTACTCTACTTCCCAGACATGCAAGGGCTAGGAGATGCTCGACCTCGGAAGAATGGCATAGGGTCAAGGAGTTGCACGATGGCCAGCTAGAAGAACATGTTAGTGTTCCTCGCAGCCATGAACTTCATCGTGCTTCTCGGCACCGCAAGCCTCTTGCGTTCGACGATCACATGAAACCGTGCACTGTTGGGTGCAAATTCACATTGCACGACATCCTGCCGTCTGTTTATATGAGTATGCGTGTGCGAATGCATTTGGGTCTGAATGGAATGATCGTGTGTTTGTTTGCTTTCGCAATTTTCACTTGAAGCATTTGCAGGTACTCGCACATTATGCGCTTTGGCACATCATTGTACGCGCTATGAACAGTACAAGCAGAAAGGACGAGCTCGCAAAGGAACCCAAGATGGAAGCTTTGCGGTTCGGTTGAATTGATTGTGCAGATTCAGTTGTATCCAACTCGAAATTGTACTGTTTTGTTTGGTTGACTATAGTGTAGCAGGGCAGGCACTATAGGGGTACAATTTAGGTGAAGGTTGGATGTTGTTTGTCTGTATCTACAAGCTACAGGGCCAGGGGAAACCAGCGGAACCAGCATTTGGCTGGTTGGGCAAAGACAAGACAGGTTATGTTTTTAGGACCTGAACCTGGTTGTTGTTTTCCCAGGTAGGAAAAACAGAACCAGAGGTTGTTTACCAACCTACCACTTGCTGTTTTGTCAAGCCAGGCTGGTTCTGTTGCTTGGAATTATTTGGGATCATCCCTGGTTGTTCCCAGGTTGATTCCAAAGGTCCTTGCTAGCTAGAGCTATTTATTCCTTCTCTGTTTGTTCCTGAATATAGTCAATTTGATTCAAGCGAATTCCTCCCTTCCTGGAATTTCGTTTCTACGCGGTGCGACGGTGGAATGCTACCCGAGTCAACGCTAGTACGCTAGCACTCCAACGCTAGGCAAACGCTGTCCGAGCCATAACTTCGTAATGGCAGAACTTTTCGCGAGGCAACTTGGCTTATTTTAAAGCTCTTTGAGGGAGCTTCGATATAGGAAATTCTCAGCTTAATCCGGTCGACGGTCTGCACGATACGCTGCGCGATGTTCAAGGTACTCTTGTTATTTTGACTAAGTCATTGTTGATCCCTCTTTGTACAATCTCGGACCCGAGGATAGGGGCTGGTCTTGTACCAGGCACCCAAGGACCCTTGGAGGTGACCCCGAGGAGAGGTTTTAAGTTTGATAAAGTCTTAATAGCTTGAGTTTATTTGGCCCTTAGACCAACAAGCTGGTATCAGAGCGGCGTTATAGTGATCCTCGATTTCGGTAGCTATGGCGGGCAACACCTCGACGGGAGCTGGTGAATCTTCAGCCCAAGATCGTAGCGGCAGCCATGATTCTAATGTTTCAGCACCAAGGGGAGCGCGAACAAACCAGGGCTCGCTGGTCAAGGAGGAATGAAGAATTTCACCATCGAGAAGTTCAATGGTGAGGGCTATGATGATTGGGCCTGGAAAATGCAACTATATTTCCATCAGATTGGATTGCTGAAACTAATGATTGGGAAGGAGCCTAGACCGAGTGACCCCGCGCTGCAGGAAGATTGGGACGAGCGCTCCTCGGCTGGCTACTATTTGATGTCGCAGAGTTTGGAGCTGAACCAGCGTCTCCACGTCATGCACCTGCTGCCGGAGGTTGAGTGCGGTCCGAAGGCGTGGACCGTGTTGAAGGAGCTGCACGCCCCGACCTCCGTTGTTGCAACGTTGATGCTGGAGAGGGAGCTGTCCGCGTTGGGCCTAAGCGAGGGAGAGCCTCTGCAACCTGTCCTGGAAAAATTGCGCGACCTCTACGCAAAGTTGGCGACCGCGGGAATCACCTACCCTGAGCAGACCAAGTGCTTGAAGATGCTATTACTGCTGCCTGAATCGTGGCTTCAATTGACGAGCGGATTGAGCCTGCCGCAGAATCAGAGCTCGTGGACACTCGAGTGGGTGCGGACAAAGATTGTGGAGGAACACTTCCGTCGCCGCCAACTGAGGGGTGGAGACGACGGCAGCAGCGGCTATAGGATACAAGGAAGCCGACGTGGCAGAGGACGTGGCTTCGGTGGTGCTGGACGCGGTGCAAAGAAGGACGACAACTCGAACGACCAACAAGGAGGTACCGGTTGGGGTCGCGGTGCAAAATCTGGACGTGGGGGCAAGTCGAGTGCTGGTGGCAAAATGAAAGGGAGTTGCTGGTATTGTGAGAAGGAGGGGCATCCCTGGTTTTTGTGCTATAAGAAACCCGATGGATGGACCCCCCAGAATGGTCACCAGAATGGCGGCGCACGGAAAAACCAAAAAAACGGCGTAACCATAGTCGCCGATTCGTCCGACAACAACCCGAAGAGCAACGGCGGTGCAGAAAAGAAGAGGGAGCGCACCGCGGGCCAGTTCTTCCATATTGGAGAGCAAGGAGAGCAGGGGGAGCAAGAAGACGCCTCTGCCAAGGTTGGAGTAGAGCTGCACCCCCTGGATTATAGGGTGTTGGAAACTGGCGCTGCTTGGACAATGACGCCGCCCAAGCACCTGCTGGACCACGTACGTGCTGCACTGATCAAAGAGGTGTGCTCTGCCTCTAGACACGCGCTGAAGGTGGCTGGTGCGGGATGAGCTGCGTTTAAGGGAGCGGATGGCAAGCTGGTGGTGCGGCACGACGTTCTTCTCGTTCCTGAACTCAAGGCCAACCCCATCTCCCTCCGTAAGCTTGGCAAGGCTGGGGTGAGCACTAGCACGGATGGGGCACGCACTTACAAGGGGCAGCTGGGCAATCGGGTGCTTTGGGATCTGCACAAGAGCACGGACGTGTACAGATCCATGTGGCAGCTGCTGGCGTCGGCATGGCATGGTGGGGGGCAGGCTGTTGAGGGGTCTGCATCCCAGGGAGAGTGCAATGCTGTTGGAGGGGTTGGTGTGAACGTGTCGGCCAGATCTGGGGAGACGGATTGGGCAACGGCACACCGACGCTTGGAGCATGTGGCAATGCCTTTGTTGAAGCAGTTGGAGAAAGATGGAGCTGTTAAGGGTCTGAAGCTGAACAGACAGCCACCTAATGAGAATTGTGAAATCTGTTTGCTCTCAAAGTTTACCCGTTTCCCCTTCCATAGTGTGGCTGGCAGGAGCAAGAAGCCGTTGGATCTGGTCCACATGGACTTGGTGGGGCCGCTACCAGTTCAGGGACACAAGGGGGAGTGGTAGTTTCTGACCATAGTGGATGATTGGAGCAGGCTTATGTGGGCATATCCGCTGAAGCAGAAGGACCATGCCGCCTCTATGATACGGGAAGATTGGCTGCCATTCGTGGGGAAGCAAGCGGAGTGTGTGGTGAAGCGGATTAGGATAGATCGGGGTGGTGAGTTTCTTGGAGCTGAGATGACGGCCTGGCTCAAGAAGCAGGGCATCCAGAGGGAGCTGACCACGGCTTACACCCCACAGTCTAACGGTGTAGCAGAACGGGTGAACCAGACACTTCTGGAAACAGCTAGGGCGCTGCTCATAGAATCTGGGCTGGGCAACTTGATGTGGCCCCATGCTGTTCGGCACGCTACTGTCGCTAGGAACAGGGTACTCACCAAGGTTGGGGATGACTCGTGGGTGCCGTTGGAGAGGTGGCTTGGGAGGAAGCCGCCGGTGGACATGCTGAGGGTGTTTCATTGGATGGCAGTCGCCCACGTCCCCAAGACCTACCGCAGTAAGTCGGGGGCAAGTGCAATCTGGTGTGTGCATTTAGGGCTGGCTGCTGAGAGCAAGGGATGGCTGCTGTGGGAACCTTCCAAGGGTGTGTTGATTTACAGAAGGGATGTGAAGTTTGTTGAGGGCATGATGTATGGGAGCTGGGAGAAACAGCCGGACGCCAGGGTGTCCCAAAAGATGGAGCAGATCACCATGCAGCTGGATCTGACTCCTAGTGTGTGGAAGGAGGGAGAGGAGGCAGGTGCAGAGGGTGGTGATGGAAAGAAGGTACAGGAGGCACCTGCTGGTGGAGAAAAAGATGTGGAGACTAGCACTAGTAGAGCTGCCGGATCCGAGGGGGGAAAGCAGCAGCAGGGAAAAACTAAGAAGCCGAAGGGTGTTGTTATGAAGGGATCGGAGACCCCCGTCTCCAGGCCAAGACGTACCCGTATGGCTACTAAGAAGCTGACTGCAGGAGCTGATGTAGCAGAGCAGCAGCTTGGGACCGAGGAGGCATTGCTGATTCTACCGCATGGCTATGATCCGGATTGGGAGAATGAACCTGCCTACTGTTTTCTTGCCCCTGCACAAGAGGAACCAGCTAGGATGGAGGAAGCATTAGCTGGCCCAGATAGGGAGAAGTGGCTGGTTTCCAGGGATGCTGAGTACCAGAGCCAGCTAGAGAATGGGACATGGGAGCTGGTGGTGCTGCCTGAGGGGAAGAAAGCCGTACAGTGCAAGTGGGTGCTAAGGATCAAGACCGATGACAAGGGACAGGTCACCATCTACAAGAGTAGGCTGGTGGCTAAGGGGTTTATGCAGAAGGAGAAGCGGGACTTCAATGAGATCTTTGCTCCCAGTGCCAAACCCCCTACCCTTCGTGTCTTGTTGGCAGATGCAACCGTTAGTGGGAAATTCATCATTTAGATGGATATATCTACGGCATTCCTCAATGGGAATTTAGAGGAAGATGTGTACATGACGCAGACGCCTGGGTAAAAGGATGGTACACGCAAGGTGTGCAAGCTGAAAAAGTCCATCTATGGCTTGAAGCAGGCGCCATGCTGCTGGTACCAGAAGTTGGCAGCTGTTTTAGAGGAGATGGGATTCAGGACCAGCAGCTGTGATGAGAGCCTCTTTCCCAACGGGGAGGGGGAGAAGCTGGTGCTGTTTCTGGTCTATGTGGACGATATTCTTCTCTTTAGCAGCAGCATGAAGGAGATCCAGAAGGTGCAGCAGCAGCTGATGGAGAACTTCAAGTGCAAGAACCTTGGGGAGGTAAACTACAATCTTGGGATGCATGTGGAGAGGGATCTGGATCACAGGTGGTTGAAGCTGCACCAGGAGAAGTTCATCAAGGAGCTGGGGGAGAAGTACGGGATTGAGAATGAGCGCAAGGTTGCAACTCCCCTGCCAGCAGAATTCAAGCTTGTGAAAGCTGCAGAGGATGAAGGGGTTGAAGCCGAGGAGTAGCAGCAATTTCAGTCCTTGGTGGGCAGCCTCTTGTATGCAGCAATTCACACAAGGCCTGACATCTCTTTCTCGGTTGGGCAGCTGGCTAGGGTGGTAAAGAATCCATCAGAGGAGCAGGTGGATGCAGCTGAGCGTGTGGTGAAGTATCTGAACTCTCACCCAAGCATTGGAGTTCAATACTCCGCATCTGCACAAGTGAAGCACAAAGGGGTTGAGGTGCTGAAAGAGAAGGGGGAGAGGCTTGGAGAAGGCAAGCTCTTTCTCACTTGCTTTACCGATGCTTCGTGGGCCTCTAAGAAGGAGGATTCCTCATCTAAGGGAGGATACATCTGCGTAGTTGGAGGAGGACCTGTTTGTTGGAGGTCAAAGAAGCAGACGGAGACAGCACTCTCTTCGGTGGAATCAGAGTACATGGCGATGTTCCATGGGGTCAAGGAGGTGATTTGGCTGAGGAGGCTGTTAGAGGAGATTGGCCAGGAGCAGAAGGTTGCTACGCCGCTGTTGTGTGATAGCAAGGGGGCTCTTGGGATGGCCAGGAACGCTGTGCTTCATAGGCTCAATAAGCACCTGCGTATCAAATGGCACTGGCTGCGTAAGGAGGTGAAGAGGGGAACGGTGAAGCCGATCTACATCAAGACTCACCAGCAGCCAGCACACTTCCTCACCAAGAGGCTTGCGGATGAGCCTCATTGGCGTTGTGTGCGGATGAGTGGAATGAGCATGAAATAGTATGGAATGATGGGGATGCAGCCGGCAGGCTGAGGGGGAGTGTGTTGGGTGCAAACTCGCATTGCACGACATCATGCCGTCTGTTTGTATGAGTATGCGTGTGCGAATGCATTCGGGTGTGAATGGAATGTTCGTGTGTTTGTTTGCTTTCGCAATTTTTGCTTGAAGCATTTGCAGGTACTCGCGCATTATGCGCTTCGGCACAACATTGTATGCGCTATGAATAGTACAAGCAGAAAGGACGAGCTCGCAAAGGAACCCAAGATGGAAGCTTTGCGGTTCGGTTGAACTGATTGTGCAGATTCAGTTCTATCCAACTCGAAATTGTACTCTTTTGTTTGGTTGACTATAGTGTAGCAAGGCAGGCACTATAGAGGTACAATTTAGGTGAAGGTTGGATGTTGTTTATCTGTATCTGCATGCTACAGGGCCAGGGGAAACCAGCGGAACCACCATTTGGCTGGTTGGGCAAAGACAAAACAGGTTCCGTTTTTAGGACCTGAACCTGGTTGTTGTTTTCCCAGGTTGGAAAAACAGAACCAGAGGTTGTTTACCAACCTATCACCTGCTGTTTTGTCCAGCCAGGTTGGTTCTGCTGCTTGGAATTATTTGGGATCATCCCTGGTTGTTCCCAGGTTGATTCCCAAGGTCCTTGCTAGCTAGAGCTTTTTATTCCTTCTCTCTTTGTACCTGAATATAGTTAATTTGATTCAAGCGAATTCCTCCCTTCCTGGAATTTTGTTTCTAAGCAGTGCGACGGCGGAATGCTACCCGAGTCAACGCTAGTACGCTAGCACTCCAACGCTAGGCAAACGCTGTCCGAGCCATACGTTACGTAATGGCAGAACTTTTCGCGAGGCAACTTGGCTTATTTTAAAGCTCTTGGAGTGAGCTTCGATATAGGAAATTCTCAGCTTAATCCGGTCGACGGTCTGCACGATACGCTGCGCGACGTTTAATGTACTCTTGTTATTTTGACGAAGTCATTCTTGATCCCTCTCTCCACAATCTCGGACCCAAGGATAGGGGCTGGTCTTGTACCAGGCACCCAAGGACCCTTGGAGGAGACCCCGAGGAGAGGTTTTTAAGTTTGATGAAGTCTTAATAGCTTGAGTTTAATTGGCCCTTACACCAACAACTTGGTCTCTGATTCCTGCTCACCCACCTTGATTTTCGTCACCCTCTGCTCTAGCTGGCCGATGTACAAGGTGTTGGTTGACTTTTACGCCCGCATGATGAACTGCCACGCTTGGTGGCCAGTATCCTCCTGAAGTCAGCACGGCTTGAAGGCATCTTGCTCCATTGGCAAGCAGCACCGGAAAATGGCTCTGAAGGTCAGCAGGTGGGCGGCGCAAAACTCAGACCAGAGATCGACATCCTCCTTATCCGGCGCCAACACGTCGCCCTCCTCTTCAGCACGGCGATTCCTAGTTGCGGCTCGATCGACTCCAACCAGGTTATCAAGTCATCCCAACCTTCGAGTGGCTTGTGTAGAGCGATCTTGTGAGGCAAAAAAATGAAGGAGCCGTACATCGGCGCGATGCTTCTGTCTCGTCTAGTCAAAACATGTGTTGCAGAATTCAGGCTGATTCCACTTTGCTAGGGATAACAACGTCGACCACCGGTGTCACCATGCAAGCTGCCTACTATCGCCGTCATCCGCAGAATTTGTGCCTGCATCCCGCCGACGCCGACGTCGGTGACCTTGATCACTCCAGGGTCACCCAAGTGCCTTCGTCGCTGTCGACTTGGTCACCACCATCTACGTGTTCTTTGGCGCCGCCTTCGTTGCGCACCAGTCGAGGAGAGGCGGACACATCATTTGTTCCAGCACTGGGTGGCGGATGCTCGCGCGCTGACCGCAAACGAGTTCATTGGAGCAACACCTCCAAGCCTGCTCCGCCATAGTTGCCAACCATGTGGTGTCTTCTAACATCAGCCAACTGTGCCTCCAAGCTATCCTCTACCACAGCGGGCTCACCTAGGGTAGGCGTTATGGTTTGTACGGGCTGCCGACCAACAAACGACTTAAGTATGTCAAAAGCCGACTCCTATCTGAAGGTCGTGTGTTCGATCGACGCTCACCACACCATACGAAGAATCTACACGAGTGGACTATCGAGGAGGTCACGGGTTTGCGTAAGAGATTGTAGTGTTGCAGTAGTGTTCTCACTACTTGTCGTATTCACAGAGGAGTTTGGCAAGAGTTTCTCTAAGGAAATTGTGAGCAACATTGATCGCAATAAGGCATACAAGTCGATATAGCTAGAATGGCATTGCAACAACTAGCAAGCCGTCTACAGGTCAAACTTTGCCAGCGCAGCAGAAGAGCGGCTTGCCAACGCTGCAGCAGGGTGACCTACCAGCGTTCCACTGCGGCGGTTTGACGGCACTACAGACGCAAGTCAACTTGTGCGCATATACGCACCTACCAAGTAGGTGCAAGTAACCGACGCATCGCCATGCATATTGCGCAGGTGCCAGGTAGAACAAGTTTCGACGGTTTCACCAGCCACGCACCATCGAGCACGTGATTTTGTTTCGCAAGTCGACTATACAGAAGCTCCTATACGACATTCACCCACACGTTGGATTTCGCGAGCGACTTCCGTTGACAAGCTCGATGATGCTCCGTTGAACAGCTTTCGTCGAGACGAGCTCGTCCAGCAGAGCCCGTCGACCAGTGCTCTTCGACAGGCCTCGTCGACCAGTACCTCTCTACAGGCTCATCGACCAGCGTCATTTGCTGGCGATGCTAACCGCATCCCATCCAGCAAGGTTTGCTTAGCCAGATTTTCAACGGAACCTCATCAACCAGACAACTTGGTCGACCGGGTTGCTTCAAAGTAGCCATCAACATGGCGACCGGTAGAAGCCCGTCAAGCGCTGCACATGCTTGTTGATCGCCTTGGTCAAAACTGTCCACCAACTTTCGCAGGTTGACGTCCCCACAAGTCGACGGACCCCATCGTTCAACACCCAGGTCGAAGTCGGCCACCAATCTCCCTCGTCGGCGGTTCGCAAAGATCCTTCGCAGGTCAACCAACTTCGTCGACCTGCTCGCCGAAGTCAGCGACGACTTCTAAGCGCAGTCGACATCAACTTCTGCACGCAATCGACGTCGACTTCTACGGGCAGTCGGCTCCACCTCCCACGCATCTGATAGCAATGTCAGCTTTACCTAAGTGAGGGCGGGGCCATTTTTTGTCAACACTTTTTGCATAACTAAGATGATTACCCCTTTGTTCATCAAGAACTGATCCTGCTCGATGACGGTATGTGCATAATGCCTTCCACGTCAGCCTCCTTTGGCCCTTTGTTGCTGCCACGACAGATATTGCCCCGCCAAAATGCCGACCCAATGGCGCGACCTGTGCTAGAACCAACGTTTGACCTGTGCCTGAACCGATGCTTGACCCGGGCATCGACTTCGACTAGACTCCGCTATACGCCACTTGGACTTCTTCATCCATTGAACTGAATACATCCACGATGATGATGCCTGGGTTCTATCGGCCTCGCTTGCCGCACCCTCGCTACTTCACAACTACCTCGCTCAGAAGCGCGTAGCTGATATTAACCACCTTTCTTTGGGGAGGGAAGGGGGGGTGGGGAGGGAGGGGAGGTTGGGTGGGGGAGTGTAAGGAAAAACCCCTTTTCATTAACTTAGTTTACTGCATCGCGTACAACCCCCGCTTTTGGAACTGCAGGTTCGGCCGAATTCATCGACACCGAGGCGGCCTCGGCGGTTTTCTCATGCCCAACCTGCACCCAACCTCGTGTTCCCAAGGTTCTCACCTAGCTAGGTTAACCCGCTATATTATTTCGCGTCATTTATTGCATCGCAAGCCCATATTGTCACAGCTTTGTTATTCATTCATCCGTGCAACTGTGTTGAACAACTCATAAAACCCCTCCTCAAGGTGTTCACTATGTGGAACGCATGAGTTTGGATTTGTCTCGCTAGCTAGTTTCTAACCATTTGGTAAACAATACTTTACACAGCTTCTAGCATTTCCGTCTTGTGAAATCGAAAAATATTAGCGACCTTATGCGACAATGGCGACACGTCGCATCATTTGGCAAGAATGTCAAATACATCAACAACTTCGACATGCCGAAACATTTTTTTTAGCGTAAACAATCCTTTTTGAAAGAAGGAGAAGGAAGGGGGTGGGGGAGAAAGTGTCAGATTTATATGACATAGTTGCTGTAGGCTATAGTGGGGTAGCACATATGGGGTACAGGGTTTCTAGGGTTGTATTTGTACCCAATCTTTCCTTAGTCATTTCATTCCTGCTTACTCATTTCACATGGTATAGAGCGGGTTCCCTGTGGAACTCTGCCTAGGGCCCACCGAAGCGCGCCCCGAGGCGCGCTCAACTTTTTTTTCCGCTCTCGAGCGACCCTCCGTGTCGCCTCCCTCCCACACGCGGCCCAGCCGCCCGCTAAGTCGCGGCCCCAGCCGCCCGCTACGATCGCGGCCCCAGCCGCCAGCTCGACGCGGCCCCCAGCCGCCTGCTCGACGCGGCCCCCCAGCCGCCTGCTCGACGCGGCCCTGCCGCCCGCTACGCCGCGGCCGCCGCCCACTACGATCGCGGCCCCGGCCGCCTGCTACGACCGCGGCCCCAGCCGCCTGTTCGACCGCGGCCCCGCCGCCCGCTCCTGTCGCGGCCCCGGCTGCCTGCTCGCACGGCCTCGCCGCCCGCTACTACCGCGGCCCCGGCCGCCTGCTTGCACGGCCCCGCCGCCTGCTACGACCGCGGCGCCAGCCGCCTGTTCGACCGCGGCCCCGCCGCCTACTACCGTAGCGGCCCCGGCCGTCTTCTCGCGCGGCCCCGCCGCCCACCTACTACCGCGGCCCCAGCCGCCTGCTCGCACGGCCCCGCCGCCTGCTACGACCGCGGCCTCCCAGCCCACTAGGCTGCGGCCGCCGCCTGCTCAACCGCGGCTTCGCCGCCCACTACGCATCGGCCCCGCCGTCCACCTGTAGCGACTGTGCGGGCGGACCTCTGAGCAGCTGTGCCGCCGAGCCGCCCGGGAGCCGAGCCGCCCTGCAGCCGAGCCGCCCGGGAGCCGAGCCGCCCTGCACCCGAGCCGCCCTGTCGCCGAGCCGCCCGGGAGCCGAGCCGCCCTGCCCCCGAGCTGCCCTGCCGCCGAGCCGCCCGGGAGCCGAGCCGCTGTGCACCCGAGCCGCCCGGTCGCCGAGCTGCCTTTCTGTCGAGCTACGCGACCTGCCCTGCCTGGTGAGCACAGTCCCACTGTCACTGCGTGCTCTCCCCCCTACTGCTTGCACTGCTTCACAGTCGTCGTCATGGCTACCCCTAGTGTCCTAGCTTTTGACGCTGAGGGTCGCGCCATTGATTTTGAGGTCTGGCTAGACGACCTGCAGCTGTTCTTACAGTGCGACAGAGCTGACGACCTTTCTCTCTTTGACCTCACCTCTGGCGCCTCTCCTGCTCCTGCTACTCATGCTGATCCCGCTGTCCGCTCTAAGTGGGCCACCCGCGATGCTGCTGCACGTCTTGCTGTGCGTCGCCACCTTCCTACCTCTGAGCGTGCGCACTTCAGTCAGTACAAGAGTGCTCAGACCTTGTACGACGCTGTAGTTGCGCGCTACTCCTCCCCTGCCACTGCTGCACTGAGCCGTCTCATGCTTCCCTACCTCTTTCCTGACCTCTCTGCCTTTCCCACTGTCGCTGACCTCATTACGCATCTCCACACTAGTGACACTCGCTACCGCGCCGCCCTTCCTGCTGAGTTCTGCGCTAAGAACCCCCCCCCCATGTACATCGCTCTCTACTACGTAGTCGCGCGCCTCCCTGACTCCCTTCGAGTCGTCAGGGACCACTTTCTCGCAGTCTGCCCCACCACGCTCACCGTCGACCTCCTCGAGAAGGCCCTCCTCGCAGCGGAGAAGAGCATAGTCGCTGTAGGTGCTTCTCGTGGTGACCCTCGCACCCCCATCTTTGAGGGGTGCTCTCCTTCCCCCTTGCTGCCCTCTGTTGCCTCTGCTGCTGCTGCCGACCTGCTTGGTCTTGAGTCGGTCGGCGCGGCGTCTGCCCCTAGTGGGAGACGTCGCTCCAGCAAGGGCAAGGGGGGCAAGGGCGCGGGTGGAGCTGGAGGGGGCGGTGGCGGTGGCGGCGGTGGCGGCGGAGGGAGTGGGGGTGGCGGCGGGACTAGTGGCGGGGGTGGTGGTGGTGGTGGCAGCAGCGGCGGGGACAGTAGTGGTGGTGCCAGCGGTGGTGGTGGAGGCAGCGGCGGGGGTGGAGGCGGCGGAGGTGGAGGCGGTGGAGGCGGCGGCGGAGGAGGCAGTGGTGGTGGAGGGGGTGGAGCTGGTCGGGGTGGTACCCAGCAGCGTAGCGGCGGTGGTGGTGGCCAGCGCTCGCAGCGGCAGCAGCAGCAGCGCTCTCGGGACATCCCTTCGCCTCAGCAGCTTCGTGAGTGGTACGCTGGGCGTCAGAGGGGTGGGGGTACTGGTCCCTGCACCTACGTTCTTCGTTCCGGCGACCGCGCGGGTGAGCAGTGTGGGGGTGCCCACGCCACCCAGCGCTGCTTTGGCCGCCTGACGGACGCCTGGCGTCAGCAGTTCCCTGGGGCTAGTGAGATCCCTCGCTGGGATGAGCTTCTCAGGGCTGGTGTAGCGATCTTTGATCTTGATTTTGATGCTATCCTTACTGCTATGTATGTTGTGGATTATAGTGAGGAGAATGAGGGTTACCGTTGTTTCCAGCCCGACCCGGGCATTGGTACTGCTGCGCTAGGTGCTTGTGAGGCTGCTGCTCTAGGTGCCAGTGCGTCTGCGCTCTCAGGTACTGGTGAGACTGCGCTCTCAGGTACTGCGTCGTCCTCGTCCTCCCTCACTTTCACACTTGACTCCGGAGCTTCTCGCTCCTTCTTTCGAGACCGCACTACCCTTACGCCGCTCGGCCGACCGGTTGCAGTCTCCCTTGCTGACCCCTCTGGAGGTCCTGTCCTGTCTCACTTCTCCACTGTCCTCCCGTGTCCGGCTGCCCCTTCGGGCACCCTGTCGGGTCTGTACCTTCCCTCGTTCTCCATGAACTTGGTGAGTAGAGCGGACCTGCAGGATGGGGGTGTTCACCAGTTCACTCCTGCGAGTCAGCGGGTGACCCACTGCACGGAGGCACGCACAGGCCGACACCTGGCCACGTTCTCGCGTCGGCCGGGGTCGAGTCTCTACACCCTGACCGTTGAGTCTCCTCCTGTCCCTGCGTCTGGTCAGGTGGCTGCGTCGGGTCAGGTACTTGCTGTTGCGTCCCGGTCAGGTCCTGAGTCTGCCCCCTGTTCTTGTCGCCTCCTGTCTCACGAGACTCTCCTGTGGCACCACCGTCTTGGCCACCCCTCCTTGCCCCGTCTTCGGAGCATGGCTTCCCGTGTCCTTGTCTCTGGTCTTCCCCAGTCTCTCCCTCCTCTCCCCTCCGGGCCAGGACCTTCCTGTGTCCCCTGTGTCGAGGGTCGCCTCCGGGCTACTCCTCACTCCTCCCACTTCCCCCCGACAGAGGCTCCCCTGCAGACGCTTCACATGGATGTGTGGGGCCCAGCCCCCGTCCGTGGGCAGGGTTACGAGCGCTACTTCCTGTTGGTGGTTGACGACTACTCGCGTTACACCACAGTCCTCCCCTTGCGCAGCAAGGGTGCGGTCACTGAGGTGCTGATTGACTGGATCCGCGAGGCTCGTCTCCAGCTCAGGAAGAGCTTCGGCTCGGACTTTCCTGTTCTGCGTCTGCACTCGGACAGAGGCGGAGAGTTCTCTTCTCGCCTTCTGCGGGACTACTGTCGTGCACGGGGGATCCGCCAGACCTTCACGCTTCCGGACTCACCACAGCAAAATGGGATTGCTGAGCGCCGCATTGGCATGGTCATGGATGTCGCTCGTACGTCCATGATACATGCGGCTGCCCCCCATTTTCTGTGGCCGTTTGCGGTGAGGTACGCGGCGCATCAGCTCAACCTTCACCCCCGGGTCTCTCGGCCTGCGATGTCCCCAGCCTTGCTGTGGACGGGGAAGGTTGGCGATGCGTCTGTGTTCCGTGTCTGGGGATCTCGGGCGTTTGTCCGCGACTTGTCTGCGGACAAGCTGTCCCCTCGTGCTGCTCCCTGTGTCTTCCTTGGCTTCCCCACTGACGCCCCAGGGTGGCAGTTTTACCACCCCTCCTCTCGTCGTGTTCTGTCCTCCCAGGACGTCACGTTCGACGAGTCAGTCCCCTTCTACCGTCTCTTCCCCTACCGCACTCCTTCCCTCCCCCCTCCCCCGGACTTCCTTGTGCCGGTTCCCCCCCCGGTAGACCCCCTCCCCCCTCAGGTTCCTGCCCCCTCAGGTGTGTCCCAGGTAGACGCCGTTGACCCGGTCGAGGTTACTGGTGACTCTGGTGCTGCTGCGGGTGCTGAGCCTGGGGGTGCTGACTCTGGGGGTGCTGTGCGCGGGGGTGCTGAGCCTGGGGGTGCTACTGCTGGGGGTGCTGGGCCTGAGGGTGCTACTGCGGAGGGTGCGGAGCCTGGGGGTGCTGAGCCGGGGGGTGCTGTGCCTGGGGGTGCGGGGTCTGGGGGTGCTGGGTCGGGAGCTACTGAGCCTGGAGGTGCTGAGCTGGGAGCTGCTGAGCCTGGGGGTGCTGCGTCTGGAGCTGCTGAGCCTGGGGTTTCTCCTGCTGCTGCGTCTCGCCGGGAGCCCCTCTCTCCACAGGAGCTGCGCGAGTGGTTCGCTCGCCGCTGGAGGCGTGCTGCTGAGTCTGGAGGTGCTGCTGGAGCTGGAGCTGGAGCTTCTTCGACCGTCGTGGGTGCGGGTGCTGCCGGTCCCGGAGCTGCTGGACCTGCGGGTCCTCCTGGAGCTGGAGCTGCTGAGGGAGCTGGTGCTGAGCCTACTGCTGTTGGTCCTGCCACTGGAGGTGTGGGTGGCGCTGGTGCTGTCGCTGAGGGTGCTGGTGCAGACCCTGCTGCGTCTGGAGCTGCCGCGCGGCCTCGGCCGTACTTCGTTCCGCTCTTGCAGCAGGTTCTTGGTCTTTCTCCTCCGGTAGAGGGTCCACCGCCTGTCCAGTCGTAGTCCCTGCTGGAGCCTTCCTCTCCACTGCCTGCTCCCTCTCCTTACACTGGTCCTACTGGAGGTCTTGCTGAGCGTCGTGAGCCTGCGTCTCGTCCCGCGTCGCCTGTTCGTGCTGCTCGCGCTAGTGGTCGCAGTTCGCGTCAGCGTCCTCCTCCTGTCCCTGGCACGCACCGGATGTCTTTGCGTCCGTCCACTGCTCCTCTGCGTGCCCCTTTGCCTTCTCCTCCTGAGTCCTCTCTTCCTGCGCTTGCCGACCCGGAGTCGGACTCTCTTCGTGCTGCCAGTCCTACTGTCACGCGTCTGCTTGCTACTGTCGTCACTGACCCCTCTTTTGAGTCCACTGCTGCGTCTGCTCTAGTCGCTGAGCTCGTCGACTTTGCTGCTCGCTGTCGTCTCGACTACGCTGCTAGTCTTGTTGCTGAGTCTGCGTCTGTCTGTCCTCCGTCCGTCGGGGGTGAGTGTGCTCTTAGCACGGACGTCCTAGAGGACAGGCAGGAGGAGTTACAGTGTCTAGCGGCTGCTTCACCTCATCTCGCGTCTGTACTGCTTGCCCCTGAGGGAGACCCGGATGCACTAGACATCCCGACTCCGCGTTCTTACGCGGAGGCCGTAGAGGGTCCCTACTCCTCTCAGTGGCAGGCAGCTATGGATGAAGAGATGGCTTCCTGGAAGTCCACAGGCACCTACGTTGACGCGGTTCCCCCTCCTGGGGCAAACATCGTCAGTGGCATGTGGATCTTCAGGGTGAAGCGGCCGCCGGGCTCTCCACCTGTCTTCAAGGCACGGTACGTTGCTCGTGGCTTCAGTCAGCGGCAGGGAGTTGACTACTTTCAGACCTTCTCTCCCACCCCGAAGATGACTACTCTTCGGGTGCTGCTGCACATAGCCGCTCAGCGCGACTACGAGCTTCACTCTCTCGACTTCAGCACTGCGTTCTTGCAGGGTAGCCTGCACGAGGAGATCTGGCTTCGCCGTCCACCTGGCTTCACTGGGACTTTCCCTCCTGGCACCCAGTGGAGCCTCGGACGGCCAGTCTACGGTCTCCGCCAGGCACCGCGTGAGTGGCACGACACACTGAGGACTACGCTTGCGGCTCTTGGGTTTGCTCCTTCTACTGCTGACCCGTCGCTGTTTCTTCGCACCGACACTTCCCTGCCGCCGTTCTACATCCTCGTGTACGTCGACGACTTGGTCTTTGCCACAGCAGACACTGCTGGACTCGCCTACGTGAAGTCCGAGCTGCTGAAGAGACACACGTGCACAGACCTGGGTGAACTGCGCAGCTACCTTGGCTTGCAGATCACTCGGGACAGAGCACGCCGCACCATTACCTTGACTCAGTCACACATGGTGCAGCAGGTCCTTCAGCGCTTCGGCTTCACGTACTCCTCGCCTCAGGCCACTCCTCTGTCTACTTGCCACTCGCTCTCAGCTCTGCCTTCGGATGAGTCCGTAGAGTCGAGTGGCCCGTATCCAGAGCTTGTTGGCTGCCTCATGTACCTGATGACCTGCACACGACCTGACCTTGCATACCCTCTTAGCATCTTGGCACGCTATGTTGCTCCTGGGTGACACCGACCAGAGCACATGGCTGCAGCGAAGAGGGTGTTGCGCTACTTGTGCAGTACGTCGGGCATGGGGCTAGTGCTTGGAGGGCGGAGTCCAGTGGTCCTCACTGGGCACGCGGACGCTTCTTGGGCTGACGACCAGGCTACGCAGCGGTCGTCACAGGGTTACACCTTCAGCCTTGGTTCCGGCTCTGTCTCGTGGCGGTCTACTCGCTCGTCTTCGGTTCTTGGCTCCAGTTGTGAGGCTGAGATCTACGCCGGGGCCATGGCTGCACAGGAGCTTCGCTGGCTCACCTACCTGCTGACTGACCTTGGAGAGCCGCCTCGTTCTCCTCCAGTGCTGTACGTAGACAACAAGGCTATGCTGGCCTTGTGTCGAGAGCAGCGCTTGGAGCTCAGAACGAAGCACATTGCTCTCCGCTACTTCCTTGCTCGTGAGCTGCAGCAGCGTGGTCAGTTGCGACTTGCGTACGTGGCCTCTGAGGCCAACACTGCTGATGTGTTCACCAAGGCACTCGCGCCTTGTGACCATCAGCGCTTTTGCACCCAGTTGGGTCTTGTGCCTGTCTTGCCTCACTTGCTCTCCTCTTGACTTCACTTGTACTGTGACATATATATATGCCTGCTCTTGTTTGTCTAGTTTTATATATATGTCTGTACTCCTGCATGTGAACTGGCCTCTGGCCCTACTCTTGTGCTCGGACTGTGTGGTGACTTTGTGATCCACCCTGAGCTTGCTTTGCTTTGCTTGACTGGTCTTGTGACCCCTTGTTCTCCCCCACTTTGCCTATGGGGGTGTGTCAGATTTATATGACATAGTTGCTGTAGGCTATAGTGGGGTAGCACATATGGGGTACAGGGTTTCTAGGATTGTATTTGTACCCAATCTTTCCTTAGTCATTTCATTCCTGCTTACTCATTTCACAGAAAGAGTGCTTTCGCACTAATCACCCGACAGCTTCGTCTGTTCCTGTAGAATGACGAAAGATTGCAATCTCTCCCCAATAAACTCATTTGTCCCCAATAATCTCTCCCTAATCAACAGTTCCTTCTCGGCAGCATTCATTTGTCAAACTCATATTATATAGCTTGTGAGGCATATGTTGGTGTAAGGGCCTAATAAACTCAAGCTATTAAGACTTTATCAAACTTAAAACCTCTCCTCGAGGTCACCTCCTAGGGTCCTTGGGTGCGTGGTACAAGACCAGCCCCTATCTTTGGGTCCGAGATTGTAGAGAGAGGGATCAAGAATGACTTAGTCAAAATAACAAGAGTACCTTGAACGTCGCGCAGCGTATCGTGCAGACCGTCGATCGGAATAAGCTGAGAACTTCGTATATCGAAGCTCACTCCAAGAGCTTTAAAATAAGCCAAGTTGCCTCGCGAAAAGTTCTGCCATTACAAAGTTATGGCTCGAACAGCGTTTGCCTAGCGTTGGAGTGCTAGCGTACTAGCGTTGACTCGGGTAGCATTTCCCCGTTGCTACGCGTAGAAATGAAATTCCAAGAAGGGGGGAATTCGCTTGAATCAAATTGACTATATTCAGGAACAAACAAAGAAGGAAGAAATAACTCTAGCTAGCAAGGACCTTGGGAATCAACCTGGGAACAACCAGGGATGATCCCAAATAATTCCAAGCAAGAGAACCAACCTGGCTTGACAAAACAGTAGGTGGTAGGTTGATAAACAACCTCTGGTTCCGTTTTTCCAACCTGGGAAAACAACAACCAGGTTCAGGTCCTAAAAACAGAACCTGATTTGTCTTTGCCCAACCAGCCAAATGCTGGTTCCGCTGGTTTCCCCTGGCCCTCTAGCATGCAGATACAGACAACAATATCCAAAGTTCACCTAAATTGTACCTCTATAGTGCCTGCCCTGCTACACTATAGTCAACCAAACAGAACAGTACAATTTCGAGTTGAATAGAACTGAATCTGCACAATCAATTCAACCGAACCGCAAAGCTTCCATCTTGGGTTCCTTTGCGAGCTCGTCCTTTCTGCTTGTACTGTTCATAGCGCGTACAATGTTGTGCCGAAGCGCATAATGCGCGAGTACCTGCAAATGCTTCAAGCGAAAATTGCGAAAGCAAACAAACACACGAACATTCCATTCAAACCCAAATGCACTCGCACACGCATACTCATACAAACAGACGCCAGGATGTTGTGCAATGTGAATTTGCACCCAACACATTCTCCCTCAGCCTGCCGGCTGCATCCCCACCATTCCATACTAGTTCATGCTCATTCCACTCATCCGCACACAATGCCAATGAGGCTTATCCGCAAGCCTCTTGGTGAGGAAGTCTGCTGGCTGCTGGTGAGTCTTGATGTAGATCGGATTCACCGTCCCCCTCTTCACCTCCTTACGCAACCAGTGCCACTGAATACGCATGTGCTTGTTCAGCCCATGAAGCACAGCGTTCCTGGCCATCCCAAGAGCTCCCTTGCTATCACAAAACAGCAGGGTAGCAACCTTTTGCTCCTGGCCAATCTCCTCTAACAGCCTCCTCAGCCAAATCACCTCTTTCACCCCATGGAACATCGCCATGTACTCTGATTCCACAAAAGAGAGTGCTGCCTCCGTCTGCTTCTTTGACCTCCAACTAACAGGTCCTCCTCCAACTACGCAGATGTATCCTCCCACAGATGAGGAATCCTCCTTCTTAGAGGCCCACGTATCATCGGTAAAGCAAGTGAGAAAGAGCTTGCCTTCTCCAAGCCTCTCCCCCTTCTCTTTCAGCATCTCAACCCCTTTCTGCTTCACCTGTGCAGATGCGGAGTATTGAACTCCAATGCTTGGGTGAGAGTTCAGATACTTCACCACACGCTCAGCTGCATCCATCTGCTCCTCTTATGGATTCTGCACCACCCTAGCCAGCTGCCCAACCGAGAAAGAGATGTTGGGCCTTGTGTGAACTGCTGCATACAAGAGGCTGCCCACCAAGGACTGAAATTGCTGCTGCTCCTCGGCTTCAACCCCTTCATCCTCTGCAGCTTTCACAAGCTTGAATTCTTCTGGCAGGGGAGTTGCAACATTGCGCTCATTCTCAATCCCGTACTTCTCCCCCAGCTCCTTGATGAACTTCTCCTGGTGCAGCTTCAACCACCTGTGATCCAGATCCCTCTCCACATGCATTCCAAGATAGTACTTTACCTCCCCAAGGTTCTTGCACTTGAAGTTCTCCATCAGCTGCTGCTGCACCTTCTGGATCTCCTTCATGCTGCTGCTAAAGAGAAGAATATCGTCCACATAGACCAGAAACAGCACCAGCTTCTCCCCCTCCCCCTTGAGAAAGAGGCTCTCATCACAGCTGCTGGTCCTGAATCCCATCTCCTCTAAAACAGCTGCCAACCTCTGGTACCAGCTGCGTGGCGCCTGCTTCAAGCCGTAGATGGACTTTTTGAGCTTGCACACCCTGCCCGGACCATCTTTATACCCAGGCAGCTGCGTCATGTACACATCTTCCTCTAAAATCCCATTGAGGAATGCTATAGATATATCCATCTGAATGATGAATTTCCCATTAATGGTTGCATCTGCCAACAAGAAACGAAGGGTAGGGGGTTTGGCAATGGGAGCAAAGATCTCATTGAAGTCCCGCTTCTCCTTCTGCATAAACCCCTTAGCCACCAGCCTACTCTTGTAGATGGTGACCTGTCCCTTGTCATCGGTCTTGATCCTTAGCACCCACTTGCACAATACGGCTTTCTTCCCCTCAGGCAGCACCACCAGCTCCCATGTCCCATTCTCTAGCTGGCTCTGGTACTCAGCATCCCTGGAAACCAGCCACTTCTCCCTATCTGGGCCAGCTAATGCCTCCTCCATGCTAGCTGGTTCCTCAGGTGTAGGGGCAAGAAAATAGTAGGCATGTTCATCCTCCTCATCCGGATCCTAGCCATGCGGTAGAATCAGCAATGCCTCCTCGGTCCCAAGCTGCTGCTCTGCTACATCAGCTCCTGCAGTGAGCTTCTTAGTAGCCATACGGGTACGTCCTGGCGTGGAGAAGGGTGTCTCCCATCCCCTCATAACAACACCCTTCGACTTCTTAGTTTTTCCCTGCTGCTGCTCTCCTCCCTCGGATCCAGCAGCTCCACTAGTGCTACCGCTAGTCTCCACACCATCACCTCCACCAGCAGGTGCCTCCTGCACCTTCTCTCCATCACCACCCTCTGCAGCTACCTCCTCTCCCTTCCCCCACACACTAGGAGTCACGTCCAGCTGCATGGTGATCTGCTCCATCTGCTGGGACACCCTGGCCTCCGCCTGTTTCTCATAGCTCCCATACATCATGCCCTCAACAAACTTCACATCCCTGCTGTCAAACAACACACCCTTGGAAGGTTCCTACAGCAGCCATCCCTTGCTCTCAGCAGCCAGCCCCAAATGCACACACCAGATTGCACTTGCCCCCAACTTACTGCGGTAGGTCTTGGGGACGTGGGCGACTGCCATGCAACCGAACACCCTCAGCATGTCCACCGGCGGCTTCCTCCCAAGCCACCTCTCCAACGGCACCCACGAGTCATCCCCAACCTTGGTGAGTACCCTGTTCCTAGCGACGGTAGCGTGCCGAACAGCATGGGGCCACATCAAGTTGCCCAGCCCTGATTCTATGAGCAGCGCCCTAGCTGTCTCCAGAATTGTCCGGTTCGCCCGTTCTGCTACACCGTTAGACTGTGGGGTGTAAGCCGTGGTCAGCTCCCTCTGGATGCCCTGCTTCTTGAGCCAGGCCGTCATCTCAGCTCCAAGGAACTCACCACCCCGATCTGTCCTAATCCGCTTCACCACACACTCCGCTTGCTTCTCCACGAATGGCAGCCAATCTTCGCGTATCGTAGAGGCGGCATGGTCCTTCTGCTTCAGCGGATATGCCCACATAAGCCTGCTCCAATCATCCACTATGGTCAGAAACTACCACTCCCCCTTGTGTCCCTGAACTGGTAGCGGCCCCACCAAGTCCATGTGGACCAGCTCCAACGGCTTCTTGCTCCTGCCAGCCACACTATGGAAGGGGAAACGGGTAAACTTTGAGAGCAAACAGATTTCACAATTCTCATCAGGTGGCTGTCCGTTCAGCTTCAGACCCTTAACGGCTCCATCTTTCTCCAACTGCTTCAACAAGGGCATTGCCACATGCCCCAAGCGTCGGTGTGCCGTTGCCCAATCCGTCTCCCCAGATCTGGCCGACACTTTTACACCAACCCCTCCAACGGCATTGCACTCCCCCTGGGATGCAGACCCCTCTCT
Source organism: Closterium sp. NIES-65 (assembly GCA_948144175.1). Taxonomy (NCBI): domain Eukaryota; kingdom Viridiplantae; phylum Streptophyta; class Zygnematophyceae; order Desmidiales; family Closteriaceae; genus Closterium; species Closterium sp. NIES-65. Next base: position 72,026 of record CANXME010002168.1, read on the forward strand.
AGCCTACCCCCAACCATGCCACGCCAACGCCGGCAGCTGCCACATGGATCTGTACACGTCCGTGCTCTCGTGCAGATCCCAAAGCACCCGATTGCCCAGCTGCCCCTTATAAGTGCGTGCCCAATCCGTGCTAGTGCTCACCCCAGCCTTGCCAAGCTTACGGAGGGAGATGAGGCTGGCCTTGAGTTCAGGAACGAGAAGAACGTCGTGCAGCACCGGCTTGCCATCCGCTCCCTTAAAAGCAGCTCGTCCCGCACCAGCCACCTTCAGCGCGTGTCCAGAGGCAGACCAGACTTCGTTGATCGGTGCAGCGCGTACGTGGTCCAGCAGGTCATTGCGCGGCGTCATCGTCCAAGCAGCGCCCGTGTCCAACACCCAATAATCCAGGGGGTGCAGCTCTGCTCCAACCTTGGCAGAGGCGTCTTTTTGCTCACCCTGCTCCCCCTGTTCTCCAATATGAAAAAACTGGCCCGCAGTGCGCTCCTTCTTCTTTTCCGCACCGCCGTTGCTCTTCAGGTTGTTGTCCGACGAATCGGCGACCATGCTCGCGCCGTTTTTCTAGTTCCTCTGCGCGCCGCCATCCTGGTTACGATTCTGGGGGGTCCATCCATCGGGTTTCTTATAGCACAAAATCCAGGGGTGCCCCTCCTTCTCATAATACCAGCAACTCCCTTTCATTTTGCCACCAGCACCCGACTTGCCCCCACGTCCAGATTTCGCACCGCGACCCCAACCGGTACCTCCTTGTTGGTCGTTGGAGTTGTCGTCCTTCTTTGCACCGCGTCCACCACCACCAAAGCCACGTCCTCTGCCATGTCGGCTTCCTTGCATCCCATAGCCGCTGCTGCCGTCGTCTCCACCCCTCAGTTGGCGGCGACGGAAGTCCTCCTCCAGAATCTTTGTCCGCACCCACTCGAGTGTCCACGAGCTCTGGTTCTGCGGCAGGCTCAATCCGCTCGTGAATTGAAGCCACGATTCCGGCAGCAGCGAGAGCATCTTCAGGCACTTGGTCTGCTCCGGGTAGGTGATTCCTGCGGTCGCCAACTTCGCCTAGAGGTCGCGCAATTTGTCCAGGACAGGTTGCACCGGCTCTCCCTCGCTCAGGCGCAACGCGGACAGCTCCCTCTCCAACATCAACGTTGCAACAACGGAGGTCGGGGCGTGCAGCTCCCTCACCACGGTCCACGCCTTCGGACCGCACTCAACCTCCGGCAGCAGGTGCATGACGTAGTGACGCTGGTTCAGCTCCAAACTCTGCGACATCAAATAGTAGCCAGCCAAGGAGCGCCCGTCCCAATCTTCCTGCAGCGCGGGGTCACTCGGTCTAGGCTCCTCCCCAATCAGTAGTTTCAGCAATCCAATCTGACAGAAATATAGTTGCATTTTCCAGGCCCAATCATCATAGCCCTCACCATTGAACTTCTCGACGGTAAAATTCTTCAGCACCTCCTTGACCAGCGAGCCCTGGTTTGTTCGCGCTCCCCTTGGCGCTGAAACACCAGAATCATGGCTGCCGCTACGATCTTGGGCTGAAGATTCACCAGCTCCCGTCGAGGTGTTGCCTGCCATAGCTACCTATATCGAGGATCACTATAACGCAGCTTTGATACCAGCTTGTTGGTGTAAGGGCCAAATAAACTCAAGCTATTAAGACTTTATCAAACTTGAAACCTCTCCTCGAGGTCACCTCCAAGGGTCCTTGGGTGCGTGGTACAAGACCAGCCCCTATCCTTGGGTCCGAGATTGTAGAGAGAGGGATCAAGAATGACTTAGTCAAAATAACAAGAGTACCTTGAACGTCGCGAAGCGTATCGTGCAGATCGTCGACCGGATTAAGCTGAGAACTTCGTATATCGAAGCACACTCCAAGAGCTTTAACATATGCCAAGTTGCCTCGCGAAAAGTTCTGCCATTACAAAGTTATGGCTCGAACAGCGTTTGCCTAGCGTTGGAGTGCTAGCGTACTAGCGTTGACTCGGCTAGCATTCCACTGTCGCACCGCGTAGAAACGAAATTCCAGGAAGGGAGGAATTCGCTTGAATCAAATTGACTATATTCAGGAACAAACAAAGAAGGAATAAATAGCTCTAGCTAGCAAGGACCTTGGGAATCAACCTGGGAACAACCAGGGATGATCCCAAATAATTCCAAGCAACAGAACCAACCTGGCTGGACAAAACAGCAGGTGGTAGGTTGGTAAACAACCTCTGGTTCTGTTTTTCCAACCTGGGAAAACAACAACCAGGTTCAGGTCCTAAAAACAGAACATGTTTTGTCTTTGCCCAACCAGCCAAATGCTGGTTCCGCTGGTTTCCCCTGGCCCTGTAGCATGCAGATACAGGCAAACAACATCCAACCTTCACCTAAATTTTACCTCTATAGTGCCTGCCCTGCTACACTATAGTCAACCAAACAAAACAGTACAATTTCGAGTTGGATAGAACTGAATCTGCACAATCAATTCAACCGAACCGTAAAGCTTCCATCTTGGGTTCCTTTGCGAGCTCGTCCTTTCTGCTTGTATTGTTTATAGCGCGTACAATGTTGTGCCGAAGCGCATAATGCGCGAGTACCTGCAAATGCTTCAAGCGAAAATTGCGAAAGCAAACAAACACATGAACATTCCATTCACACCCAAATGCATTCGCACACGCATACTGATTCAAACAGACATAAGGATGTCGTGCAATGTGAATTTGCACCCAACACAATAGTGGGGTAGGCACTAAGGGGAACAGTTTCCTAGGGTTTCCTACTTGTACCCACTTTGTGTTGGGTGCAAATTCACATTGCACAACATCCTACCGTCCGTTTGTACGAGTATGCGTGTGCGAATGCATTTCGGCATGAATGGAATATTCGTGTGTTTGTTTGCTTTCGCAATTTTTTCTTGAAGCATTTGCAGGTACTCACGCATTGTGCGCTTCAGCATACCATTGTACGCGCTATAAACAGTTCAAGCAGAAAGGACGAGCTCGCAAAGGAACCCAAGATGGAAGCTTTGCGGTTCGGTTGAATTGATTGTGCAGATTCAGTTCTATCCAACTCGAAATTGTACTGTTTTGTTTGGTTGACTATAGTGTAGCAGAGCAGGCACTATAGGGGTACAATTTAGGTGAAGGTTGGATGTTGTTTGTCTGTATCTGCATGCTACAGGGCCAGGGGAAACCAGCGGAACCAGCATTTGGCTGGTTGGGCAAAGACAAAACATGTTCTGTTTTTAGGACCTGAACCTGGTTGTTGTTTTCCCAGGTTGGAATTACAGAACCAGAGGTTGTTTACCAGCCTACCACCTGCTGTTTTGTCCAGCCAGGTTGGTTCTGTCGCTTGGAGTTATTTGGGATCATCCCTGGTTGTTCCCAGGTTGATTCCCAAGGTCCTTGCTAGCTAGAGCTATTTATTCCTTCTCTGTTTTTACCTCAATATAGTGAAATTTATTCAAGCGAATTCCTTCCTTGCTTGAATTTCGTTTCTATACGGTGCGACGGCGGAATGCTACCCGAGTCAACGCTAGTACGCTAGCACTCCAACGCTAGGCAAACGCTGTCCAAGTCATAACTTCGTAATGGCAGAACTTTTCGCGAGGCAACCTGGTTCATTTTAAAGCTCTTGGAGGCAGCTTCGATATATGAAATTCTCAGCTTAATCCGATCAATGGTCTGCACGATACGCTGCACGATGTTCAAGGTGCTCTTGCTGATTTGACTAAGTCCCTCTTGATCCCTCTCTCTACAAACTCGGACCCGAGGATAGGGGCTGGTCTTGTACCAGGCACCCAAGGACCCTTGGAGGTGACCCCGAGGATAGGTTTTAAGTTTGATAACATCTTAATAGCTTGAGTTTATTAGGCCCTTACACCAACAAGCTGGTATCAAAGCTGCGATATAAGGATCCTCGTTATAGGTAGCTATGGCGGGCAACACGTCGACGGGAGCTGGTGAATCTTCAGCCCAAGATCGTAGCGGCAGCCATGATTCTGGTGTTTCAGCGCCAAGGGGAGCGCGAACAAACCAGGGCTCGCTGGTCAAGGAGGTGCAGAAGAATTGGATCTATCAAACTAATGATTGGGGAGGAGCCTAGACCGAGTGACCCCGCGTTGCAGGAAGATTGGGATGAGCGCTCCTCGGCTGGCTACTATTTGATGTTGCAGAGTTTGGAGCAGAACCAGCGTCACCACGTCATGCACCTGCTGCCGGAGGTTGAGTGCGGTCCGAAGGCGTGGACCATGTTGAAAGAGCTGCACGCTACGACCTCCGTTGTTGCAACGTTGATGCTGGAGAGGGAGCTGTCCGCGTTGCGCCTGAGCGAGGGAGAGCCTGTGCAACCTGTCCTGGACAAATTGCGCGACCTCTACGCGAAGCTGGCGACCGCGGGAATCACCTACCCAGAGCAGACCAAGTGCCTGAAGATGCTCTCACTGCTGCCGGAATCGTGGCTTCAATTCACGAGCGGATTGAGCCTGCCGCAGAACCAGAGCTCATGGACACTCGAGTGGGTGCGGACAAAGATTCTGGAGGAGGACTTCCGTCGCCGCCAACTAAGGGGTGGAGACGACGGCAGCAGCGGCTATGGGATGCAAGGAAGCTGACGTGGCAGAGGACGTGGCTTCGGTGGTGCTGGACGCGGTGCAAAGAAGGACGACGACTCCAACGACCAACAAGGAGGTACCGGTTGGGGTCGCGGTGCGAAATCTGGACGTGGGGGCAAGTCGGGTGCTGGTGGCAAAATGAAAGGAAGTTGCTGGTATTGTGAGAAGGAGGGGCACCCCTGGTTTTTGTGCTATAAGAAACTCGATGGATGGACCCCCCAGAATCGTCACCAGGATGGCGGCGCGCGGACGAACCAGAAAAACGACGCGAGCATGGTCGCCGATTCGTCCGACAACAACCCGAAGAGCAACGGCGGTGCGGAAAAGAAGAAGGAGCGCACCGCGGGCCAGTTCTTCCATATTGGAGAGCAGGGGGAGCAGCGGGAGCAAGAAGACGCCTCTCCCAAGGTTGGAGCAGAGCTGCACCCCCTGGATTATTGGGTGTTGGACACGGGCGCTGCTTGGACGATGACGCCGCGCAAGGACCTGCTGGACCACGTACGCGCTGCACCGATCAACGAGGTGTGCTCCGCCTCTGGACATGAGCTGAAGCTGGCTGGTGCGGGACGAGCTGCCTTTAAGGGAGCGGATGGCAAGCCGGTGGTGCTGCACAACGTTCTCCTTGTTCCTGAACTCAAATCCAACCTCATCTCCCTCAGTAAGCTTGGCAAGGCTGGGGTGAGTACTAACACGGACGGGGCACGCACTTACAAGGGGCAGCTGGGCAATCGGGTGCTTTGGGATCTGCACAAGAACACGGACGTGTACAGATCCATGTAGCAGCTGCCGGCATTGGCGTGGCATGGTGGAGGGCAGGATGGAGAGGGGTCTGCATCCCAGGGGGAGTGCAATGCCGTTGGAGGGGTTGGTGTGAAAGTGTCGGCCAGATCTGGGGAGACGGATTGGGCAACGGCACACCGACGCTTTAGGCATGTGGCAAAGCCCTTGTTGAAGCAGTTGGAGAAAGATGGAGCCGTTAAGGGTCTGAAGCTGAACGGACAGCCACCTGATGAGAATTGTGAAATCTGTTTGCTCTCAAAGTTTACCTGTTTCCCCATCCATAGTGTGGCTCGCATGAGCAAGAAGCCATTGGAGCTGGTCCACATGGACTTGGACGGGCCGCTGCCGCTAAAGGGGGAGCGGTACTTTCTCACCATAGTGGATGACTGGAGCAGGCTTATGTGGGCATATCCGCTGAAGCAGAAGCACCATGCCGCATCTATGATACGCAAAGATTGGCTGCCATTCGTGGAGAAGCAAGCGGAGTGTGTGGTGAAGCAAGGCATCCAGAGGGAGCTGACAACGGCTCAGACCCTACAATCTAACGGTGTAGTAGAACGGGCGAACCGGACAATTCTGGAGACAGCTAGGGCGCTGCTCATAGAATCTGGGCTAGGCAACTTGATGTGGCCCCATGCTGTTCGGCACGCTACCGTTGCTAGGAACAGGGTACTCACAAAGGTTGGGAATGACTCGTAGGTGCCATTGGAGAGGTGGCTTAGGAGGAAGACGCCGGTGGACATGCTGAGGGTGTTCGGTTGCACGGCAGACGCCCACGTCCCCAAGACCTACCGCAGTAAGTTGGGGGCGAGTGCAATCTGGTGTGTGCATTTGGGGTTGGCTGCTGAGAGCAAGAGATGGCTGTTGTGGGAACCTTCCAAGGGTGTGTTGTTTGACAGCAGGGATGTGAAGTTTGTTGAGGGCATGATGTATGGGAGCTGGGAGAAATAGCCGGAGGCCATCGTGTCCCAGAAAATGGAGCAGATCACCATGCAGCTGGTCCTGACTCCTTGTGTGTGGGAGAAGGGAGAGGAGGCAGCTGCAGAGGGTGGTGATGGAAAGAAGAAGCAGGAGGCACCTGCTGGTGGAGAAAATGATGTGGAGAGTGGCACTAGTGGAGTTGCTGGATCTGAGGGGAGAGAGCAGCAGTAGGGGAGAACTAAGAAGCCGAAGGGTGTCGTTATGAAGTGATGGGAGACACCGTTCTCCAGGCCAGGACGTACCCGTATGGCTACTAAGAAGCTGACTGCAGGAGCTGATGTAGCGGAGCAGCAGCTTGGGACCAAGGAGGCATTGCTGATTCTACCGCATGGCTATGATCCGGATAAGGAGGATGAACCTGCCTACTGTTTTCTTGCCCCTGCACCAAAGGAACCAGCTAGCATGGAGGAGGCATTAGCTAGACCAGATAGGGAGAAGTGGCTGGTTTCCAGGGATGCTGAGTACCAGAGCCTACTAGAGAATGGGACATGGGAGATGGTGGTGCTGCCTGAGGGAAAGAAAGCCGTACAGTGCAAGTGGGTGCTAAGGATCAAGACCTATGACAAGGGACAGGTCACCATCTACAAGAGTAGGCGGGTGGCTAAGGGGTTTATGCAGAAGGAGAAGCGGGACTTCAATGAGATCTTCGCTCCCACTGCCAAACCCCCTACCCTCCGTGTCTTGTTGGCAGATGCAACCGTTAGTGGGAAATTCATCATTCAGATGGATATATCAACGGCATTCCTCAATGGGATTTTAGAGGAGGATGTGTACATGACGCAGTCACCTGGGTATGAGGATCGTACGGGCAGGGTGTGCAAGCTGAAAAAGTCCATCTATGGCTTGAAGCAGGCGCCACGCTGCTGGTACCAGAGGTTGGCAGCTGTTTTAGAGGAGATGGGATTCAGGACCAGCAGCTGTGATGAGAGCCTCTTTCTCAAGGGGGAGGGGGAGAAGCTGGTGCTGTTTCTGGTCTATGTGGACGACATGCAGCAGCATGAAGGAGATCCAGAAGGTGCGGCAGCAGCTGATGGAGAACTTCAAGTGCAAGAACCTTTGAGACGTAAAGTACTACCTCGGGATGCACGTGGAGAGGGATCTGGATCACAAGTGGTTGGAGCTGCACTAGGAGAAGTTCATCACGGAGCTGGGGAAGTACGGGATTGAGAATGAGCGCAAAGTTGCAACTCCCCTGCCAGCAGAATTCAAGCTTGTGAAAGCTGCAGAGGATGAAGGGGTTGAAGCCGAGGAGCAGCAGCAATTTCAGTCCTTGGTGGGCAGCCTCTTGTATGCAGCAGTTCACACAAGGCCCGACATCTCTTTCTCGGTTGGGCAGTTGGCTAGGGTGGTGCAGAATCCATCAGAGGAGCAGGTGAATGTAGCTGAGCGTATGGTGAAGTATCTGAACTCTGACCCAAGCATTGGAGTTCAATACTCCGCATCTGCACAGGTGAAGCAGAAAGGGGTTGAGGTGCTGAAAGAGAAGGGGGAGAGGCTTGGAGAAGGCAAGCTCTTTCTCACTTGCTTTACCGATGCTACGTGGGCCTTTGAGAAGGAGGATTCCTCATCTGCGTAGTTGGAGGAGGACCTGTTAGTTGGAGGTCAAAGAAGCAAACAGAGACAGCACTCTCTTCCGTGGAGTCAGAGTACATGGCAATGTTTCATGGGGTGAAGGAGGTGATTTGGCTGAGGAGGCTGTTGGAGGAGATTGGCCAGGGGCAAAAGGTTGCTACGCCACTGTTTTGTGATAGCAAGGGAGCTCTTGGGATGGCCAGGAACGCTGTGCTTCATGGGCTCAATAAGCACATGCGTATCAAGTGGCACTGGCTGCGTAAGGAGGTGAAGAGGGGGACGGTGAATCCGATCTACATCAAGACTCGCCAGCAGCCAGCAGACTTCCTCACGAAGAGGCTTGCAGATGAGCCTCATTGGCGTTGTGTGCGCATGAGTGGAATGAGCATGAACTAGTATGGAATGATGGGGATGCACCCGGCAGGCTGAGGGGGAGTGTGTTTGGTGCAAATTCACATTGCACGACATCCTGCCGTTTGTTTGTATGAGTATGCATGTGCGAATGCATTCGGGTGTGAATGGAATGATCGTGTGTTTGTTTGCTTATGCAATTTTTGCTTGAAGCATTTGCAGGTACTCGCGCATTATGCGCTTCGGCACAAAATTGTACGTGCTATGAATAGTACAAGCAGAAAGGACGAGCTCGCAAAGGAACCCAAGATGGAAGCTTTGCGGTTCGGTTGAATTGATTGTGCAGATTCAGTTCTATCCAACTCGAAATTGTACTGTTTTGTTTGGTTGACTATAGTGTAGCAGGGCAGGCACTATAGGGGTACAATTTAGGTGAAGGTTGGATGTTGTTTGTCTGTATCTGCATGCTACAGGGTCAGGGGAAACCAGCGGAACCAGCATTTGGCTGGTTGGGCAAAGACAAAACAGGTTCTGTTTTTAGGACCTGAACCCGGTTGTTGTTTTCCCAGGTTGGAAAAACAGAACCAGAGGTTGTTTACCAACCTACCACCTGCTGTTTTGTCCAGCCAGGTTGGTTCTATTGCTTGGAGTTATTTGGGATCATCCCTGGTTGTTCCCAGGTTGATTCCCAAGGTCCTTGCTAGCTAGAGCTATTTATTCCTTCTCTGTTTGTATTGGAATATAGTGAAATTGATTCAAGCGAATTCTTCCTTGCTGGAATTTTGTTTCTATGCGATGCGACGGCGGAATGCTACCCGAGTCAATGCTAGTACGCTAGCACTCCAACGCTAGGCAAACGCTGTCCGAGCCATAACTTCGTAATGGCAGAACTTTTCGTGAGGCTACATGGATCATTTTAAAGCTCTTGGAGGGAGCTTCGATATAGTAAATTTTCAGCTTAATCCGATCAATGGTCTGCACGATACGCTGCGCGTTGTTCAAGGTACTCTTGCTGTTTTGACTAAGTCCCTCTTGATCCCTCTCTCTACAAACTGGGACCCGAGGATAGGGGCTGGTCTTGTACCAGGCACCCAAGGACCCTTGGAGGTGACCCCGAGGAGAGGTTTTAAGTTTGATAAAGTCTTAATAGCTTGAGTTTATTAGGCCCTTACACCAACACTTTGTGCTAGTTCATTTCATTCCTCAATTCTCACATGGTATAGAGCAGGTTCCCTCGTGGAACCTCCTAGGGCCCACCACTGAACTTCGACTTTTTTCTGCCCTGAGATTGAGTTGCTCTTAACCGAGGCGCGCCAAGTGTGCCGCCCTCCCCTTAGTGACCCGTCGTGCCGCCCTCGGCGGCCCTCCCCCTCTCTCACGGCCCCTTGCGACCCCGTCGCCGCTCTCCTAGCGGCCCGTCGTGCCGCCCTCGCGGCCCCTCCTGCACGGCCCCGTCGCCGCCCTATCGCGGCCCCATCGCCGCCCTATTGCGGCCCCGTCGCCACCCTCTTGCAGCCCCGTCGCCGCCCTATCGCGGCCCTGTCGCCGCCCTCTTGCGGCCCCGTAGCCGCCCTCTCGAGGCCTCGTCGCCGCCCAATCGCGGCCCCGTCACCTCCCTCTCGCGGCCCCGGCACCACTGTTCGCGGCCCCGTCACCGCTTGTAGCGGCCCTGCAGCCGCCCCTCGCGGCCTCGTCGCCGCCCTCTAGCGGCCGCGTCGCCGCCCTCTAGCGGCCCCCGTCGCTGCCCTCTTGCAGCCCCGTTGCCGCCCTCTCGAGGCCCCGTGGCCTCCCTCTCGCGGTCGCGTCGCCGACCTCTAGCGGCCTCGTCGCCGCCCCTCCGCAGCCCCACTATCGCTCCTAACGGGCCCAGACGCCGCCTCCTACGCCGCCTCGACGCCGCCTCTACCGAGCCGCCCAGCAACGGAGCCGCCGAGCCGCCCAGCAGCAGAGCCTCCGAGCTGCCTAGCAGCAGAGCCGCCGAGCCGCCCAACAGGTGACCCGCCCGACCGCCGAGCCGCCCGACAGCCGAGCCGTCCAGCAGCCGAGCCGCCTGACCGCCGAGCTGCCCAGCAGCCGAGCCGCCTAGCCGCCTAACCGCCCGACAGCCGAGCCGCCCAGGAGCCGAGTCGCCGACCCGCCCGCCGTCGAGCCGCCCAGCACTCGAGCAGTTGAGCCGCTACCAGTCCTACCGACGCGCCCCGGCCCTACTTACTCGTACTGGTGAGCCCACTTCTTGCTACACTTTTGCAGTCAAGGCTACCCCCTGTGTTCTTACATTTGACACCAAGGGCCATGCTGTTGACTTTGAGGTCTGGGTCGATGACCTCCAGCTGTTCCTCCAGTGCGATAGGGCAGACGGCCTCTCTCTGTTCGACCTCACCTCTGGTGCTTCCCCTGCCCCGCCTTCTACTGCTGACAGCACTGTTCGCTCACAGTGGGCCACACGCGATGCTGCTGCCCGTCTTGCTGTGCGTCGCCACTTACGGACCGCTAAGCGTGCACACTTTAGCCAGTACAAGAGTGCTCAGACCTTGTATGACGCTGTACTTGCACGCTACTCTTCTCCTGCCACTGCTGCACTGAGCCGCCTCATGCTACTGTACCTCTTCCCTGACCTTGCTGCCTTTCCCACAGTCGCTGACCTCATTACGCACGTCCACACTAGTGACACTCACTACCGCGCTGCGCTTCCTGCTGAGTTCTGCGCCAAGAACGCCCCCCCCATGTACATCACCCTCTACTACATAGTCACCGTGACTCTCTCCGTGTAGTCAGGGACCACTTCCTCTCAGTTTGCCCCACCAGTCTCACCGTTGACCTCCTTGAGAAGGGCCTCCTAGCAGCAGAAAAGAGCATAGTGCGTGTAGGAGCCTCTCGTGGTGACCCTCGCACTCCCGTCTTTGAGGGGTGTTCCCCCTCCCCCCTCTTGCCCTCTGTTGCTTCTGCTGCTGCGGCCGACCTCGTTGGTTTCGAGTCGGTCGGCGCTGCGTCAACACCGCAATGGCACGGCAAGGGGGGCAAGGGCGCTGAAGGGGCTGGCAGGGGCGGTGGAGGTGGTGGTGGAGGCAGTGGAGGGGGTGGGGGTGGTGGTGGGAGTGGTGGCGGGGGTGGTGGCGGCGGCGGCAGCAGTGGACGCGGAGGAGGCGGCAGTGGTGATGGAGGGAGCGGAGGCGGCGCAGGTAGCGGAGGAGGCGGAGGTGGAGGAGGCGGCGAAGGCGGCGGCGGCGGCGGTAGTGGAGCGGATCGCCACTCTGCGCAGAGGAGTAGGTCAGGTGGTGGTCCGCGCCAACAGCAGCGGAGTGGTGTGACCCTGTCCCCTCAGCAGCTTCGTGAGTGGTACGCTGCGCGTCAGCGCGGTGGGGGTACTGGCCCCTGCACTTATGTCCTCCGTACCGGTGACCGAGCTGGTGAGCAGTGCGGGGCCCCGCACTCCACCCAGCGCTGCTTTGGTCGCTTGACGGACGCGAGGCGTTGTCAGTTTTCTGAGGCGTCAGAGATCCCTCGCTGGGGAGATCTGTCCAGGGCAAGGGTTGCCATCTTTGATCTTGACTATGATGCTATCCTTGCTGCCATGTATTCTATGACTACTAGTGTTGAGGGTGACTGTTACCTGTGTGTACCGCCTGACCCGGGCATTCAGACCACTGCTCTAGGTGCTGGTGAGGCTGCTGCTCTAGGTGCTAGTGCGTCTGCTGCCCCAGGTGCTAGTGCGTTTGCTGCACCAGGTGCTGGTGAGTCTGCTCTCTCAGGTACTACGTCGGCTCAGGCCTTACACACCTTCACCTTTGACTCGGGTGCATCCCGCTCCTTCTTTCGAGACCGCACCACTCTTACGCCGCTCAGTCGGCCGGATGCAGTCTCCCTGACGGACCCCTCTGGGGGTCCTGTCCTTGCTAGCTTCTCCACTGTCTTACCGTGCCCGGCAGCCCCCTCTGGCACCCTGTGAGGTCTCTACCTCCCCTCGTTCTCTACGAACTTGGTGAGTGGAGCGGACCTACAGGATAGGGGGGTTGACCAGTTCACTCCTGCGAGTCAGCGCGTGACCCACTGCACGTGTGCTCAGACAGGCCGACACTTGGCCACGTTCACCCGTCGGCCAGGGTCAAGCGTATGCACCCTTACTACTGAGTCTCCTCCGGCTGCTGAGTCTGGCCAGGTAGCTGCGTCGAGTCAGGTATTTGCTGCAGCGTCCAGGTCTGGTCCTGAGTCTGCTCCCTGCTCGTGTCGTCTCCTGTCTCACCAGACTCTCCTCTGGCACCACCGCCTTGGTCACCCCTCCGTGCCTCGTCTCGGAGGCATGGCCTCCCGTGTCCTTGTCTCTGGTCTCCCTCACTCTCTCCCTCCCCTACCTCCGGGGCCTGGTCCTACCTGCATCCCCTGCGTCGAGGGGCGACAGCGCGCCACCCCTCTCTCCTCCGAGTTTCCTCCGACAGAGGCTCCACTACAGACTCTCCACATGGACGTATAGGGCCCCGCCCGCGTCCGTGGACAGGGGCACGAGCGTTACTTCCTGCTGGTGGTTGACGACTACTCGCGTTACACCACAGTTTTCCCCTTGCGCAGCAAGGGTGACGTTACTGAGGTGTTGATCGACTGGATCCGCGCAGCTCGTCTCCTGCTGAGGGAGAGTTTTAGCTGGGACTTTCCTGTTCTGCGTCTGTACTTGTACAAAGGCGGGGAGTTTTCCTCTACCCGTCTTGGAGCCTTCTGTCGTGCACAGAGCATCCGCCAGACCTTCACGCTTCCGGCCTCTCCACAGCAAAATGGGATTGCTGAGCGCCGCATTGGCATGGTCATGGAGGTCGTTCGTACGTCCATGATGTATGCGGCTGCCCCCCATTTTCTGTGGCCGTTTGCAGTTCAGTACGCTGCGCATCAGCTCAACCTTCAGCCCCGGGTCTCCTTGCCAGAGACCTCCCCCACCTTGCGGCGGACGGGGAAGGTTGGCAATGCGTCTAAATTCGGGTCTGGGGATCTCGGGCATTTGTCCGCGACTTGTCTGTGGACAAGCTGTCCCTACGTGCTGTTCCCTGCGTCTTCCTTGCCTCCCCCCTTGACGCGCCTCGTTGGCAATTTTACCACCCCACCTCGCGCCGTGTTCTGTCCTCCTAGGACGTCACCTTTGACGAGTCGGTGCCGTACTACCGTCTCTTCCCCTACCGCACTGCGCCCCCCCCCCCCCTCCCGCCGCCGCTCTTCCTTGCGCCAGGTCCTCCCCCGGTAGACCCCCTCTCCCCTCAGGGTCCTGCCCCGTTAGGTGTGTCCCAGGTAGACGGAGTCAAGCCTGTCGAGGTAGTTGTTGACTCTGGTGCTGCTAGAGGTGCTGAGCCTGTGGGTGCCGGGTCTGGAGGTGCAGAGTCTGGGGGTGCTGAGACTTGGGGTGCTGAGTCTGGGGGTGATGAGCCTGGGGGTGCTGGGTGTGGGGGTGCTGAGCCTGGGGGTGCGGAGCCTGGGGGCGCTGGGTCTGCTCGTGTGGCCGCCGGCAGTGCTTCGTCGAGGTGGGAGCCACTCTCTCCACAGGAGCTGCGCGAGTGGTTTGCCCGCCGCTGGAGCCGTGCTGCTGGTCCCGAAGGTGCTCGTCTTGGCGGTCCTGGAGCTGCTGGGAATGGGGGTGCTGCTGGGGCTACTGTAGTTGGTCTTGCTGGAGCTGCTGGCGGTCCAAGTGCAACAGGAGCTGGAGCTGCTGGGGGTGTTGGCGCTGGAGGTGCTGCTGGCGCTGGTGCTTTTGAGGGTTCTGGAGTTGGCGCTGTTGGAGTTGGAGGTGCTGCTGGCAGTAGAGCTGCTGGGGGTGTTGGCGCTGGTGTTTCTGCTGGCGCTGGTGCGTCTGGGGGTGCTGGAGTTGGTGCTGTTGGAGCTGGAGGTGCTGCTAGCGCAGGTGCTGCCGCTGGGGGTACTGGTGCTGTCCTTGCAAGTTCTAGAGGCGCTGCGCGGCCGCGGCCGTACTTCGTTCCGCTCCTTGAGCAGGATCCTTGTCTCCCGCTCTCTAGTAGTCCTGCTCCTCCCTTAGAGTGTCCTCAGCCTGTCCAGTCGCAGTCACTTTTACAGCCCGCCTCCCCCCTACCTGCTCCTTTGCTCTACACTAGTCCTACTAGAGGTCCTGGTGAGCGTCGTGAGCCTGCTTCTCGTCCTGCATCGCCTGTATGTGCTGCTCGCACTAGTGGTCGTACTGCGCGTCCGCGTCCTCCTACAGTCCCCGACACACACCAGATGGCGCTGTGTCCTTCCACTATTCCTCTGCGTGTCCGGTTGTTGGCTCCTCCAGAGTCCTCTCTTCCTACTATTGCCGACCCGGAGTCTGACTCTCTTCGTGCTGCCAATCCTTTTGTCACGCGTCTCCTAGCTACTGTTGTCACTGACCCTTCCTTTGAGTCCACTACTGCGTCTGCCCTAGTTGCTGAGCTTGTCGACTTCGCTGCTCGCTGACGTCTAGATTACGCTGCTAGTCTAGTTGCAGGGTCTGAGTCTGTCTGTCCTCCGTCCGTTGATGGTCAGTGTGCTCTTAGCACAGACGTCCTTGAGGACAGGCAGGAGGAGTTCCAGTGCTTTGCTGCTGCTTCGCCCCATCTCGTGTCCACGCTGATTGCCCCTGAGGGAGACCCGGATGCACTAGACATCCCGACTCCTCGATCGTACGCTGAGGCGATCGAGGGTCCCTACTCCTCTCAGTGGCAGTCGGCCATGGATGTAGAGATGGCTTCCTAGAAGTCTACAGGCACCTACGTTGACGAGGTTCCCCCACCTGGGGCGAACATCGTCAGTGGCATGTGGATTTTCAGGGTGAAGCGGCCGCCGGGTTCTCCACCTGTCTTCAAGGCGCGTTACGTGGCTCGAGACTTCAGTCAGCGGCACGGAGTTGACTACTTTCAGACCTTCTCTCCCACCCCAAAGATAACCACTCTTTGGGTGCTGCTGCACATAGCCGCTCAGCGCGACTACAAGCTTCACTCTCTTGACTTCACTATGGCTTTCCTGCAGGGCAGCCCGCACGAGGAGATCTGGCTGCGCCGCCCACCTGGCTTCGCTGGGTCGTTTCCTCCTGGTTCCCAGTGGAGCCTCCGGCGGCCAGTCTACGGTCTTCGCCAGGCGCCCTGTCAGTGGCACAATACACTAAGGACTACACTTGCGGCTCTTGGCTTTGCTCCTTCTACTGCCGACCCGTCGCTGCTTCTGCGCACCGACACCTCTTTGTCGCCGTTCTACATCCTCGTGTACGTCGACGACTTGGTCTTTGCCAGTGCTGACACTGGTGGACTCGCCCAC
Source organism: Closterium sp. NIES-65 (assembly GCA_948144175.1). Lineage (NCBI taxonomy): Eukaryota > Viridiplantae > Streptophyta > Zygnematophyceae > Desmidiales > Closteriaceae > Closterium > Closterium sp. NIES-65. Next base: position 87,558 of record CANXME010002168.1, read on the forward strand.
GTGAAGTCCGAGCTGTAGAAGAGACACACGTGCACAGGTCTGGGTGAACCGCGCAGCTACCTTGGCTTGCAGATCACCCGGCACAGAGCACAGCGCACCATTACCCTGACTCAGTCACACATGGTGCAGCAGGTCCTTCAGCGCTTTGGCTTCACGTACTCCTCGCCTCAGGCCACTCCTCTGTCTACTCGCCAGTCGCTCAGCTCTGCCTTCGGATGAGTCCGTAGAGCCAAGTGGCCCGTACCCAGAGCTTGTTGGCTGCCTCATGTACCTGATGACCTACACACGACCTGACCTTGCATACCCTCTTAGCATCTTGGCACGCTATGTTGCTCCAGGGAGACACAGACCAGAGCATATGGCCGCAGCGAAGAGGGTGTTGCGCTACGTGTGCAGTATGTTGGGGATAGTGCTAGAGCTTGGAGGGCGACGTCGAGTGGTCCTCACAGGTCACGCAGATGCTTCTTGGGCTGACGACCAGGCTCTGCAGCGGTCGTTACAGGGTTGCACCTTCAGCCTTGGCTCCGGATCTGTTTTGTGGCGGTCTACCCGCTCGTCTTCTGTTCTTAGCTCCAGCTGTGAGGCTGAGATCTACGCAGGGGCCATGGCTGCAGAGGAGCTACGCTGGCTCACCTACCTGCTGACTGACCTAGGAGAGACGCCTCGTTCTCCTCCAGTTCTGTACGTAGACAACAAGGCCATGCTGGCCTTGTGTCGGGAGCACAGACTAGAGCACAGAACGAAGCACATTGCTCTCCGCTACTTCGTGGCTCGTGAGTTGCAGCAGCGTGGTCAGCTCCGCCTCACCTACATGGCCTATATGGCCAACACTGCTGATATCTTCACCAAGGCCCCTCCGTCTTGTGATCATCAGTGCTTTTGTACGATGTTAGATCTTGTGCCTACTTGGCCTCTCTTGCTTACTTCTTGACTTTGCTTGTACTGTGATCTTTCTATACATGCACTTGCTTGTTTGTCTTTAAATATTGCATATGAACTGGCCTTTTGGCCTTGCTCTTGTGCTCGGATTGTGTGGTGACTTTGTGATCCACCCTGAGCTTGCTTTACTTTGCTTGACTGGTCTTGTGACCTCTTGTTTTCCCCCACTTTGCCTATGGGGGTGTGTCAAACTCATATTTTATAGCTTGTGTAGGCTATAGTGGGGTAGACACTATGGGGTACAGTTTCCTAGGATTTCCTACTTGTACCTATTTGTGCTAGTTCATTCCATTCCTCAATTCTCACATCATTATCTCATGCTAGCAGGTTCCCGCCATTATCGCATGAATTACTGTTGTCATATCAAAATCTACCGCATCAACTGTAGAAATAACTCGTACAACGGGAGTTGGTCTATGGGATAGGCGCGGGTTAGGAGTGATCGTAGCATTCGTTCCTTAGTCGTTTGCTTATGTTCATCCTACTTGCTTATTCACGGGGAGAATTGGCAAGATTTTCACTAGCAAAGATTGAGAACAAAGGTTCACATTGATAGCAACAAGGTTGGCATGCAAGACTAAATGAGATGCTACCAAGCATGCAGGTCAACTGCCAACGTAGCACGGTCGATCGCGTTCTAGTAGTGCAAGGTCGACCGCCCTCCAGCAGAGCAAAGTCGTGGTGTACCAACACTGCAAGTCGACGGCGTGCCGACACTGTTTCGCAGGTGCTCACACCTGGTTGGCGTGCTGTGCCTTGTTACCTGCACAACGCAGACACCAAGTCATCCACGCGGTATTGACTACATCTGATCAGCCACGTTGACCTCGGGATATCACCACCGAGGTTGGCCTTGCCAGAACCACCTGGGCGACTGTCTCGCTCCTTCGCAAAACCCCGTCGCCCGGGTAACCTGGTTGACCAGGCAACCACGTTGACCACCACGTCGACTAGATCCTCTTCATTGTGCCTGTTGACCACCCAGGTCGACGACCACTATAGGTCGACTGCACCGAGTTGACCACACCCCTGGTCGACGAGCTCCGAGTCAGCCACACTCGAAGTCGACCAGCTACAGGTCGACCAGCACAGTTGTCAGCCGATTATACCTAGCCGGCTTCCCCGGGGGTGGTGTCACCAAGTCGGCTTCCCTAGGTCTATGTCACCAAGTCATTGCCCTCCACGGGTCGACCTCTCAAGCCGACCTCCCGAAGTCGGCGCCCTCCCAAGCCGGCGCCCCTTCCAGGTTGACGTCTCCCCTCGTCGACCGAGAGGTTGAAGTCGGCCGCCGGCACCCCAAAGTCAGTGGCTTCGAAGTGGCCCCGTGCAGGTCGACCAAGCCCATCAACAAGATCACCCAAGTCGGCGTCGCCCACTGCTGCAGGTCGGCTTCACCTCCCGCACACCCAACCAGGAAGTCGGCTCCGCCCAAGCGAGGACGGGGGCCAACACACAGCTTCCATTGTCATTAATTACTTCTATCATTCCGCATATTAATGTCGGCATTTTGATCGCAACCGTCACATTTATTTCGGCTTCATCAACAGTTGAAATTCCAAGATTCGAATGTCATCTAGTCAAGTATTGAGCCACGCGTCAGCTCGACATGCAACGCCTTTTAACAGCCGTTGGATCAGCCTTTGATTAAACATCTACAGCTTACTTGAAATTACCAGACTCGCGTACATAAAGGGAGACCTTGTTTAGAAAGTGGGAAGATGTAAGGAATTACATTTCCTTGCTGTAGCCTGACCTTAGCGGGTATAGTCCGAGGGTCTCGTGTCAGTTAGGTTCAGCCTACACAATCGGCCCGAACCATTTCCGAGTCGCCCCAGCTCCAATCCTCGCCTTTCCAATCTTAGCTAGCCCCGATGTCCTCGCCTAGCCAGGATTCCCATTATATTTTCCCGTCTTTTTCATTGGATCGTCATTATGTTAGTCACCGTCTTATTATTGATATTTCCGCACTGTAGAGAATCAGAATTCCTTATTGTATCATCCCTTATCAAGGATATCCCGAGGTCTACGGGTCAGTTCGGTTCGGCCTATTTCGTCGCTTAAACCACTCCCAAGCCGCCCCCGAACCAATCACAACCTCTCCGACCCATCTTCGCACGACGTCTCTGTCAGTAGAGCTACACCGTGAGATCCCCGATCGATCCTAGGGGGGGTTACAGGCGCGTTTGCCTGGGGGGTTATGGGCGCACTGACCCGCTACTGAAACAAGCCCTTTTATCCCAATGGTCTAGTGGTTGGGATTCTGACATGGTATAGAGCGGGTCCTGCCTTAGGACCGTTTTTTTTAGGGCCCACCGAAGCGCGCCCCGAGGCGCGCCCTTTTTTTTTAGCGACCCCTCGGGTCGCCTTTTCCCTCGCGGCCCCGCTGTCCCTCAGACGCGGCCCCGCCACCTCTCCTGATCGCGGCCCCGCCGCCTGCTTGACGCGGCCCCGCCGCCTCCCCTGACGCGGCCCCGCCGCCTCCCCTGACGCGGCCCCGCCGCCTCCCCTGACGCGGCCCCGCCTCTACTGCCGCGGCCCCGCCGCCGCCTCTGACGGCCCCGCCGCTGCACCCTACGGCCCGCCGATGCACCCTACGGCCCGCCGCCTCTGACGGCCCTGCCGCTGCACCCTACGGCCCGCCGCCTCTGACGGCCCTGCCGCTGCACCCTACGGCCCGCCGCTGCTCCTGCCGGCCCGCCGCCTCACCTGACGGCCCCGCCGCTGCTCCTGCCGGCCCGCCGCTGCTCCTGCCGGCCCGCCGCTGCACCTGCCGGCCCGCCGCTGCACCCAGCGGCCCGCCGCCTCTGACGGCCCCGCCGCTGCACCCTACGGCCCGCCGCTACTCCTGCCGGCCCGCCGCCTCACCTGACGGCCCCGCCGCTGCACCTGCCGGCCCGCCGCTGCACCCTACGGCCCGCCGCTGCACCCTACGGCCCGCCGCCTGCACCTGCCGGCCCGCCGCTGCACCTGCCGGCCCGCCGCTGCACCTGCCGGCCCGCCGCTGCACCTGCCGGCCCGCCACTGCACCGGTCGACCCGCCGCTGCACCTGACGGCCCCGCCCCTGCATCTCCCGGCCGAGCCGCCCCAGCAGCCGAGCCGCCCGGGACCCGAGCCGCCCTGCCGCCGAGCCGCCCGGGAGCAGAGCCGCCCTGCCGCCGAGCCGCCCGGGAGCCGAGCCGCCCTGCGCCCGAGCCGCCCAGCCGCCGAGCCGCCCGGGAGCCGAGCCGCTGTGCACCCGAGCCGCCCGGTCGCTGAGCCGCCTTTCTGCGTAGCTGCACGACCTGCCCTCCCTGGTGAGCACAGTCCCACTGACACTGCGAGCTCTTTCCCTACTGCTTGCACTGCGTCGCTGTCGTCGCCATGGCTACCCCTAGTGTCCTAGCTTTTGACGCTGAGGGTCGCGCCATTGACTTTGAGGTCTGGTTAGACGACCTGCAGCTGTTCTTACAGTGCGACAGGGCTGACGACCTTTCTCTCTTTGACCTCACCTCTGGCGCCTCTCCTGCTCCTGCTGCTGATGCTGATCCCGCTGTCCGCTCTAAGTGGGCCACCCGCGATGCTGCTGCACGTCTTGCTGTGCGTCGCCACCTCCCTACCTCTGAGCGTGCGCACTTTAGTCAGTACAAGAGTGCTCAGACCTTGTACGACGCTGTAGTTGCGCGCTACTCCTCCCCTGCCACTGCTGCACTGAGCCGTCTCATGCTTCCCTACCTCTTTCCTGACCTCTCTGCCTTTCCCACTGTCGCTGACCTCATTACGCACCTCTACACTAGTGACACTCGCTACCGCGCCGCCCTTCCTGCTGAGTTCTGCGCTAAGAACCCCCCCCCCCATGTACATCGCTTTCTACTACGTAGTCGCGCGCCTCCCTGACTCCCTTCGCGTCGTCAGGGACCACTTTCTCGCAGTCTGTCCCACCACCCTCACCGTCGACCTCCTCGAGAAGGCCCTCCTCGCAGCGGAGAAGAGCATAGTCGCTGTAGGTGCTTCTCGTGGTGACCCTCGCACCCCCATCTTTGAGGGGTGCTCTCCTTCCCCCTTGCTGCCCTCTGTTGCCTCTGCTGCTGCTGCCGACCTGCTTGGTCTTGAGTCGGTCGGCGCGGCGTCTGCCCGTACTGGGAGACGTCGCTCCAGCAAGGGCAAGGGGGGCAAGGGCGCGGGTGGAGCTGGAGGGGGCGGTGGCGGTGGCGGCGGTGGCGGCGGAGGGAGTGGGGGTGGCGGCGGGACTAGTGGCGGGGGTGGTGGTGGTGGTGGCAGCAGTGGCGGAGACGGTGGTGGTGGTGCCAGCGGTGGTGGTGGAGGCAGCGGCGGTGGTGGAGGCGGCGGAGGTGGAGGCGGTGGAGGCGGCAGCGGAGGAGGCGGTGGTGGTGGAGGAGGTGGAGCTGGTCGAGGTGGTACCCAGCAGCGTAGCGGCGGTGGTGGTGGCCAGCGCTCGCAGCGGCAGCAGCAGCAGCGCTCGCGGGACATCCCTCCGCCTCAGCAGCTTCGTGAGTGGTACGCTGGGCGTCAGAGGGGTGGGGGTACTGGTCCCTGCACCTACGTTCTTCGTTCCGGCGACCGCGCGGGTGAGCAGTGTGGGGGTGCCCACGCCACCCAGCGCTGCTTTGGCCGCCTGACGGACGCTTGGCGCCAGCAGTTCCCTGGGGCTAGTGAGATCCCTCGCTGGGATGAGCTTCTCAGGGCTGGTGTAGCGATCTTTGATCTTGATTTTGATGCTATCCTTGCTGCTATGTATGTTGTGGATTATAGTGAGGAGAATGAGGGTTACCGTTGTTTCCAGCCCGACCCGGGCATTGGTACTGCTGCGCTAGGTGCTTGTGAGGCTGCTGCTCTAGGTGCCAGTGCGTCTGTGCTCTCAGGTACTGGTGAGACTGCGCTCTCAGGTACTGCGTCGTCCTCGTCCTCCCTCACTTTCACACTTGACTCCGGAGCTTCTCGCTCCTTCTTTCGAGACCGCACTACCCTTACGCCGCTCGGCCGGCCGGTTGCGGTCTCCCTTGCTGACCCCTCTGGGGGTCCTGTCCTGTCTCACTTCTCCACTGTCCTCCCGTGTCCGGCTGCCCCTTCGGGCACCCTGTCGGGTCTGTACCTTCCCTCGTTCTCTACGAACTTGGTGAGTGGAACGGACCTGCAGGATGTGGGGGTTCACCAGTTCACTCCTGCGAGTCAGCGGGTGACCCACTGCACGGAGGCACGCACAGGCCGACACCTGGCCACGTTCTCGCGTCGGCCGGGGTTGAGTCTCTACACCCTGACCGTTGAGTCTCCTCCTGTCCCTGCGTCTAGTCAGGTGGCTGCGTCGGGTCAGGTGCTTGCTGCTGCGTCCCGGTCAGGTCCTGAGTCTGCCCCCTGTTCTTGTCGCCTCCTGTCTCACGAGACTCTCCTGTGGCACCACCGTCTTGGCCACCCCTCCTTGCCCCGTCTTCGGAGCATGGCTTCCCGTGTCCTTGTCTCTGGTCTTCCCCAGTCTCTCCCTCCTCTCCCCTCCGGGCCAGGACCTTCCTGTGTCCCCTGTGTCGAGGGTCGCCTCCGGGCTACTCCTCACTCCTCCCACTTCCCCCCGACAGAGGCTCCCCTGCAGACGCTTCACATGGATGTGTGGGGCCCAGCCCCCGTCCGTGGGCAGGGTTACGAGCGCTACTTCCTGTTGGTGGTTGACGACTACTCGCGTTACACCACAGTCCTCCCCTTGCGCAGCAAGGGTGCGGTCACTGAGGTGCTGATCGACTGGATCCGCGAGGCTCGTCTCCAGCTCAGGAAGAGCTTCGGCTCGGACTTTCCTGTTCTGCGTCTGCACTCTGACAGAGGCGGAGAGTTCTCTTCTCGCCTTCTGTGGGACTACTGTCGTGCACGGGGGATCCGCCAGACCTTCACGCTTCCGGACTCACCACAGCAAAATGGGATTGCTGAGCGCCGCATTGGCATGGTCATGGATGTCGCTCGTACGTCCATGATGCATGCGGCTGCCCCCCATTTTCTGTGGCCGTTTGCGGTGAGGTACGCGGCGCATCAGCTCAACCTTCACCCCCGGGTCTCTCGGCCTGCGATGTCCCCAGCCTTGCTGTGGACGGGGAAGGTTGGCGATGCGTCTGTGTTCCGTCTCTGGGGATCTCGGGCGTTTGTCCGCGACTTGTCTGCGGACAAGCTGTCCCCTCGTGCTGCTCCCTGTGTCTTCCTTGGCTTCCCCACTGACGCCCCAGGGTGGCAGTTTTACCACCCCTCCTCTCGTCGTGTTCTGTCCTCCCAGGACGTCACGTTCGACGAGTCAGTCCCCTTCTACCGTCTCTTCCCCTACCGCACTCCTTCCCTCCCCCCTCCCCCGGACTTCCTTGTGCCGGTTCCCCCCCCGGTAGACCCCCTCCCCCCTCAGGTTCCTGCCCCCTCAGGTGTGTCCCAGGTAGACGCCGTTGACCCGGTCGAGGTTACTGGTGACTCTGGTGCTGCTGCGGGTGCTGAGCCTGGGGGTGCTGACTCTGGGGGTGCTGTGCGCGGGGGTGCTGAGCCTGGGGGTGCTACTGCTAGGGGTGCTGGGCCTGAGGGTGCTACTGCGGAGGGTGCGGAGCCTGGGGGTGCTGAGCCGGGGGGTGCTGTGCCTGGAGGTGCTGGGTCTGGGGGTGCTGGGTCAGGAGCTGCTGAGCCTGGGGGTGCTGTGTCTGGGGCTGCTGGGCCTGGGGTTTCTCCTGCTGCTGCGTCTCGCCGGGAGCCCCTCTCTCCACAGGAGCTTCGCGAGTGGTTCGCTTGCCGCTGGAGGCGTGCTGCTGAGTCTGGAGGTGCTGCTGGAGCTGGAGCTGGAGCTTCTTCGACCGTCGAGGGTGCGGGTGCTGCCGGTCCCGGAGCTGCTGGACCTGCGGGTCCTCCTGGAGCTGGAGCTGCTGAGGGCGCTGGTGCTGAGCCTACTGCTGTTGGTCCTGCCGCTGGAGGTGTGGGTGGCACTGGTGCTGTCGTTGAGGGTGCTGGTGCTGTCCCTGCTGCGTCTGGAGCTGCCGCGCGGCCTCGGCCGTACTTCGTTCCGCTCCTGCAGCAGGTTCTTGGTGTTTCTCCTCCAGTAGAGGGTCCACCGCCTGTCCAGTCGCGGTCCCTGCTGGAGCCTTCCTCTCCACTGCCTGCTCCCTCTCCTTACACTGGTCCTACTGGAGGTCTTGCTGAGCGTCGTGAGCCTGCGTCTCGTCCCGCGTCGCCTGTTCGCACTGCTCGCGCTAGTGGTCGCAGTTCGCGTCAGCGTCCTCCCCCTGTCCCTGGCACGCACCGGATGTCTCTGCGTCCGTCCACTGCTCCTCTGCGTGCCTCTTTGCCTTCTCCTCCTGAGTCCTCTCTTCTGGCGCTTGCCGACCCGGAGTCGGACTCTCTTCGTGCTGCCAGTCCTACTGTCACGCGTCTCCTTGCTACTGTCGTCACTGACCCCTCTTTTGAGTCCACTGCTGCGTCTGCTCTTGTTGCTGAGCTTGTCGACTTTGCTGCTCGCTGTCGTCTAGACTACGCTGCTAGTCTTGTTGCTGAGTCTGCGTCTGTCTGTCCTCCGTCCGTCGGGGGTGAGTGTGCTCTTGGCACGGACGTCCTTGAGGACAGGCAGGAGGAGTTCCAGTGTCTGGCTGCTGCTTCACCTCATCTCGCGTCTGTACTGCTTGCCCCTGAGGGAGACCCGGATGCACTAGACATCCCGACTCCGCGTTCTTACGCGGAGGCCGTAGAGGGTCCCTACTCCTCTCAGTGGCAGGCAGCTATGGATGCAGAGATGGCTTCCTGGAAGTCCACAGGCACCTACGTTGACGCGGTTCCCCCTCCTGGGGCGAACATCGTCAGTGGCATGTGGATCTTCAGGGTGAAGCGGCCTCCGGACTCTCCACCTGTCTTCAAGGCACGGTACGTTGCTCGTGGCTTCAGTCAGCGGCAGGGAGTTGACTACTTTCAGACCTTCTCTCCCACCCCGAAGATGACTACTCTTCGGGTGCTGCTGCACATAGCCACTCAGCGCGACTACGAGCTTCACTCTCTCGACTTCAGCACTGCGTTCTTGCAGGGTAGCCTGCACGAGGAGATCTGGCTTCGCCGTCCACCTGGCTTCACTGGGACTTTCCCTCCTGGCACCCAGTGGAGCCTCCGACGGCCAGTCTACGGTCTCCGCCAGGCACCGCGTGAGTGGCACGACACACTGAGGACTACGCTTGCGGCTCTTGGGTTTGCTCCTTCTACTGCTGACCCGTTGCTGTTTCTTCGCACCGACACTTCCCTGCCGCCGTTCTACATCCTCGTTTACGTCGACGACTTGGTCTTTGCCACAGCAGACACTGCTGGACTCGCCTACGTGAAGTCCGAGCTGCTGAAGAGACACACGTGCACAGACCTGGGTGAACTGCGCAGCTACCTTGGCTTGCAGATCACTCGGGACAGAGCACGCCGCACCATTACCTTGACTCAGTCACACATGGTGCAGCAGGTCCTTCAGCGCTTCGGCTTCACGTACTCCTCGCCTCAGGCCACTCCTCTGCCTACTCGCCACTCACTCTCAGCTCTGCCTTCGGATGAGTCCGTAGAGTCGAGTGGTCCGTATGCAGAGCTTGTTGGCTGCCTCATGTACCTGATGACCTGCACACGACCTGACCTTGCATACCCTCTGAGCATTCTTGCTCGCTATGTTGCTCCTGGGAGACACAGACCGGAGCACATGGCTGCAGCGAAGAGGGTATTGCGCTACCTGTGCAGCACGTCGGGCATGGGGCTAGTGCTTGGAGGGCGGAGTCCAGTGGTCCTTACCGGCCACGCGGACGCTTCTTGGGCTGACGACCAGGCTACGCAGCGGTCGTCACAGGGTTACACCTTCAGCCTTGGTTCCGGCTCTGTCTCGTGGCGGTCTACTCGCTCGTCTTCGGTTCTCGGCTCCAGTTGCGAGGCTGAGATCTACGCCGGGGCCATGGCTGCACAGGAGCTTCGCTGGCTCACCTACCTGCTGACTGACCTTGGAGAGCCGCCTCGTTCTCCTCCAGTGCTGTACGTAGACAACAAGGCCATGCTGGCCTTGTGTCGAGAGCAGCGCTTGGAGCACAGAACGAAGCACATTGCTCTCCGCTACTTCCTTGCTCGTGAGCTGCAGCAGCGTGGTCAGTTGCGACTTGCGTACGTGGCCTCTGAGGCCAACACTGCTGATGTGTTCACCAAGGCACTCGCGCCTTGTGACCATCAGCGCTTTTGCACCCAGCTGGGTCTTGTGCCTGTCTTGCCTCACTTGCTCTCCTCTTGACTTCACTTGTACTGTGACATATATATATATGCCTGCTCTTGCTTGTCTAGTTTTATATATATGTCTGTACTCCTGCATGTGAACTGGCCTCTGGCCCTACTCTTGTGCTCGGACTGTGTGGTGACTTTGTGATCCACCCTGAGCTTGCTTTGCTTTGCTTGACTGGTCTTGTGACCCCTTGTTCTCCCCCACTTTGCCTATGGGGGTGTGTCAGATTTATATGACATAGTTGCTGTAGGCTATAGTGGGGTAGCACATATGGGGTACAGGGTTTCTAGGGTTGTATTTGTACCCAATCTTTCCTTAGTCATTTCATTCCTGTTTTCCTTGCTTCACATGGTATCAGAGCGGTCTCGGGTTCGAATCCCGGTGTATGCACATCTTGGCCGTTGCCACTGTGCTCAGTCCTGGGCCTCCCAGTGTGGGGGGGTGTCAGTAGAGCTACACCGTGAGATCCCCGATCGATCCTAGGGGGGGTTACAGGCGCGTTTGCCTGGGGGGTTATGGGCGCACTGACCCGCTACTGAAACAAGCCCTTTTATCCCAATGGTCTAGTGGTTGGGATTCTGACAGTCTCCGCCTAGTTAGGTGTCAACGGGAGTTGTGTTTGGCCCCGTTCTCGCTTGGGCGGAGCGGACCCCCTGGTCGGGTGTGCGGGGGGATGCAGCCGACCTGCAGTAATCGACATGGGGGCCACTGCAAGGGCGCTGATCTGGAGGACGCCTGGCTAGAGAGCGCAAAGTAGGATGATGCCGTCCTTGGTGTCTGGGCAGCGCCCTAGGCGTCTGGGCGGCGTCCTGAATGCCTGCATGGCGTCCTAGGAGCCTCGATGCCGACCTAGGCATCTGCACGGCGTCCTCGGCGCCTGGACGCCGACCTTGACACCTGGACGGCGTCCCGGGCGCGTGGACGCTGACCTGGACGCCAGGACACCGACCTTGGGGACGCCGGTTTGGTGCAGCCGGCGACCAACTGGGCTCGATGACCAGGCATGGTTGCCCGTTCGACCAGGATACCTAGGCGACGTGTGCGAAGATCTCCAGGGTGGATTCTGCGAGGGCGACCTCGGGGGTGATATCCCGAGGTCAACGTGGCTGGTGGGTGCAGTTGCTGGCGTGTACTAGATCTGGGCGTCTACTCTGTGCACGTGATGAGGAAAGGCGCACCAACCAACTGCACGCACATGAGAAGTAGGTGCACCGTTGTCCAGCGGGTGCAATGCTGCGCAGCCGACTTGCTGCAGCGTTGGCACACCGTGGACTTGCAACATTGGCGAACTGCTGATATGCAACGCTGGAGCGGTGCGAGCTCTGCGGTGCTGGATTGCAGTTGACCATGCTGCCCAGGGGAGGTCGACCAGCAACCTGGCTAGCTCTAATATAGTCTATGTTGAAAATGTTGTTGCTACCATTGTTGTCATGTTTTGGGGTGAAACTCCTAAACCGGACAATTCTGGAGACAGCTAGGGCGCTGCTCATAGAATCTGGGCTGGGCAACTTGGTGTGGCCCCATGCTGTTCGGCACGCTACCCTCGCTAGGAACAGGGTACTCACCAAGGTTGGGGATGACTCGTGGGTGCCGTTGGAGAGGTGGCTTGGGAGGAAGCCGCCGGTGGACATGCTGAGGGTGTTCGGTTGCATGGCAGTCGCCCACGTCCCCAAGACCTACCGCAGTAAGTTGGGGGCGAGTGCAATCTGGTGTGTGCATTTGGGGCTGGCTGCTGAGAGCAAGGGATGGCTGCTGTGGGAACCTTCCAAGGGTGTGAGTTTGACAGCAGGGATGTGAAGTTTGTTGAGGGCATGATGTATGGGAGCTGGGAGAAACAGCCGGAGGCCAGGGTGTCCCACCAGATGGAGCAGATCACAACTTGTGATCCAGATCCCTCTCCACGTGCATCCTGACGTAGTACTTTACCTCCCCAAGGTTCTTGCAATTGAAGTTGTCCATCAGCTGCTGCTGCACCTTCGTAGTGCTATTACAAAGTTATGGCTCGAACAGCGTTTGCCTAGCGTGGGAGTGCTAGCGTACTAGCGTTGACTCGGGTAGCATTCGGCCGTCATACCGCGTAGAAACGAAATTCCAGGAAGGGAGGAATTCGCTTGAATCAAAATTGACTATATTCAGGTACTAGCAGAGAAGGAATAAATAGCTCTAGCTAGCAAGGACCTTGGGAATCAACCTGGGAACAACCAGAGATGATCCCAAATAATTCCAAGCAGCAGAACCAACCTGGCTGGACAAAACAGCAGGTGGTAGGTTGGTAAACAACCTCTGGTTCTGTTTTTCCAACCTGGGAAAACAACAACCAGGTTCAGGTCCTAAAAAACAGAACCTGGTTTGTATTTGCCCAACTAGCCAAATGCGGGTTCCACTGGTTTCCCCTGGCCTTGTAGCAAGTAGATACAGACAAACAGCAGGTGCAATCTGGTGTGTGCATTTGGGGCTGGCTGCTGAGAGCAATGGATGGCTGCTGTGGGAACCTTCCAAGGGTGTGTTGTTTGACAGCAGGGATGTGAAGTTTGTTGAGGGCATGATGTATGGGAGCTGGGAGAAATAGCCGGAGGCCAGGGTGTCCCATCAGATGAAGCAGATCACCATGTAGCTGGACCTGACTCCTAGTGTGTGGGAGGAGGGAGAGGAGGCAGCTGCAGAGGGAGGTGGAACGAAGGTACAGGAGGCACCTGCTGGTGGAGAAAATGATGTGGGGACTAGCACTAGAGGAGCTGCTGGATCCGAGGGGGGAGAGCCACATCAAGGGAAAATTAAGAAGCCGAAGGGTGTCCTTATGAAGGGATGGGAGACACCCATCTCCAGGCCAGGACATACCCGTATGTATACTAAGAAGCTGACTGCAGGAGCTGATGTAGCAGAGCAGCAGCTTGGGACAGAGGAGGCATTGCTGATTCTACCGCATGGCTATGATCCGGATGAGGGTGAACCTGCCCACTGTTTTCTTGCCCCTGCACCAGAAGAACCAGCTAGCATGGAGGAGGCATTAGCTGGCCCAGATAGGGAGAAGTGGCTGGTTTCCAAGTATGCTAAGTACCAGAGCCTGCTAGAGAATGGGACATGGGAGCTGGTGGTGCTGCCTGAGGGGAAGAAAGCCGTACAGTGCAAGTGGGTGCTAAGGATCAAGACCGATGACAAAGGACAGGTCACCATCTACAAGAGTAGGCTGGTGGCTAAGGGGTTTATGCAGAAGGAGAAGCGGGACTTCAATGAGATCTTTGCTCCTACTGCCAAACCCCCTACCCTCCGTGTCTTGTTGGCAGATTCAACCGTTAGTGGGAAATTCATCATTCAGATGGATATATCTACGGCATTCCTCAATGGGATTTTAGAGGAGGATGTGTACATGACGCAGCCGCCTGGGTATGAGGATGGCACGGGCAGGGTGTGCAAGCTGAAAAAGTCCATCTCCGGCTTGAAGCAGGCGCCACGCTGCTGGTACCAGAGGTTGGCAGCTGTTTTAGAGGAGACGGGATTCAGGACCAGCAGCTGTGATGAGAGCCTTTTTCTCAACGGGGAGGGGGAGAAGCTGGTGCTGTTTCTGGTCTATGTGGACAATATTCTTCTCTTTAGCAGCAGCATGAAGGAGATCCAGAAGGTGCAGCAGCAGCTGATGGAGAACTTCAAGTGCAAGAACCTTGGGGAGGTAAAGTACTATCTCGGGATGCATGTGGAGAGAGATCTGGATCACATGTGGTTGAAGCTGCACTAGGAGAAGTTCATCAAGGAGCTGGGGGAGAAGTACGGGATTCAGAATGAGCGCAAAGTTGCAACTCCCCTGCCAGCAGAATTCAAGCTTGTGAAAGCTGCAGGAATGAAGAGGTTGAAGCCGAGGAGCAGCAGCAATTTCAGTCCTTGGTGGGCAGCCTCTTGTATGCAGCAGTTCACACAAGGCCTGACATCGCTTTCTCGGTTGGGCAGCTGGCTAGGGTGGTGCAGAATTCACAAGAGAAGCAGGTGGATGCAGCTGAGCGTGTGGTGAAGTATCTGAACTCTCACCCAAGCATTGAAGTTCAATACTCCGCATCTGCACTGGTGAAGCAGAAAGGGGTTGAGATGCTGAAAGAGAAGGGGTATAGGCTTGGAGAAGGCAAGCTCTTTCTCACTTGCTTTACCGATGCTACGTGGGCCTCTGAGAAGGAGGATTCCTCATCTGTGGGAGGATACATCTGCGTAGTTGGAGGAGGATCTGTTAGTTGGAGGTCAAAGAAGCAGACGGAGACAGCAGTCTCTTCTGTGGAATCAGAGTACATGGCGATGTTCCATGGGGTGAAGGAGGTGATTTGGCTGAGGAGGCTGTTAGAGGAGATTGGGCAGGAGCAAAAGGTTGCTATGCCGCTGTTTTGTGATAGCAAGGGAGCTCTTGGGATGGCCAGGAACGCTGTGCTTCATGGGCTGAACAAGCACATGCGTATCAAGTGGCACTGGCTGCGTAAGGAGGTGAAGAGGGGGACGGTGAATCCGATCTACATCAAGACTCACTTGCAGCCAGCAGACTTCCTCACCAAGAGGCTTGCGGATGAGCCTCATTGGCGTTGTGTGCGGATGAGTGGAATGAGCATGAACTAGTATGGAATGATGGGGATGCAGCCGGCAGGCTGAGGGGGAGTGTGTTGGGTGCAAATTCACATTGCCCGACATCCTGGCGTCTGTTTATATGAGTATGCATGTGCGAATGTATTTGGGTGAATGGAATGTTCGTGTGTTTGTTTCCATTCGCAATTTTCACTTGAAGCATTTGCAGGTACTCGCGTATTATGCGCTTTGGCACAACATTGTACGCGCTATGAACAGTACAAGCAGAAAGAACGAGCTTGCAAAGGAACCCAAGATGGAAGCTTTGCGGTTCGGTTGAATTGATTGTGCAGATTCAGTTCTATCCAAATAGAAATTGTACTGTTTTGCTTAGTTGACTATAGTGTAGCAGGGCAGGCACTATAGGGGTACAATTGAGGTGAAGGTTGGATGTTGTTTGTCTGTATCTCCTTGCTACAGGGCCAGGGGAAACCAGTGGAACTAGCATTTGGCTGGTTGGGCAAAGACAAATCAGGTTCTGTTTTTTAGGACCTGAACCTGGTTGTTGTTTTCCCAGGTTGGAAAAGTAGAACCAGAGGTTGTTTACCAACCTACCACCTGCTGTTTTGTCCACCCAGGTTGGTTGTGATGCTTGGAATTATTTGGGATCATCCCTGGTTCTTCCCAGGTTGTTTTCCAAGGTCCTTGCTATCTAGAACTATATATTCCTTCTCTTTTTGTACGTGAATATATTCAATTTTGATTCAAGCGAATTCCTCCCTGAAATTTCGTTTCTACGCGGTGCGACGGCGGAATGCTACCCGAGTCAACGCTAGTACGCTAGCACTCCAACGCTACGCAAACGCTGTCCGAGCCAGAACATCGTAATGGCAGAACTTTCCGCGAGGCAACTTGGCTTATTTTAAAGCTCTTGGAGTGAGCTTCGATATAGGAAATTCTCAGCTTAATCCGGTCGACGGTCTGCACGATACGCTGCGCGACGTTCAAGGTACTCTTGTTATTTTGACTAAGTCATTCTTTATCCCTCTCTCTACAATCTCGGACCCGAGGATAGGGGCTGGTCTTGTACCAGGCACCCAAGGACCCTTGGAGGTGACCCCGAGTAGAGGTTTTAAGTTTGATAAAGTCTTAATAGCTTGAGTTTATTAGGCCCTTACACCAACAGGCAGGTCAAGTCATGGACGGTCCTCTTGCCGTCCATGAAGGCGGTGAACTCCGAGGAACTCCCCTCCCTGGTCAGAGCACAGCATCAGCACCGACTTCTTCGTCTCCCGCTCGGCCATCGCCAGCCACTGTACGAACTTTTGCAGCACGTCCGACTTCTTGGCGACCGACCACACCCACACGTAGCGGGTCTTGCGATCCTTCAGCAGCAAAAAGTACAAGCTGCCGTCCTTGGCAACCACACAAAACGGCCCGCACAAGTCGATGTGCATGACGGCCAGAGTGTCCTCATCGTCCGAGCCTTGATCGGGGAAGGTGTGCCGTGCCAGCTTCCCGCTGATGCACACGACACACGGCGAGCCGGTGCCGGCCGACGGCTTGATGTCCACACATGTGGCGACCTCGTGCTTTGCCGAGCTCATGATGTTGTCAACGTCGACACGCACAAGCTGTACGTGCCACCTGCCCAGCGGCGACTTGGTCACCGAGACAATCGCCTGCAGTGCCACCACCTCCTTCGTTGTCGGCGCCAGCTTCCCGGAGCAGGGTCGAAGATCGGTGCAGTGAACTCGGCCGGTGTACGTTGCCCGACCAAGCATGTCCCCTAACGCCGAGACGAGCAGCATCCTCTCACCATCGTCCTGCAGCTTCACGCCGTTCTCCTTCAGCTATCCACCCGTCAGCAGGTTCGCGTGCACGCCTGGGACATAGAGCACGTCGGAAATCAGAACCTTCGCCAGCGTCTCGCCTGCGCTACCACCATTGCCACGCTGACCACGCTGCCATGGTCGACCACCATGTTTCGACGTTGTGATGTAATTCGCCTATGGCAGGAGCTCCAAGGACCGCTCGGCTTCCTGCATCGCCTCGTCCCGTAGGATGTACAAGGTGAGGGAGTCCTTGTTGAGCGTTCCACGCATGCTCGGCACCACCAACAGCCGCTTCAGCAGGTTGTAGCTGCTCAAGAGCCCCTTCAGAATGTGCATTACGCACGACGCCGTCGAGTACTGCACGTCGGCCATCCTTATCATAGCAAGAAGTCACTGAGCCCGGTTGCAGTAGTCGATCGCTGTCTCCTGCTCGCCCATCTGCAGGTTAGTCATCCGCTTCTCGAGCTGGCCGATGTACAGGTCGTCGGTGACCTGGTACGTCGACTCGATGAAGTGCCACGCCAAGTGGCCGGCTTCCAGGTAATCCCTACTCGGCTTCAAGTTTATCTGCACGCCCGGCGAGCAGCATCGCGAGATGACCGTGAAGGTCAGGAGCTGCACAACGCAAAATTCAGCACGTAGCTCGGGGTAGGTCTCCGGCGGCGTCGCTACGGTGCTGGCGGCGAAGCCCATCAGCCCGGCCATCTCCAGCTGACTCGATTGCTTCCTTCCAGGTGAGGATGTCGGGTCAACCGACCAGCAAGGGAGTGACAGAGATTCTGCCTGGCGTAAGCTTGAAGTAGCCGTAGCTCGGCGCTATCCCGCCTGCCATCACGTGGGTCGCCGACATCGGCGTCACACTGCTTTGACGTCTTTCGACGTCGCCCTGCGAGGACCCTGCAGCCGCCGACGACTGCATCCCTTGCGCTTGAATACTGCTAACTTCATCGGCGTGGATTACTTCTCTCTGTCTTGACATGCCTCCCGCACTGCTGTCGACTTGGGCACCACTGACGTTGATGCCCATGTCGACGCCGCCTTCCATGTTGACTGGTCGAGGAGAGGCCGGTCAAGAAGGGTGCTCCGTCGCCCACACATTGCGGATGTCAGCCTCGACGACCGCCCAGGGGAGCGTCTCCCCGTACTCGCGAGCCTCATGGCGTCTCTTTGCGTCCTCTAGCCATGCCTCCTGGGTGTCCACTACCTCTATGTCACCTACAGTGCCTACCATGGTGACTATCACACAACTGCCGATCTACGAACATGATAGGTAAGTGCAAAAGTCGGCCAGACCGAAGGTATCGTTGCGGTGCCTTCCACGCTCACTACACCATGCGGAGATAACTTAATCAACGAGAGCTACACTATGGGATAGGAACGGGGCAAGATTGATCTTTGCATTCGTTCCTTAGTCGTTTGCTTATGTTCGCACTACTTATTGGTTCGCGGGGGAATTCGGTAAGAGTTTCACAAAAAACGTTCACAATAGTTATTGCAACAACATTGGCAACACAGACTACATCAGAGCTAGCACAACTGCTGGTTGAATCCCAGCGCAGCATGTTCAACCGCGTTCCAGCACAACTTGGTTGACCGTGCTCCAGCAGTGCAGATGCGGCTCGCCAAAGTTGCAAGTGTGCGGTGCGCCAACGCTGTAGCAAGTTGGCTGCACAGCGTTGCACCCGCAGGACAACAATGCACCTGATTTGCAGGTGCGTGCAGCTGGTTGGTGCTCCCCGCCTTGTCACAAGCATAGCGCAGACACATAGCAGAGTGCATGCCAGCGAAGGTGCCCATCAGTGACATCGACATCGGGATACTGTTTTTGAGGTCGGCCTCGCAGAAGCCACCTCGGCGACCATTGCACACGTCGACCGGGTAACTCAGTCAACCGGGCAACCATGTTTGGTCTGCCTGGTCGGTGTGACGCCGGCTACACAATCCCGGCATTCCCAAAGTCGGTGCAAGCAGTTCGGCGCCTCCCAGGTCGGCCTTATTAGGTCGACCATCCGCAACTCAGCGCCCCTGCTGCTCAGCGCCCTCCTGCCCAACGCCACGCTGCTTGACGTCCGGCTACCCAGTGCTTGCTAGATCGGTGCCCCCAATCCAGATCGACGTCAGCGCCTCCCAAAGTCGGCGCCCACCTATGTCGACCACCAGGTCCCGTTTGCCGCCGGCTCCCCATTGTCGGTGGTATGGCAGTGGACTCGTGCAGGTCGACCGACATGTCGCCCTGCATGCCGAAGTCGGTATCGCCCACTGCAGCTTATCGGCTGCGCTCCCTACACACCCGACTACGAAGTCGGCTCCGCACAAGCGAGGACAGGGCCTGACACAACCCCCGTTGACATCTACAAGAATATGTGGCGGTGGTGGTAGCTGGCGTCCCTGATACTGTTGGTTGGGGTCTTGATAGGGCTTTAGTAGTTGAACATGGAAATCATTGTGAAATTTCCACATTGTAGGTAAGCGCAATGGAATTGTTACTAGTGTCACCATTGCCACAACGCATAAAGGACCACAAAGGTAAGCCCGGAGCTTGGACGGAAGGTGAGATAAGTCCAATTTGTGTATGTCTAAAAGAACCTGATCGCCGACTAATACTGTGTGATCACGTTGCTGGTGGTCTGCATTGTGCTTCTGGGAGTTTTGCATTGTGGTGAAATGTTGTTGAGTCTTCTCCCATAGCTGTTGCATGGTAGTGACAAAGTCGTGACCAGCTTGGACGTGCCGGTATGGTTGGCTGTTGCGGTGTAAGAGGTTCACGTCAGTAGCACAAGAAGAAAGAAGTTTTCCCTATGACCGCATATGAAGCGTTGTTGTAAGCAAACTCAAGAGTCGGCAGCTGTAGATCCTAAAGACTGATATTCTCTTTGCATGTCGTACGCAGTAACTATTCAACCAACTAATTGAGTCAGTCCATTTGTCCGTCTGTCTGGGGGTGGTATGCTGAAGACATCGCAAACTTAGTCCTTCAGAAACCCATGAGTTCTCTCCAGAAGTTACTTGTGAACTTTGAGTCTCTATCTAAGATGAGAAAAACGGGAATGTCGTGGATGGTGACGATGCGAATGAAGAAGAGGTGAGCAGTTGCTTTAGTTCTAGGCGTGACGTTGGTAGGAAAAAAATGTCTCATCTAAGAGAACTTATCGATCACTACGAGCATATACTCATGCTCACGTGTGGTCGATGGCCGCCCAGTACTGAAGTATAGAATCGCAACCTGCCACGACTGCTCTGATACAGGTAGAGGCTGACGTAGCCCTTATTTTTTCAGCTTGCTACTCTTCATTTGCTGACACGTGTCGTACGAGGTGATAAACTAATGCAAGTCCAATACCATCGAGGGCCAGTAGAATAATTTTGCTATTTGTGCAATGGTTTTGAAGCTTCCGAAGTGCCCGCATATACCACATAATGAACTCCTGCATTAGGATCTTTTAAAGTAGCACGTAGTCCAGAACCCAAAAATAGTAACAGTATCCGTGTGCGCATTTGGGTATGAATGGAATGTTTGTGTGTTTGTTTGCTTTCGCAATTTTTTCTTGAAGCATTTGCAGGTTCTCACGCATTGTGCGCTTCGGCACAACATTGTACACGCTATGAACAGTACAAATTGAAAGGACGAGCTTGCAAAGGAACCCAAGATGGAAGCTTTGCGGTTCAGTTGAATGAATTGTGCAGATTCAGTTCTATCCAACTCGGAATTGTACTGTTTTGTTAGGTTGACTATAGTGTAGAGGGGCAGGCACTATAGGGGTACAATTTAGGTGAAGATTGGATGTTGTTTGTCTGTATCTGCTTGTTATAGGGTGTTGGTGTAAGGGCCTGATAAACTCAAGCTATTAAGACTTAATCAAACTTAAAACCTCTCCTCGGGGTCACCTCCAAGGGTCCTTGGGTGCCTGGTACAAGACCAGCCCCTATCCTCGGGTCCGAGATTGTAGAGAGAGGGATCAAGAATGACTTAGTCAAAATAACAGGAGTACCTTGAACGTCGAGCAGCGTATCGTGCAGACTGTCGACCGGATTAAGCTGAGAATTTTCTATATCGAAGCTGACTCCAAGAGCTTTAAAATAGGCCAAGTTGCCTCGCGAAAAGTTCTGCCATTACAAAGTTATGGCTTGAACAGCGTTTGCCTAGCGTTGGAGTGCTAGCGTACTAGCGTTGACTCGGGTAGCATTTCGCCGTCGCACCGCGTAGAAACGAAATTCCAGGAAGGGAGGAATTCGCTTGAATCAAATTGACTATATTCAGGAAGAAACAAAGAAGGAATAAATAGCTCTAGCTAGCAAGGACCTTGGGAATCAACCTGGGAACAACCAGGGATGATCCCAAATAATTCCAAGCAACAGAACCAACCTGGCTTGACAAAACAGCAGGTGGTAGGTTGGTAAACAACCTCTGGTTCTGTTTTTCCAACCTGGGAAAACAACAACCAGGTTCAGGTCCTAAAAACAGAACATGTTTTGTCTTTGCCCAACCAGCCAAATGCTGGTTCTGCTGGTTTCCCCTGGCCCTGTAGCATGCAGATACAGACAAACAACATCCAACCTTCAGCTAAATTGTACCTCTATAGTGCCTGCCCTGCTACACTATAGTAAACCAAACAAAACAGTACAATTTTGAGTTGGATAGAACTGAATCTGCACAATCAATTCAACCGAACCGCAAAGCTTCCATCTTGGGTTCCTTTGCGAGCTCGTCCTTTCTGCTTGTACTGTTCATAGCGCATACAATGTTGTGCCGAAGCGCATAATGCGCGAGTACCTGCAAATGCTTCAAGCGAAAATTGCGAAAGCAAACAAACACACGAACATTCCATTCAAACTCAAATGCATTCGCACATACATACTAATACAAACAGACGGCAGGATGTCGTGCAATGTGAATTTGCACCCAACACACTCCCCCTCAGCCTGCCGGCTGCATCCCCATCATTCCATACTAGTTCATGCTCATTCCACTCATTTGCACACAACGCCAATGAGGCTCATCTGCAAGCCTCTTGGTGAGGAAGTCTGCTGGCTGCTGGTGAGTCTTGATGTAGATCGGATTCACCGTCTCCCTCTTCACCTCCTTACGCAACCAGTGCCACTTGATACGCATGTGCTTGTTCAGCCCATGAAGCACAGCGTTCCTGGCCATCCCAAGAGCTCCCTTACTATAACAAAACAGCGGCGTAGCAACCTTCTGCTCCTGGCCAATCTCCTCTAACAGCCTCCTCAGCCAAATCACCTCCTTCACCCCATGGAACATCGCCATGTACTCTGATTCCACAGAAGAGAGTGCTGTCTCCGTCTGCTTCTTTGACCTCCAACTAATAGGTCCTCCTCCAACTACGCAGATGTATCCTCCCACAGATGAGGAATCCTCCTTCTCAGAGGCCCACGTAGCATCGGTAAAGCAAGTGAGAAAGAGCTTGCCTTCTCCAAGCCTCTCCCCCTTCTCTTTCAGCATCTCAACCCCTTTCTGCTTCACCTGTGCACATGTGGAGTATTGAACTCCAATGCTTGGGTGAGAGTTCAGATACTTCACCACACGCTCAGCTGCATCCACCTACTACTCTGATGGATTCTGCACCACCCTAGCCAGCTGCCCAACCGAGAAAGAGATGTCGGGCCTTGTGTGAACTGCTGCATACAAGAGGCTGCCCACCAAGGACTGAAATTGCTGCTGCTCCTCGGCTTCAACCCCTTCATCCTCTGCAGCTTTCACAAGCTTGAATTCTGCTGGCAGGGGAGTTGCAACCTTGCGCTCATTCTCAATCCCGTACTTCTCCCCTAGCTCCTTGATGAACTTCTCCTGGTGCAGCTGCAACCAACTGTGATCCAGATTCCTCTCCACATGCATCCCGAGGTAGTACTTTACCTCCCCAAGGTTCTTGCACTTGAAGTTCTCCATCAGCTGCTGCTGCACCTTCAGGATCTCCTTCATGCTGCTGCTGAAGAGAAGAATGTTATCCACATAGACCAGAAACAGCACCAGCTTCTCCCCCTCCCCCTTGAGAAAGAGGCTCTCATCACAGCTGCTGGTCCTGAATCCCATCTCCTCTAAAACAGCTGCCAACTTCTGGTACCAGCAGCGTGGCGCCTGCTTCAAGCCGTAGATGGACTTTTTCAGCTTGCACACCCTGCCCGTACCATCCTCATACCCAGGCGGCTGCGTCATGTACACATCCTCCTCTAAAATCCCATTGAGGAATGCCGTAGATCTATCCATCTGAATGATGAATTTCCCACTAACGGTTGCATCTGCCAACAAGACACGAAGGGTAGGGGGTTTGGCAGTGGGAGCAAAGATCTCATTGAAGTCCCGCTTCTCCTTCTGCATAAACCCCTTAGCCACCAGCCTACTCTTGTAGATGGTGACCTGTCCCTTGTCATCGGTCTTGATCCTTAGCACCCACTTGCAATGTACGGCTTTCTTCCCCTCAGGCAGCACCACCAGCTCCCATGTCCCATTCTCTAGCAGGCTCTGGTACTCAGCATCCTTGGAAACCAGCCACTTCTCCCTATCTGGTCCAACTAATCCCTCCTCCATGCTAGCTGGTTCCTCTGGTGCAGGGGCAAGAAAACAGTAGGCAGGTTCATCCTCCTCATCCGGATCATAGCCATACGGTAGAATCAGCAATGCCTCCTCTATCCCAAGCTGCAGCTCTGCTACATCAGCTCCTGCAGTCAGCTTCTTAGTAGCCATACGGGTACGTCCTCGCCTAGAGACAGGTGTCTCCCATCCCTTCATAACGACACCCTTCGGCTTCTTAGTTTTACCTTGCTGCTGCTCTCTCCCGTCAGATCCAGCAGCTCCACTAGTGCTACCGCTAGTCTCCACACCATCACCTCCACCAGCAGGCGCCTCCTGCACCTTCTCTCCATCACCACCCTCTGCACCTACCTCACATCCCTGCTGTCAAACAACACACCCTTGGAAGGTTCCCACAGCAGCCATCCCTTGCTCTCAGCAGCCAGCCCCAAATGCACTCACCAGATTGCACTTGCCCCCAACCTACTGCGGTAGGTCTTGGGGATGTGGGCGACTGCCATGCAACCGAACACCCTCAGCATGTCCACCGGCGGCTTCCTCCCAAGCCACCTCTCCAACGGCACCCACGAGTCATCCCCAACCTTGGTGAGTACCCTGTTCCTAGCGACGGTAGCGTGCCGAACAGCATGGGGCCACATCAAGTTGCCCAGCCCAGATTCTATGAGGAGCGCCCTAGCTGTCTCCAGAATTGTCCGGCTCGCCCATTCTGCTACACCGTTAGACTGTGGGGTGTAAGCCGTGGTCAGCTCCCTCTGGATGCCCTGCTTCTTGAGCCAGGCCGTCATCTCAGCTCCAAGGAACTCACCACCCCGATCTGTCCTAATCCGCTTCACCACACACTCCGCTTGCTTCTCCACGAATGGCAGCCAATCTTTCCGTATCGTAGAGGCGACATGGTCCTCCTGCTTCATCGGATATGCCCACATAAGCCTGCTCCAATCATCCACTATGGTCAGAAAGTACCGATCCCCCTTGTGTCCCTAAAACGCAAGCGGCCCCACCAAGTCCATGTGGACCAGCTCCAATGGCTTCTTGCTCCTGCCAGCCACACTATGGAAAGGGAAACGCTAGGCAAACGCTCTTCGAGCCATAACTTTGTAATGGCAAAACTTTTTGCGAGGCAACTTGGCTTATTTTAAAGCTCTTGGAGTGAGCTTCGATATAGGAAATTCTCAGCTTAATCCGGTCGACGGTCTGCATGATACGCTGCGCGACGTTCAAGGTACTCTTGTTATTTTGACTAAGTCATTCTTGATCCCTCTCTCTACAAACTCGGACCCGAAGATAGGGGCTGGTCTTGTACCAGGCACCCAAGGACCCTTGGAGGTGACCCCCAGGAGAGGTTTTTAAGTTTGATAAAGTCTTAATAGCTTGAGTTTATTAGGCCCTTACACCAACAATCTGGTATCAGAGCTGCGTTATAGTGATCCTCGATATAGGTAGTTATGGCGGGCAACACCTCGACAGGAGCTGGTGAATCTTCAGCCCAAGATCGTAGTGGCAGCCATGATTCTGGTGTTTCAGCGCCAAAGGGAGCGCGAACAAACCAGGGCTCGCTGGTCAAGGAGGTGCTGAAGAATTTCACCGTCGAGAAGTTCAATGGTGAGGGCTATGATGATTGGGCCTAGAAAATGCAACTATATTTCCGTCAGATTGGATTGCTGAAACTAATGATTGGGGAGGAGCCTAGACCGAGTGACCCCGCGCTGCAGGAAGATTGGGACGAGCGCTCCTCGGCTGGCTACTATTTGATGTCGCAGATTTTGGAGCTGAACCAGCGTCACCACGTCATGCACCTGCTTCCGGAGGTTGAGTGCGGTCCGAAGGCGTGGACGGTGTTGAAGGATCTGCACGCCCCGACCTCCGTTGTTGCAACATTGATGCTGGAGAGGGAGCTGTCCGCGTTGCGCCTGAGCGAGGGAGAGCCGGTGCAACCTGTCTTGGACAAATTGCGCGACCTCTACGCGAAGTTGGCGACCGCGGGAATCACCTACTCGGAGCAGACCAAGTGCCCAAAGATGCTCTCGCTGCTGCCGGAATCGTGGCTTCAATTCACGAGCGGATTGAGCCAGCCGCAGAACCAGAGCTCGTGGACACTCGAGTGGGTGCGAACAAAGATTCTGGAGGAGGACTTCCGTCGCCGCCTACTGAGGGGTGGAGACGACGGCAGCAGCGGCTATGGGATGCAAGGAAGCCGACGTTGCAGACGACGTGGCTTTGGTGGTGCTGGACGCGGTGCAAAGAAGGACGACGACTCCAACGACCAACAAGGAGGTACCGGTTGGGGTCGCGGTGCGAAATCTGGACGTGGGGGCAAGTCGGGTGCTGGTGGCAAAATGAAAGGGAGTTGCTGGTATTGTGAGAAGGAGGGGCACCCCTGGTTATTGTGCTATAAGAAACCCGATGGATGGACCCCCCAGAATCGTCACCAGGATGGCAGCGCGCGGAGGAACCAGAAAAACAGCGCGAGCATGGTCGCCGATTCGTCCGACAACAACCTGAAGAGCAACGGCGGTGCGGAAAAGAAGAAGGAGCGCACCGCGGGCCAGTTCTTCTATATTGGAGAACACGGGGAGCAGCGGGAGCAAGAAGACGCCTCTGCCAAGGTTGGAGCAGAGCTACACCCCCTGGATTATTGGGTGTTGGACACGGGCGCTGCTTGGACGATGACGCCGCGCAAGGACCTGCTGGACCACGTACGCGCTGCACCGATCAACGAAGTGTGCTCCGCCTCTGGACACGCGCTGAAGGTGGCTGGTGCGGGACGAGCTGCGTTTAAGGGAGCGGATAGCAAGCCGGTGGTGCTGCACGACGTTCTTCTTGTTCCTGAACTCAAGGCCAACCTCATCTCCCTCCGTAAGCTTGGCAAGGCTGGGGTGAGCACTAGCACGGATGGGGCACGCACTTACAAGGGGCAGCTGGGCAATCGGGTGCTTTGGGATCTGCACGAGAGC
Source organism: Closterium sp. NIES-65 (assembly GCA_948144175.1). Taxonomy (NCBI): domain Eukaryota; kingdom Viridiplantae; phylum Streptophyta; class Zygnematophyceae; order Desmidiales; family Closteriaceae; genus Closterium; species Closterium sp. NIES-65. Next base: position 113,593 of record CANXME010002168.1, read on the forward strand.
ACGGACGTGTACAGATCCATGTGGCAGCTGCCGGCGTTGGCGTGGCATGGTGTGGGGCAGGCTGGAGAGGAGTCTGCATCCCAGGGGGAGTGCAATGCCGTTGGAGGGGTTGGTGTGAAAGTGTCGGCCAGATCTGGGGAGCCGGACTGGGCAACGGCACACCGACGCTTGGGGCATGTGGCAATGCCCTTGTTGAAGCAGTTGGAGAAAGATGGAGCTGTTAAGGGTCTGAAGCTGAACGGACAGCCACCTGATGAGAATTGTGAAATCTGTTTGCTCTCAAAGTTTACCCGTTTCCCCTTCCATAGTGTGGCTGGCAGGAGCAAGAAGCCGTTGGAGCTGGTCAACATGGACTGGGTGGGGCCGCTGCCGGTTCAGGGACACAAGGAAGAGCGGTACTTTCTGACCATAGTGGATGATTGGAGTAGGCTTATGTGGGCACATCCGCTGAAGCACAAGGACCATTCCGCCTCTACGATACGCGAAGATTTGCTGCCATTCGTGGAGAAGCAGGCGGAGTGTGTGGTGAAGCGGATTAGGACAGATTGGGGTGGTGAGTTTCTTGGAGCTGAGATGACGGCCTGGCTCAAGAAGCAGGGCATCCAGAGGGAGCTGACCACGGCTTACACCCCACAGTCTAACGGTGTAGCAGAACGGGCGAACCGGACAATTCTGGAGACAGCTAGGGCGCTGCTCATAGAATCTGGGCTGGGCAACTTGATGTGGCCCCATGCTGTTCGGCACGCTACCGTCGCTAGGAACAGGGTACTCACCAAGGTTGGGGATGACTCGTGGGTGCCGTTGGAGAGGTGGCTTGGGAGGAAGCCGCCGGTGGACATGCTGAGGGTGTTCGGTTGCATGGCAGTCGCCCACGTCCCCAAGACCTACCGCAGTAAGTTGGGGGCAAGTGCAATCTGGTGTGTGCATTTGGGGCTGGCTGCTGAGAGCAAGGGATGGCTGCTGTAGGAACCTTCCAAGGGTGTGTTGTTTGACAGCAGGGATGTGAAGTTTGTTGAGGGCATGATGTATGGGAGCTAGGAGAAACAGGCGGAGGCCAGGGTGTCCCAGCAGATGGAGCAGATCACCATGCAGCTGGACGTGACTCCTAGTGTGTGGGGGAAGGGAGAGGAGGTAGCTGCAGAGGGTGGTGATGGAGAGAAGGTGCAGGAGGCACCTGCTGGTCGAGGTGATGGTGTGGAGACTAGCGGTAGCACTAGTGGAGCTGCTGGATCCAAGGGAGGAGAGCAGCAGCAGGGGAAAACTAAGAAGCCGAAGGGTGTTGTTATGAGTGGATGGGAGACACCCATCTCTAGGCGAGGACGTACCCGTATGGCTACTAAGAAGCTGACTGCAGGAGCTGATGTAGCAGAGCCGCAGCTTGGGACCGAAGACGCATTGCTGATTCTACCGCATGGCTATGATCCGGATGAGAAGGATGAACCTGCCTACTGTTTTCTTACCCCTGCACCAGAGGAACCAGCTAGCATGGAGGAGGGATTAGCTGGCCCAGATAGGGAGATGTGGCTGGTTTCAAGGGATGCGGAGTACCAGAGCCTGCTAGAGAATGGTTCCATTATATCTAAATTTGATAAAGTCTATGAGGCCCTCACACCTACAAGCTCATATGAGAGCTGCATTATAGTGATCCTCGTTATAGGTAGCTATGGCGGGCAACACCTCAACGGGAGCTGGTGAATCCCCAACCCAAGATCGTAGTGGCAGCCAAGATTCTGGTGTTCCTGTATTAAGGGGAGCGCGAACAAACAAGGGCTCTCTGGTCAAGGAGGTGCTGAAAAACTTCCCCGCCGAGAAGTTCAATGATGATTGGGCCAGGAAAATGCAACTATATTTATGTCAGATTGGATTGCTGAAACTAATGATTGGGGAGTGTTGGTGTAAGGGCCTAATAAACTCAAGCTATTAAGACTTTATCAAACTTAAAACCTCTCCTCGGAGTCACCTCCAAGGGTCCTTGGGTGCCTGGTACAAGACCAGCCCCTATCCTCGGGTGCGAGATTGTAGAGAGAGGGATCAAGAATGATTTAGTCAAAATAACAAGAGTACCTTGAACGTCGCGCAGCGTATCGTGCAGACTCTGATTCCACAGAAGAGAGTGCTGTCTCCGTCTGCTTCTTTGACCTCCAACTAACAGGTCCTCCTCCAACTACGCAGATGTATCATCCCACAGATGAGGAATCCTCCTTCTCAGAGGCCCACGTAGCATCGGTAAAGCAAGTGAGAAAGAGCTTGCCTTCTCCAAGCCTCTCCCCCTTCTCTTTCAGCATCTCAACCCCTTTCTGCTTCACCTGTGCACATGCGGAGTATTGAACTCCAATGCTTGGGTGAGAGTTCAGATACTTCACCACACGCTCAGCTGCATCCACCTGCTCCTCTGATGGATTCTGCACCACCCTAGCCAGCTGCCCAACCGAGAAAGAGATGTCGGGCCTTGTGTGAACTGCTGCATACAAGAGGCTGCCCACCAAGGACTGAAATTGCTGCTGCTCCTTGGCTTCAACCCCTTCATCCTCTGCAGCTTTCACAAGCTTGAATTCTGCTGGCAGGGGAGTTGCAACCTTGCGCTCATTCTCAATCCCGTACTTCTCCCCCAGCTCCTTGATGAACTTCTCCTGGTGCAGCTTCAACCATCTGTGATCCAGATTCCTCTCCAAATGCATCCCGAGGTAGTACTTTACCTCCCCAAGGTTCTTGCACTTGAAGTTCTCCATCAGCTGCTGCTGCACCTTCTGGATCTCCTTCATGCTGCTGCTGAAGAGAAGAATGTTATCCTCATAGACCAGAAACAACAGCAGCTTCTCCCCCTCCCCCTTGAGAAAGAGGCTCTCATCACAGCTGCTGGTCCTGAATCCCATCTCCTCTAAAACAGCTGCCAACTTCTGGTACCAGCAGCGTGGCGCCTGCTTCAAGCCGTAGATGGACTTTTTCAGCTTGCACACCCTGCCCGTACCATCCTCATACCCAGGCGGCTGCGTCATGTACACATCCTTCTCTAAAATCCCATTGAGGAATGCCGTAGATATATCCATCTGAATGATGAATTTCCCACTAACGGTTGCATCTGCCAACAAGACACGAAGGGTAGAGGGTTTGGCAGTGGGAGCAAAGATCTCATTGAAGTCCTGCTTCTACTTCTGCATAAACCCCTTAGCCACCAGCCTCCTCTTGTAGATGGTGACCTGTCCCTTGTCATCGGTCTTGATCCTTAGCACCCACTTGCACTGTACGGCTTTCTTCCCCTCAGGCAGCACCACCAGCTCCCATGTCCCATTCTCTAGCAGGCTCTGGTACTTAGCATCCTTAGAAACCAGCCACTTCTCCCTATTTGGGCCCCCTTATGCCTCCTCCATGCTAGCTGGTTCCTCTGGTGCAGGGGCAAGAAAACAGTAGGCAGGTTCATCCTCCTCATCCGGATCATAGCCATGCGGTAGAATCAGCAATGCCTCCTTTGTCCCAAGCTGCTGCTCTGCTACATCAGCTCCTGCAGTCAGCTTCTTAGTAGCCATACGGGTACGTCCTGGCCTGGAGACGGGTGTCTCCCATCCCCTCATAACAACACCCTTCGGCTTCTTAGTTTCTCCCTGCTGCTGCTCTCCTCCCTCGGATCCAGCAGCTCCACTAGTGCTACCGCTAGTCTCCACACCATCACCTCCACCAGCAGGTGCCTCCTGCACCTTCACTCCATCACCACCCTCTGCAGCTACCTCCTCTCCCTTCTCCCACACACTAGGAGTCAGGTCCAGCTGCATGGTGATCTGCTCCATCTTCTGGGACACCCTGGCCTCTGGCTGTCTCTCCTAGCTCCCATACATCATGCCCTCAACAAACTTCACATCCCTGCTGCCAAACAACACACCCTTGTAAGGTTCCCACAGCAGCCATCCCTTGCTCTCAGTAGCCAGCCCCAAATGCACACACCAGATTGCACTTGCCCCCAACTTACTGCGGTAGGTCTTGGGGACGTGGGCGACTGCCATACAACCGAACACCCTCAGCATGTCCACCGGCGGCTTCCTCCCAAGCCACCTCTCCAACGGCACCCACGAGTCATCCCCAACCTTGGTGAGTACGCTGTTCCTAGCGACGGTAGCGTGCCGAACAGCATGGGGCCACATCAAGTAGCCTAGCTGTCTCCAGAATTGTCCGGTTCGCCCGTTCTGCTACACCGTTAGACTGTGGGGTGTAAGCCGTGGTCAGCTCCCTCTGGATGCCCTGCTTCTTGAGCCAGGCCGTCATCTCAGCTCCAAGGAACTCACCACCCCGATCTGTCCTAATCCGCTTCACCACACACTCCGCTTGCTTCTCCACAAATGGCAGCCAATCTTCGCGTATCGTAGAGGCGGCATGGTCCTTCTGCTTCAGCGGATATGTCCACATAAGCTTGCTCCAATCATCCACTATGGTCAGAAAGTACCGCTCCCCCTTGTGTCCCTGAATCGGCAGTGGCCCCACCAAGTCTATGTAGACCTGCTCCAACGGCTTCTTGCTCCTGCCAGCCACACTATGGAAGGGTAAACGGTAAACTTTGAGAGCGAACAGATTTCACAGTTCTCATCAGGTGGCTGTACGTTCAGCTTGAGACCCTTAACAGCTCCATCTTTCTCCAACTGCTTCAACAAGGGCATTGCCACATGCCCCAAGCGTCGGTGTGCCGTTGCCCAATCCGTCTCCCCAGATCTGCCCGACACTTTCACACCAACCCCTCCAACGGCATTGCACTCCCCCTGGGATGCACACTCCTCTCCAGCCTGCCTCCCACCATGCCTCGCCAACGCCGGCAGCTGCCACATGCATCTGTATACATCCGTGCTCTCGTGCAGATCCCAAAGCACCCGATTGCCCAGCTGCCCCTTGTAAGTGCGTGCCCCATGCGTGCTAGCGCTCACCCCAGCCTTGCCAAGCTTACGGAGGGAGATGAGGTTGGCCTTGAGTTCAGGAACAAGAAGAACGTCGTGCAGCACCACCGGCTTCCCATCCGCTCCCTTAAACGCAGCTCGTCCCGCACCAGCCACCTTCAGCGCGTGTCCAGAGGCGGAGCACACTTCGTTGATCGGTGCAGCGCGTACGTGGTCCAGCAGGTCCTTGCGCGGCGTCATCGTCCAAGCAGCGCCCATATCCAACACCCAATAATCCAGGGGGTGCAGCTCTGCTCCAACCTTGGCAGAGGCGTCTTCTTGCTCCCCCTGCTCTCCCTGCTCTCCAATATGGAAGAACTGGCCCGCGGTGCGCTCCTTCTTCTTTTCCGCACCGCCGTTGCTCTTCGCGCCATTTTTCTGGTTCCTCCGCGCGCCGTCATCCTGGTGACGATTTTGGGGGGTCCATCCATCGGGTTTCTTATAGCACAAAAACCAGGGGTGCCCCTCCTGCTCACAATACCAGCAACTCCCTTTCATTTTGCCACCAGCACCTGTCTTGCCCCCACGTCCAGATTTCGCACCGCGACCCCAACCGGTACCTCCTTCTTGGTTGTTGGAGTCGTCGTCCTTCTTTGCACTGCGTCCAGCACCACAAAAGCCACGTCCTCTGCCACGTTGGCTTCCTTGCATCCCATAGCCGCTGCTGCCGTCGTCTTCACCCCTTAGTTGCGGCGACGGAAGTCTTTCTCCAGAATCTTTGTTAATTTGCAATGTGAATTGGCACCCAACAGCAGCTGCTACATGGATCTATACATGTCTATGTTCTCGTGCAGATCCCAAAGCTCCCGATTGCCCAGCTGCCCCTTGTAAGTGCGTGCCCCATCCGTGTTAGTACTCACCCCAGCCTTGCCAACCTTAGGGAGGGAGATGAGGTTGGCCTTGAGTTCAGGAACGAGGAGAACGTCGTGCAGCATCACCGGCTTGCCATCCGCTCCATTAAAGGCAGCTCGTCCCGCACCAGCCACCTTCAGCGCGTGTCCAGAGGCAGAGCACACCTCATTGATCGGTGCAGCGCGTACGTGGTCCAGCAGGTCCTTGCGCGGCGTCAACGTCCAAGCAGCGCCCGTGTCCAACACCCAATAATCCAGGGGGTGCAGCTCTGCTCCAACCTTGGCAAAGGCGTCTTCTTGCTCCCCCTACTCCCCCTGCTCTCCAATATGGAAGAACTGGCCCGCGGTGCGCTCCTTTTCCGCACCGCCGTTGCTCTTCGGGCCATTCTTGGACGAATCGGCGACCATGCTTGCGCTGTTTTTCTGGTTCGTTCGCGCGCCGCCATCCTGGTGATGATTCTGGGGGGTCCATCCATCGGGTTTCTTATAGCACAAAAACCAGGGGTGCCCCTCCTTCTCACAATACCAGCAACTCCCTTTCATTTTGCCACCAGCACCCGACTTGCCCCCACGTCCAGATTTCGCACCGCGACCCCAACCGGTACCTCCTTGTTGGTCGTTGGAGTTGTCGTCCTTCTTTGCACCGCGTCCAGCACCACCGAAGCCACGTCGTCTGCCACGTCGGCTTCCTTGCATCCCGTAGCCGCTGCTGCCGTCGTCTCCATCCCTTAGTTGGGGGCGACGAAAGTCCTCCTCCAGAATCTTTGTCTGCACCCACTCGAGTGTCCATGAGCTCTGGTTCAGCGGCAGGCTCAATCCGCTCGTGAATTGAAGCCACGATTCCGGCAGCAGCGGGAGCATCTTCAGGCACTTGGTCTTCTCCGGGTAGGTGATTCCCGCGGTCGCCAACTTTGCGTAGAGGTCGCGCAATTTGTCCAGGACAGGTTGCACCGGCTCTCCCTCGCTCAGGCGCAACGCGGACAGCTCCCTCTCCAGCATCAACATTGCAACAACGGAGGTCGGGGCGTGCAGCTCCTTCAACACGGTCCACGCCTTCGGATCGCACTCAACCTCCGGCAGCAGGTGCATGAGGTGGTGACGCTGGTTCAGCTCCAGACTCTGCGACATCAAATAGTAGCCAGCCGAGGAGCGCTCGTCCCAATCTTCCTGCAGCGCGGGGTCACTCGGTCTAGGCTCCTCCCCAACCATTAGTTTCAGCAATCCAATCTGACGGAAATATAGTTGCATTTTCCAGGCCCAATCATCATAGCCCTCACCATTGAACTTCTCGACGGTGAAATTCTTCAGCACCTCCTTGACCAGCGAGCCCTGGTTTGTTCGCGCTCCCCTTGGCGATGAAACACCAGAATCATGGCTACCGCTACGATCTTGGGCTGAAGATTCACCAGCTCCCGTCGAGGTGTTGCCCGCCATAGCTATGTACATCAAGGATCACTATAACGCAGCTCTTATACCCGCTTGTTGGTGTAAGGGCCTAATAAACTCAAGCTATTAAGACTTTATCAAACTTAAAACCTCTCCTCGGAGTCACCTCCCAGGGTCTTTGGGTGCCTGGTACAAGACCAGCCCCTATCCTCAGGTCCGAGTTTGTAGAGAGAGGGATCAAGAGGGACTTAGTCAAAACAAGAAGAGTACCTTGAGCGTCGCGCAGCGTATCGTGCAGACCGTCGACCGGATTAAGCTGAGAATTTCCTATATCGAAGCTCCCTCCAAGTGCTTTAAAATGAACCAAGTTGCCTCACGAAAAGTTCTGCCATTACGAAGTTATGGCTTGGACAGCGTTTGCCTAGCGTTGGAGTGCTAGCGTACTAGCGTTGACTCGGGTAGCATCCCGCTGTCGCACCGCATGGAAACGAAATTCCAGCAAGCAAGGAATTCGCTTGAATCAATTTCACTATATTCATGTACAAACAGAGATAGAATAAATAGCTCTAGCTAGCAAGGACCTTGGGAATCAAACTGGGAACAACCAGGGATGATCCCAAATAACTCCAAGCAACAGAACCAACCTGGCTGGACAAAACAGCAGGTGGTAGGTTGGTAAAAGACCTCTGGTTCTGTTTTTCCAACCTGTGAAAACAACAACTAGGTTCAGGTCCTAAAAACAGAACCTGTTTTGTCTTTGCCCAACCAGCCAAATGCTGGTTCCGCTGGTTTCCCCTGGCCGTGTAGCATGCAGATACAGACAAACAACATCCAACCTTCACCTAAATTGTACCCCTATAGTGCGTGCCCTGCGTCAACCAAACAAAACAGTACAATTTCGAGTTGGATAGAACTGAATGTGCGCAATCAAGTAAGTCGAACCGCAAAGCTTCCATCTTGGGTTCCTTTGCGAGCTCGTCCTTTCTGCTTGAACTGTTCATAGCGCATAGAATGTTATGACGAAGCGCACAATGCCTGAGTACCTGCAAATGCTTCAAGCCAAAATTGCGAAAGCAAACAAACACACAAACATTCCATTCATACCCAAATGCTTTCGCACACGCATACTCGTACAAACAGACGGCAGGATGTCGTGCAATGTGAATTTGCACCCTGAGGAAAGTAGAACGAGGATGAATGACTAAGGAATAGAAGTGATACAAATATGCAACTCTAGAAATGTGTACCCCATATGGGCTACCCCACTATAGCCTACACAATATTATAATTTGACACACCCCCATAGGCAAAGTGGGGGAGAACAAGGGGTCACAAGACCAGTCAAGCAAAGCAGACAAAGCTCAGGGTGGATCACAACGTCACGACACAGTCCGAGCACAAGGTCAAGGCCACAAGGCCAGTTCACATGCAGGAGTATACATATATATATAAGGCTAAACAAGCAAGAGCAGGTATATATATATATGTAAGAGTACAAGCAAGGTCAAGGGGTGAGCAAGTGAGGCAAGACAGGCACAAGACCCAGCTGAGTGCAGAAGCGCTGATGATCACAAGGCGGAAGTGCCTTGTTGAAAACATCAGCAGTGTTGGCCTCAGAGGCCACGTACGCAAGTCGCAACTGACCACGCTGCTGCAACTCACGAGCAAGAAAGTAGCGGAGAGCAATGTGCTTCGTTCTGTGCTCCACGCGCTGCTCCCGACAGAAGGCTAGCATGGCCTTGTTGTCTACGTACAACACCGGAGGAGAACGAGGCGGCTCTCCGAGGTCAATCAGCAGGTAGGTAAGCCAGCGAAGCTCCTATGCAGCCATGGCCCCGGCGTAGATCTCAGCCTCACAACTGGAGCCGAGAATAGAAGACGAGCGAGTGGCCCGCCACGAAACAGAGCCGGAACCAAGGCTGAAGGTGTAACCCTGTGACGACCGCTGCGTAGCCTGGTCGTCTGCCCAAGAAGCGTCCGTGTGCCCAGTGAGGACTAGTGGACTCCGCCCTCCAAGCACTAGCCCCATGCCCGACGTACTGCACAAGTAGCGCAACACCCTCTTCGCTGCAGCCATGTGCTCTGGTCTATGTCTCCCAGGAGCAACATAGCGTGCAAGAATGCTAAGAGGGTATGCAAGGTCAGGTCGTGTGCAGGTCATCAGGTACATGAGGCAGCCAACAAGCTCTGGGTACGGGCCACTCGACTCTACGGACTCATCCGAAGGCAGAGCTGAGAGCGAGTGGCGAGTAGACAGAGGAGTGGCCTGAGGCGAGGAGTACGTGAAGCCGAAGCGCTGAAGGACCTGCTGCACCATGTGCTCTGTCGCGGGTGATCTGCAAGCCAAGGTAGCTGCGCTGTTCACCCAGGTTTGTGCACGTGTGTCTTTTCTGCAGCTCGGACTTCACGTGGGCGAGTCCAGCAGTGTCAGCTGTGGCAAACACCAAGTCGTGTACGTACACGAGGATGTAGAACGGCGGCAGAGAGGTGTCGGTGCGTAGAAACAGCGACGGGTCAGCAGTAGAGGGAGCAAACCCAAGAGCCGCAAGTGTAGTCCTCAGTGTGTCGTGGCACTCGCGCGGTGCCTGATGGAGACCGTAGACTAGCCGTCGGAGGCTCCACTGGGTGCTAGGAGGGAAAGTCCCAGTGAAGCCAGGTGGACGGCGCAGCCAGATCTCCTCGTGTAGGCTACCCTGCTGGAAAGCAGTGCTGAAGTCAAGGGAGTGAAGCTCGTAGTCACGTTGAGCGGCTATGTGTAGCAACACCCAAAGAGTGGTCATCTTCGGGGTGGGAGAGAAGGTCTGAAAGTAGTCAACTCCCTGCCGCTGACTGAAGCCATGAGCCACGTACCGCGCCTTGAAGATAGGTGGAGAGCCCGGCGGCCGCTTCACCCTGAAGATCCACATGCCACTGACGATGTTCGCCCCAGGAGGGGGAACCGCGTCAACGTAGGTGCCTGTGGACTTCCAGGAAGCCATCTCTGCATCCATAGCTGCCTGCCACTGAGAGGAGTAGGGACCCTCTACGGCCTCCGCGTAAGAGAGCGGAGTCGGGATGTCTAGTGCATCCGGGTCTCCCTCAGGGGTAAGCAGTACTGACGCGAGATGAGGTGAAGCAGCAGCCAGACACTGGAACTCCTCGTGCCTGTCCTCAAGGACGTCCGTGCCAAGAGCACACTCACCCCCGACGGACGGAGGACAGACAGACGCAGACTCAGCAACAAGACTAGCAGTGTAGTCTAGACGACAGCGAGCAGCAAAGTCGACGAGCTCAGCAACAAGAGCAGACGCAGCAGTGGACTCAAAGGAGGGGTCAGTGACGACAGTCGCAAGGAGACGCGTGACAGTAGGACTGGCAGCACGAAGAGAGTCCGACTCAGGGTCGGCAAGTGCAGGAAGAGAGGACCCAGGAGGAGAGGGCAAAGGGGCACGCAGAGGAGCAGTGGACGGACGAAGAGACATCCGGTGCGTGCCAGGGACAGGAGGAGGAAGCTGACGCGTACTGCGACCACTAGTGCTAGCAGCACGAACAGGCGACGCAGGACGAGACGCAGGCTTACGACGCTCAGCAAGACCTCCAGTAGGACCAGTGTACGGAGAAGGAGAAGGTAGTGGGGAGGCCGGCGGTAACTGTGACTGCGACTAGACAGGCGGTGGACACTCTAAGGGAGGAGGAAGACCAAGAAGCTGCTGAAGGAGCGGAACAAAGTACGGCCGAGGCCGCGCGGCGACTCCAGACACAGCAGGGACAGCACCAGCACCCCTAGCGGCAGCACCAGCGTCAACAGCACCTCCAGCTCCAGTACCTCCAGCAGCACCAGCAGCACCCGCAGCAGGACCGCCGCCTGGACTAACAGCAGTAGCCTCAGCGCCAACACCCTCAGCAGCTCCGACTCCAGTAGCACTCGCAGGACTAGCAACTCCGAGACCGGCGGCACCAGCACCCTCAGCAGCCGAAGAAGCACCAGCTCTAGTAGTACGCCTCCAGCGCCGGGCAAACCACTCGCGCAGCTCCTGTGGAGAGAGTGGCTCCCGCCGAGACGAAGCACCCCGAGAACCACCTGGCCCAGCACCGCCAGACGCCACACGAGCAGGTCCAGCGGCCGCGGGCTCCGCACCCCCCGGCTCAGTAGCTCCAGACTCAGCACCCTCAGGCTCAGCAGCTCCAGACGCAGCACCCCCAGGCGAAGGACCCCCAGCCTCAGCACCCCCATTCGTAGCACCCCCAGGCTCAGCACCCCCAGTCGCAGCACCCCCAGACTCAGCACCCCCAGGCTCAGCACCCACGCGCGCAGCACCCCCAGGCACGGAACGCAGACGCATCGCCAACCTTCCCCGTCCACAGCAAGGCTGGGGAGGTCTCCGGCCTGGAGACCCTGGGGTGAAGGTTGATCTGATGCGCCGCGTACCGAACCGCAAACGGCCACAGAAAATGGGGGGCAGCCGCATGCATCATGGACGTACGAGCGACGTCCATGACCATGCCAATGCGGCGCTCAGCAATCCCATTTTGCTGTGGAGAGTCCGGAAGCGTAAAGGTCTGGCGGATGCCTCGCGCACGACAGTAGGCTCGCAGAAGGCCAGAGGAGAACTCTCCGCCTCGGTCAGAGTGCAGACGCAGAACAAGAAAGTCCGAGCCGAAGCTCCTCCTGAGCTGGAGACGAGCTGCGCGGATCCAGTCGATCAACACCTCAGCGACATCACCCTTGCTGCGCAAGGGGAAGACTATGGTGTAACACGAGTAGTCGTCAACCACCAGCAGGAAGTAGCGCTCGTGACCCTGTCCACGGACGCGGGCCGGGCCCCACACGTCCATGTGAAGCGTCTGCAGCGGGGCCTCTGTCGGGGGAACTGAGAGGAGTGAGGGGCAGCTCGGAGCCGCCCCTCGACACAGGGGACACAGGAAGGACCAGGCCCCGGAGGAAGGGGAGGGAGGGATCGGGGAAGACCAGAGACAAGGACACGAGAAGCCATGCCTCGGAGACGAGGCAGGGAGGGGTGACCAAGACGGTGGTGCCAGAGGAGAGTCTCGTGAGACAGGAGGCGACACGAGCAGGGGACCAGACCTGGACGCTGCAGCAAACACCTGACCCGACGCAGCTACCTGACCAGACGCAGTGACTGGAGGAGACTCAGTGGTCAGTGTGTACAGGCTCGACCCCGGCCGACGTGTAAACGTGGCCAGGTGTCGGCCTGTCCGAGCGTCCGTGCAGTGGGTCACCCGCTGACTCGCAGGAATGAACTGGTGAACCCCCGTATCCTGCAGGTCAGCACCACTCACCAAGTTTGTAGAGAACGAGGGGAGGTAAAGACCAGACAAGGTGCCAGAGGGGGCAGCCGGACACGGGAGGACAGTGGAGAAGTGAGAGAGGACAGGGCCCCCAGAGGGGTCTGCTCGGGAGACTGCAACTGGCCGACCAAGCGGCGTGAGTGTGGTGCGGTCTCGAAAGAAGGAGCGAGAAGCCCGTGAGTCAAGTGTGAAGGTGAGGGAGGCCGAAGCCGACGTGGTACGTGAGAGCGCAGACTCACCAGCAGCTGAGGGCGCGGACGCACTGGCACCTAGAGCAGCAGCCTCACCAGTACCTAGAGCAGCAGTACCAATGCCCGGGTCGGGCAGGAAACACCGGTAACAGTCACCCTCATCACTAATAGTCACAGCATACATGGCAGCAAGGATAGCATCAAAGTCAAGATCAAAGATAGCTACGCCTGCCCTAGACAGCTCTACCCAGCGGGGGATCTCACTAGCCTCCTGGAACTGCTGACGCCAAGCGTCCGTCAGGCGGCCAAAGCAGCGCTGGGTGGGGTGAGCACCCCCACACTGCTCACCCGCGCGGTCGCCGGAGCGAAGGACGTAGGTGCACGGGCCAAAACCCCCACCACGCTGACGCTGCGTGTACCACTCACGGAGCTGCTGAGGAGGGGGGATGTCCCGAGAACGCTGCTGCTGCTGCTGCTGCTGGCGCTGACCACTCCCGGAGCCGCTCCGCTGAGAAGAACCACCCCGACCAGCTCCACCTCCTCCACCACCGCCGCCTCCACCTCCGCCGCCACCGCCGCCTCCGCTCCCACCGCTACCGCCACCGCCGCCTCCGCCTCCACCGCTGCCACCGCCACCTCCACCCCCGCCACCACTCCCACCGCCACCCCCACTCCCCCCGCCGCCCCCACCGCCACCTCCACCACCCCCGCTAGCCCCACCCGCGCCCTTGCCCCCCTTGCCCTTGCCAGAGCGGCGTCTCCCGCTAGCGGCAGACGCCGCACCGACCGACTCAAGACCAACGAGGTCGGCCGCAGCAGCAGAGGCGACAGAGGTCAACAGGGGGGAAGGGGAACACCCCTCAAAGATGGGGGTGCGAGGGTCACCACGAGAGGCTCCTACAGCGACTATGCTCTTCTCTGCCGCTAGGAGGGCCTTCTCTAGGAGGTCAACAGTGAGAGTGGTGGGACAGACTGAGAGGAAGTGGTCCCTGACTACACGAAGGGAGTCAGGGAGGCGGGTGACTATATAATAGAGAGTGATGTACATGGGGGGGGGGGGGGGGGTTCTTGGCGCAGAACTCAGCAGGAAGCGCGGCGCAGTAGCGAGTGTCACTAGTGCGGAGGTGCGTAATGAGGTCAGCGACTGTGGGAAAGGCAGCAAGGTCAGGAAAGAGGTACGGTAGCATGAGGCGGCTTAGTGCAGCAGTGGCAGGGGAGGAGTAGCGTGCAATGACAGCGTCGTACAAGGTCTGAGCACTCTTGTACTGGCTAAAGTGCGTGCGCTCAGTGGTAGGCAGGTGGCGACGCACAGCAAGACGTGCAGCAGCATCGCGAGTGGCCAACTGGGAGCGAACAGTGGCATCGGCATCGGCAGCAGGGGCAGGGAAAGCACCAGAGGTGAGGTCAAAGAGGGAAAGACCGTCTGCCCTATCGCACTGTAGGAAAAGCTGCAGGTCATCCACCCAAACCTCAAAGTCAATGGCTCGACCCTCAGCGTCAAAAGCGAGAACACTGGGGGTAGCCATGACAACAGTGGACTAGCAGTACCAACTGTAGGACAGGGGCAGTGAAGTGACAGAAGCGCTGCTCTCACCAGGCAGGGCGGGTCGGGCAGCTCAACGGTACAGCAGCACGGCAACACGGCTGCTCAGACGGCACTGCAGCAACTGCGGCTCCATGGCACCAGCGGCTCGGCTCCTCAGGCGGCTCGGGCGGCTCAAGCGGCTTGGGTGGCTCGGGCGGTTCGGGCGGCTCGGGCGGCTCAGGCAGCTCGGGCAGGTCGGGCGGCTCGGGAGGCTCGGGCGGCTCGGGCGGCTCGGGCGGCGCGGGCGGTGTAGGGCGGCAGGGCCGCTCGTGCGAGGGGCGGCTGGGCCGCTGAGAAGGGCGGCGAGGCCGCTGCGGAAGGGTGGCAGGGCCGCTGAGTAGGGCGGCGGGGCCGCTGAGCAGGGCGGCGGGGTCGCTGAGGAGAAGGGCGGCGGGGCCGCTGAGTAGGGCGGCGGGGCCGCTGAGGAGAAGGCCGGCGGGGCCGCTGAGGAGAAGGGCGGCGGGGCCGCTGAGTAGGGCGGCGGGGCTGCTGAGGAGAAGGGCGGCGGGGCCGCTGAGTAGGGCGGCAGGGCCGCTGAGGAGAAGGGCGGCGGGGCCGCTGAGTAGGGCGGCGGGGCCGCTGAGGAGAAGGGCGGCGGGGCCGCTGAATAGGGCGGCGGGGCCGCTGAGTAGGGCGGCGGGGCCGCTGAGTAGGGCGGCAGGGCCGCTGAGGAGAAGGGCGGCAGGGCCGCTGAGCAGGGCGGCGGGGCCGCTGAGGAGAAGGGCGGCGGGGCCGCTGAGTAGGGCGGCGGGGCCGCTGAGTAGGGCGGCGGGGCCGCTGAGGAGAAGGGCGGCGGGGCCGCTGAGTAGGGCGGCGGGGCCGCTGAGCAGGGCGGCGGGGCCGCTGAGTAGGGGCGGGGCCAGAGCGACGGGCGGCGAGGCCGTGGAGACGGGCGGCGGGGCCGCGATGCGGGGCGACGGGGCCGCTGTGACGGGCGGCGGGGCCGCACTAAATGGCGGCGGGGCCGAAACGAAGGCCGGCGGGGCCGCTAGGGGAAGGGGCCGCAAGGGCGTAGGGGGCCGCTAGGGCGGCTCGGCGAGGTGAGAGCCCGGAGCGCGACTCGGGCGGAGCGCACTTCGGGCAGGAGAGAAATTTTTTTTTGAAACTCGATGTGGTGGGCCCTAGGCACAGTTACCAAGGGGAGGTTTCAAGTTTGATAAAGTCTTAATAGCTTGAGTTTATTAGGCCCTTACACCAACAAGCTGGTATAAGAGCTGCTTTATAGTGGTCCTCGATATAGGTAGCTATGGCGGGTAACACCTCGACGGGAGCTGGTGAATCTTCAGCCCAAGATCGTAGCGGCAGCCAAGATTCTGGTGTTTCACCGCCAAGGGGAGCGCGAACAAACCAGGGCTCGCTGGTGAAGGAGGTGCTGAAGAATTTCACCGTCGAGAAGTTCAATGGTGAGGGCTATGATGATTGGGCCTGGAAAATGCAACTATATTTCCGTCAGATTGGATTGCTGAAACTAATGATTGGGGAGAAGCCTAAACCGAGTGACCCCACGCTGGAGGAAGATTGGGACGAGCACTCCTCAGCTGGCTACTATTTGATGTCGCAGAGTTTGAAGCTGGACCAGCGTCACCACGTCATGCACCTGCTGCCGGAGGTTGTGTCCAGTCCGAAAGCGTGGACGGTATTAAAGGAGCTGCACGCCCCGATCTCCATTGTTGCAACGTTGATGCTGGAGAGGTAGCTGTCCGCGTTGAGCCTAAGCGAGGGAGAGCTGGTACAACCTGTCCTGGACAAGATGCGCGACCTGTACGCGAAGTTGGCGACCGCGGGAATCACCTACCCAGAGCAGACCAAGTGCTTGAAGATGCTATTACTGCTACCGGAATCGTGGCTTCAATTGACGAGCGGATTGAGCCTGCCGCAGAACCAGAGCTCGTGGACACTCAAGTGGGTGTGGACAAAGATTCTGGAGGAGGATACCGTCGCTGCCAACTGAGAGGTGGAGACGACGGCAGCAGCGGCTACAGGATGCAAAGAAGCCGACGTGGCAGAGGACGTGGCTTCGGTGGTGCTGGACGCGGTGCAAAGAAGGACGACGACTCCAACGACCAACAAGGAGGTACCGGTTGGGGTCGCGGTGCGAAATCTGGACGTGGGGGCAAGTCAGGTGCTGGTGGCAAAATGAAAGGGAGTTGCTGGTATTGTGAGAAAGAGGGGCACCCCTGGTTTTTGTGCCAGCAGCTGTGATGAGAGCCTCTTTCTCAAGGGGGATGGGGAGAAGCTGGTGCTGTTTCTGGTCTATGTGGACAATATTCTTCTCTTTAGCCGCAGCATGAAAGAGATCAAGAATGTGCAGCAGCAGCTGATGGAGAACTTCAAGTGCAAGAACCTTGGGGAGGTAAAGTACTACCTCGGGATGCACGTCGAGAGGGATCCAGATCACAGGTGGTTGAAGCTGCACCAGAAGAAGTTCATCAAGGAGCTGGGGGAGAAGTACGGGATTGAGAATGAGCACTAAGTTGCGACTCCCCTGCCAACACAATTCAATCTTGTGAAAGTTGCAGAGGATGAAGCGGTTAAAGCCGATGAGCAGCAGCAATTTCAGTCGATGCTGGGCAGCCTCTTGTATGCAGCAGTTTACACAAGGCCCGACATCTCATTCTTAGTTGGGCAACTGGCTAGGGTGGTGCAGAATCCGTCAGAGGAGCAGGTGGATGCAGCATAGCATGTCGTGAAGTATCTGAACTCTCACCCAAGCATTGGAGTTCAATACTCCGCATCTGTACAGGTGAAGCAGAAAGAGGTTGAGGTGCTGAAAGAGAAGGGGGAGAGGCTTGGAGAAGGCAAGCTTTTTCTTACTTGCTTTACCGATGCTACGTGGGCCTATGAGAAGGATTCCTCATATGTGGGAGGATACATCTGCGTAGTTGGGAGAGGACCTGATAGTTGGAGGTCAAAGAAGCAGACGGAGATGGCACTCTCTTCCGTAGAATAAGTGTACATGGCAATGTTCCATGGGGTGAAGGAGGTGATTTGGCTGAGGAGGCTGTTAGATGAGATTGGCTAGGAGCAAAAGATTGCTACGCCGCTGTTTTGTGATAGCAAGGGAGCTCTTCGGATGGCCAGGAACGCTGTGCTTCATGGGCTGAACAAGCACATGCGTATCAAGTGGCACTGGTTGCGTAAGGAGGTGAAGAGGGGGGCGCTAAATCTGATTTACATCAAAACTCTCCAGCAGCCAGCAGACTTCCTGACCAAGAGATTTGCGGATGAGCCTCATTGGTGTTGTGTGCGCATGAGTTGAATGAGCATGAACTAGAATGGAATGATGGGGATGCAGCCGGCAAGCTGAGGGGGAGTGTGTTGGGTGCAAATTCACATTGCACAACATCGTGCCGTCTGTTTGTACGAGTATGCGTGTGCCAATGCATTGGGGTATGAATGGGATGTACGTGTGTTTGTTTGCTTTCGAAATTTTCGCTTGATGCATTTGCAGGTTCTTGCGCAATGTGCGCTTCGGCACAACATTGTATGCGCTATGAACGGTGCAAGCAGAAAGGACGAGCTCGCAAAAGAACCCAAGATGGAAGCTTTGCGGTTCGGTTGAATTAATTGTGCAGATTCAGTTCCACCCAACTCGAAATTGTACTGTTTTGTTTGGTTGACTATAGTGTAGCAGGGCAGGCACTATAGGGGTACAATTTAGGTGAAGGTTGGATGTTGTTTGTCTGTATTTGCTTGCTATAGGGCCAGGGGAAACCAGCGGGACCAGCATTTGGCTGGTTGGGCAAAGACAAAACAGGTTCTGTTTTTAGGACCTGAACCTGGTTGTTTTCCCAAGTTGGAAAAACATAACCAGAGGTTGTTTACCAACCTACCACCCGCTGTTTTGTCCAGCCACGTTGGTTATGTTCGACCATTCTTTCGAAAGTGCGATGACGAGCCGAAAATATATGTTGCGAAGGTAGATGGTGATGACAAAGTGATTTCTAATGGTATATCCAAGGGTGCTGCCTTATTTTGGTAATTTATATCTTCTCAGGCTCGATGATATGTTCTGCCGGTGGTCGTGCCATCCTTAATGGGCGGCTGTGGAGGAGTTGGCTCATGAATGTGGCGTAGGGGCGGAGCAGACCAACGTGGAACGAGGGGCCGATGTAATAGACAGCTGGGAAGAGGAGGTGTGCCGTAACATGATGATCATGCAATTCATTTGACATGGCCCACGGTATCGTGGCCGTATTTTTCTATTCACCCGCATTTATGCATTCTTAGTGTAAACAAATTCTCCTGTAACTGGGTGAGCTAGATGCATAATCACTGATGATGATGAGGCTGAAGCACCTTGGTTTGGTACCACACGTTCCTGGTCGCGTTGATGTAACTCACATTGTACGAAGTAGCGTAGTCCAACGTGCTTCATGCTTCCAACCAGTCGAGGCTCCTAGCACAGCACGAACATGGCCCTGTTCTCAAAGACAACTCACCAGGGAAGTATAAGGCAACTCACCCAAGTCAGTGAGCAAAAAGGTCAGCCAGCGGAGCTCCTGTGTGGCAATAGCATTTGCGTAGATTTCAGCCTCATAGCTAGATAGAGCAATAGACAACACATGGGCCGACCTACATGAGGCAATTCTAAATGTTGTATTTGCATGCTAGACTATATTGGGAAAAATCTGAGACAACACCCCTATTAGGGTTTGTTATTTACATCTCCTCCTACCTCGCTAGCTCCATTCGTTTGTTTCGTCAGCCTCTAACTCACTCCATTCGTTCATTCCGTTGGACTCTCCCTAGCCAACCAGCTAGCCAATCTGCCGTTCAGCCAGCCAACCATCCATCCAGGCAGCCAGCCTGTAGTTCATCTAGCCAACCGATTGTCCAGTCAGCCAGCAAGCCAACCCATTAGCAGTGCGCCACGCAGCAGCGCAAGCCTCAGCAGCACGCAGCGCACTGCTAATGGCCATTCATAGTCCCCCCTCCACTCCCCTCCCCCCTCCCTTCTTCTCCCCCCTTCCCCCCCTCTCTTTTACTCCCCACCAGCCCGTGTAGACGCTACAATGTACAGCACGAGCATGCGACCGTTCAGCGTACGCCAGCGCACGGACACTAGCGCGTGTAGCCAGCGCTAGCGCACACACGTGCCTCACTGTCTTGCACGTCGCCCTGCTGCCCCGCTGCCTGCTGTAGCCCCGCTGCCAGCAACAATATCATCCGCCCACGCCAGCATCAGCAGTGGCAGCAGCCCGCAGCACGCCAACAGTGCTAGCAGCGCGCCAACCCGCCACGAGCTAGCACCAGCAGTGCCTGGCCGCCGCCAATGCGCCGGCAGCACCTTGGGCCCCCACCACCAGCAGCTTGGGCCACCTCTAGAAGCGCGAGTCTTAGCATAGGGTGACATCAGCGCGCCAGCAATAGCATTAGCCATCGCCACACCATTGCAAGGCAACTGAAGCGCATGTGAGCCTTGCCACACATGCGCACATGGCAGCAGGCACATGTGCGCAGGCTCTGCTTGCTACGCATTCACCATCAGCACTAGCTGCAAGTAGCACGCATAACCACTGTATTAGAAACATTTGCCGTCACGGTGGCCGCGGCATCGGGCCCTGCCAGTATCGGATCCTGACTGGCCCTGGTGCTGGCACTACGTGTAGGCATCCTGACATTCTGCGTTGCGCTGCTTCAGTCATTTCAAGGACCTCTACCGTGGGCGTTTTAGGCCTTACTCGGTTTCCTCGTACGACCAGACAAGCTTAAGTAGGCCTACAGTGGGAATAAAATAAATCCTTACACAATCTTAACAAAATGCATCTAGCTCTAACTAGGAATTTTGAACAACCCTAATAAACGATATGCTACAAGCTTCCCAAGTCATTGCGGGTCATCATGCAGTTGATTTTTCTGCATACCACCCTAGGTAGTCCAACGCAATCATGCACACCATGTTTCTTACATTTTATACCAGTAAATATTAAGCGGCACACAACACAACCCAGACGGCCAGTATTGTACAGCTGGTAATTCTCCCTCATATGATTCACATTTGACTGTAGCAAGTTGTTGCAACATGGCTCTTGACCTCTTGCTGCCCCACCATACTGCCATTCCTGCATGGCAGCGGTGGTGGTGGCTGGGAGTGAGAGGGCGGTGGGAGGTGTTGTGTCAGGAGGATGATTGGGTCAAACACCGTGCAACGAATCTTGCCTGCAGCCTGGCCTCCATGGACCTCTTGCCTCCACACCTGGCTTCGAATACTGCTGAGGGAGTGAAGATGGCAGTAGGAGTGAGACGGTGGCTGGAGCTGTTAAGGTGAAGCACTGCACGCGCCTGGTTTCGCGTGTAGCAGCCCTATGCAATGTAGCGAGGTTTCGCTTACCGCATACGGGAGCTTCGGTATTCGCCGAGTACACTCAAATAGTGCACTTCGGTATGCACTAGAAGACAACAAGCTATTTCTCACTTACTTTGCTGATGCCATGTGGGCATCAGAGCCTGAGGATTCATCCTCTATGGGAGGACCAGTGAGCTAGAGGTCCAAGAAACAGAGCGAACATCCAATTCCTCTGCTGAGTTTGAATGTATGGCTATGTTTCATGCCTGGAAGGAAGAAATTTAGCTGAGGAGGTTGCTGGAGGAGGTTGGTTAGAAGCAAACTGTTAGAGACTAAGGACGGAGTCTAGGAAGAGTAGGAGCCGAAATATCTCAAAATCGTTGGGCCAAGTTTCTGGACAGAAAAGTCGAGTTCACAAGAAACGCCGTCAACAAAAAACAAACAGTTACAACTTCACCAACTTTGGATATGTTTAAGCTTTAGAGCGTGGCTGCAATTCCCAATCTGAATCGTATCAAAATCTGAAGTATTTCTCAACTTATCAATTTCGATTCACAGGGGGGTATGCTGCCATAGGAACCTAACGCAATCACAATTATCTCACAACATTAACACACAAGGATAATGGAGAAGGTAGAAAACTAGGTAAGAGGTTAGAGGCGGATGAAAGAGAAGGTCTCCAAGGAGTCCCCACCCAAGGAAACCCCATAAGCATATCAAATCCCCTCCCTATAGCAACCCCACTATTACTTTTGTCATTTTCTCAACCTCCACCATCCACCTCACCCAAGTTGGCCACACTTGCCAACCCAATTTGGTTTCTCCCAACCACTTGGCAGCAACTACATTAGAAAAGACAAATTTCCCAGCCTTCAAAAATCTGTACCCCATATTGAGTCAACCCGCAAATTCCCAAAGTCACCGCACCAAAATCAAAACTTCAAACAATAATATCTTTCTCGCGCTTGCTCCGATCGCAACGATTTTTTTTTCCTCGGAAAGCTCTTGAGTAGAGGAGTCACTTCAGATATCTGCTCAAACCAAATAGCAATCACACACACTCAGAAAATCCAAACCATACCAAACACATAAATTATTGCACACACTCGCACCACACATGCAACGTACGAACATGTGATGGGAGGCAGACAGACGTGAAAGCAAGTGATAGCATCACATAACAAACTCCCTCTCTGGCTGCCTACCATCATCCCACATGCTATAGCTCAGTCATGCACCCTCAATGCAAACTCATCCCAGCAAGCTTTATGCCCTTCCATTGCTCAGATTCAGCCAGGCGCTTGGTGAGAATGTCAGCCACCTGTTGATGGGTCTTCACAATCTCCAGCCGCAACTTCTTGTCTAGGAGCCTCCTCACCAAGTGCCACTTGGGCCTGATGTGCTTCGTCAGCCCATGAAGGCAAACATTATTGGCTAACTTCACTGCCGACTCATTATCACAGAACGTCACAGTCGGTTCCTTCTGGCTCACTCCGATCTCCTCCAACAAACGCCTCAGCCACACTACCTCATTTGCCCCATGATGCAGGGCCATGTACTCTGTCTCACACGAGGATTGCCCCACCTTGTTCTGCTTCTTGCTGCGCCAGCTCGCTGCACCACCTCCAAAGAGGCACACATAGTCTCCAATGCTCGTGCCATCCGTCTTCACAGAGTTGAATCTAGCGTCAGTGTAGCTGGTCAGGAGTATCTCCCCCTTGCTCAAATCAGAAGCACACCGCTGCTGCCTTTGCCTCACAACACTGTACTCCAAACCCACAAATGCTATAGCGCTGTAAAAGTACGACGACTTATGCCAGCTATGCTTGCTTGCCTTCACTTTTTCATGCTATTTCTAGCATAGGATAATCATATGCATGCATGAATTGCTTGATTTCCTAGGCTAGGTGCTTTCCTATATTTTATTATAGTTATAGCACCGAGCTAGGTTGCGTGCACCGAATTCTGGCCTTTTCGGTTGCCACAGAATTGCCCTCTACCGAATTCGGTAAGGATCTGTTCGGGACACTACGCGGCCCGCGGAACCTTCGCATAACATCTGGTTACGGGGCCTTCTGTCAAGCCTGTATATAGCCTCGTGTTGTACCCAGGTGATCATTCAATTTGACTCAATTATCATTGTCTTTTCTGAGCTTGATCCTAGATCCTCACACTTGGTCATCAGAGCCCGTTTACACGCGAAATTCTTTCGACCGCTAAATACAAGTCTTAAAAAAACCGCAGGGGCGACGCAGTCAAACATCGATTTCAGGTACGTTAAACCGGTTCCGTGTTTTTCGCTCCCCCTCGATTCGTTTTTTCGGACGCTTTGATGTCGGGCATGGAGGGCCAAGGCGACAACTACGCGACTACGAGCAACATCGCGAGCCTCCGCACTGACATGGAGCAGACACAGGCGACGCTTCGTCGACTCGAGGCTTTTCTGACAAGCCAACAATGGTTCGCCACCGCAGCAGCAGCGACCGCAGCGACTGCAGCACTGACAACTCCAGCAGCAGTGGCGACACCGACATTTCACGGACCAATGGCACCACTGTCGCTGAACCTCGTAGCAACACAACCGAGGCTCCCGGAGGCGTTCGATCCAAGCGCGAAGGGATCCGACGTCCGGCGCTTTGTGGCCACCCTCGAAATTTACTTCGAAGCCATTGGCTGTTCGACCCCGCAACACGACGCAACAAGGATTTGGTTCGCAGCGACACTGTTACGTGGACCGGCTCTCGAATGGATGTACTACACCGACGTAACCCGCGGGGAGAAAACGTGGCAGCAGTTTCAGGCAGATTTATTTGAGCGTTTCGAACCAATTAATACAACCTACATGGCGCGGCAGCAGATACAGCGACACAAGCAATACAGTAGTGTAACACAGTACATGCAGCAGATGGAGTTACTGTTCAACCGCATCACCGACCTGACCGAAGGCGAAAAAATCCAGGCGTATACCGAAGGGTTAAAATTGGAGATTTGGCGGCAGGTGATTGCGACGAATTACAACAGCTACAGAGACATCGTGCATGCTGCCAAGCGATACGACGCGCTGACTTGAGGTCAACCCGAAACACGACGCTTCACGCCGAACCTACATTCGGCACGGAGCGATCGGCACCCCCCACGTTCGCCGAACCGATGGATATCAACAAATACGACGCGAAGAAGCAGCCGACAAAATGCGAATTTCGCGGCGCAGCAGGGCATCAGTTTTTGTCCTGATACAAAATGAAGAAAGCACGTGCAGCACTCCGGGACACAAACAGTGGAGTACACCTGAAGGCCAAAATTGGGAATCGCCAGTAGCCGCGGATCGACCTGGCGATCGCGTAAAGATCCGAAAAGCACGAAAAGGCGACGATGTGGCGACTTCGGAGCGGGTGAAAAAGGGAGAAAGTGATGGCGCGAATCTAAAACGTCACGACCGGCTGGCATCAGGGGAAATCGCTGAGGCGAATGGAGGCTCCGCGAAAAAAGACTCTGCACCGACTGTGAAACTCCAGCCGAACACACATGAAAGTAAGAATTCGTTAAAAGTATCCTATAAAGATGATCTAACGAAGAATATTGCTTCTTGTAGTTTTCTAGCCTTTAAAAAATTCAGGGGAGGTTTAGAGGCCAAGAAAAAGCCTTTAGGAATTATTCAGGTACCTGAGAAGTTGGGCAAAGTACTATGGAGCGTAGAATAGGGTCGTGCGTTCCATGGAGTAAATATTCTCTCCCTACAGCACAGTGTTAAGGCTCCCCGTTGCCCACAGGTAAAGCCTACACAGCTGCCAAGGCTTAGAGGAGACATCCAAGCTCAGGAGAAATTATACAAGCCTCAGAATAATCCTCCTACCCCCCTAAGTGAAGTTGGAAAGCGCTGAGTCAGGTATAGGAAAAAGGGAAGGTATTAAGTTTGATATACCCTATAATCCTATTAACGAGACCCTCTTTGGCTACTCAGCGCAGCAGAACCCATTACTCCTCGAGGTGTTATGCAATGGGCGACGCCTCCAGGCACTGGTGGACAGCGGTGTATCTCACTCGGTGTGTGACCGTGGAGCATTGGAGAAAATTGGAGAGAAGGTGGAAGACACCCAGTTTTCAGCAACCATGGTGGACGGTACGAAGCTTCCTATCCACGGCGAAGCATCACTGCAGTTGCATATAGGTGCATTGAGGTGGAAGCCAAAGCTACCAGTCACCAACATCAAAGGGTTAGATTTTATCTTGGGGTGAGATTTTTTGAAGCGGTTCAGCCCCGAGATCGATTGGGTCAACAGCAAGGTGTGCATCTACAACAACGGGAAGCCGATAGCACTACGAAGCTGGACCGATACAGTGGACGTACCTGAAACGACACTGGCATGGTTCGAACAGACGGTGAACAAGAGTAACACGGGGTACCTAGCACTGGTCATGGTAGTAGCAGAGGAGAAGCCGAGTTCCGAGCTCCAAGCAGTAGTAAAGGAGGTCTTGGAGCAATACAAGGATATAATGCCCGACGACCTACCAGCAGGCGTACCTCAAGCACGCACCCACGAGCACGAGATCGTGGAAGAACCAGGTGCGAAACCTGTCTCACGTACACTATACCCACTGAGTCCGACAGATTTGACAGGCATGAAGAAACAGATTGAGTATCTAATGAACAGACAACTGATCCGCCCATGCACCTCTCCCTACGGTGGACCAGTTCTCTTCATTCCAAAACCAGACGGCAGTTTACGGATGTGCATCGACTACCGCGCATTGAACAAACAGACAGTCAAAAACAAAAACCCCATACCGCGCATCGACGACTTACTGGACCAACTGCGTGGTGCAACAGTCTTCTTGAAGTTGGACCTATGGTCGGGTTACTGGCAGATCAAGATGGCGGACAAATCAATCCACAAGACGGCATCCCGTACCAGATACGGCTCCTACAAATACTTGGTGATGTCGTTCGGACTATGCAACGCACCAGCAACGTTTCAGACAGAGATGAATCACATCTTACGACCCCTGCTGGACGAGTGCGTGGTGGTGTATCTCGACGACATTCTCATCTACTCCAAGAACATGAAGGAGCACGTGGAGCATATGCTCAAGGTGTTCGAGATCCTGCGGAAAAACAAGTTCTACGTGAAGCTGTCAAAGAGCGACTTCGCCTTGAAGAAGGTGCAGTTTCTCGGGCACATGGTGAGTGCCAAGGGCGTACACGTGGACCCGCGGAAGATCGAAGCCGTCAAGAAGTGGAAAGTTCTGGAGAACGTGAAGGAGTTGCAGCAGTTCCTAGGCTTCGCCAACTAGTACAACAGGTTTGTGCCGTAGTACGCTAAGATAGCAGCGCCACTAACCAACCTACTGAAAAGGAATACGCCCTACAAATGGGATACCCCTCATCAGCAAGCCATGGAGCAGCTACAGACAGCACTGACTACAGCGCCAGTACTCATCCTACCAGACCCAGACAAAGACTACGTGGTGGAAGCAGATGCGAATGACCAGGCAGTCGGAGCAGTACTGATGCAGGATCACGGACACGGTTTACAGCCTATTGCCTACCTCAGTAAGAAACTACACATAGCAGAACTAAACTACCCCATTCACGACAAGGAAGCCTTAGCGATAGTCATAGCCTTCAAAGCGTGGAGGTGTTACCTAGAGGGAGCCAAGACTACAGTCTATACTGACCACTGCAGTCTCAAATACCTGAAGTCACAGCCGACGCTCTCACGACGACATGTGCAGAGGATGGACTTCCTGGAAACTCACTTCCACTACGACATCGTCTACAAGCCCGGGCTACACAACAAGGAAGACGCGTTGAGCCGCCGCGGACATCTAGCACGCATCTAGCTCGATGGCATGAACCCTCTGCTCAAGGGTCTATTCCAACATGGGTACTCCGTGGACGCAGAAATCGCTACAGCACAGACCAAGAAGTTGTTACAGTGGGAGAAAGACTTAGCGTTAAGGAAGGGTTCAGGAAAGATTTAGGTACCGAATTACGCCTCGCTACGGCAGATCCTATTCAAGGAGTTTCACGACGTACCATACGCGGGACATTTCAGGAGCAACAAGACGTTAGCAGGGATAGTGAAGTATTACTATTGGCCAGGGATGGCAGCAGATGTGCAGCAGTTCGTCACCTCTTGCGACACGTGCCAGCGAATGAAGAGTAGCAAGCAGAAAAAAACAGGGTTACTTCAGCCTCTACCCGTACCAGAGCAGCCATGGCAGGTCGTTAGCCTCGACTTTATGACAGGACTTCCTTCGACCTCACGGGGGCACGATTCCATCCTCGTAGTCATCGATAAATTCTCCAAAATGGGTCACTTCATACGGACCAACGCCACAGCTACAGCTGAAGCAACTGCTCGCCTCTTCTTCGACCGCATCATCACCATCCACGGTATCCCCGCTACACTCATCTCAGACAGAGACCCAAAATTCACCAGCAAGTTCTGGAAGGAGCTCATGGGACTGTTGGGGACAAAGCTTGCAATGTCTTCAGCATACCACCCCCAGACTGACGGACAGACAGAGCGACTCAATCAAGTGGTTGAACAGTTACTGCGCACAGCTTGCAAGGACAACGTCAGCAACTGGGACACACAGTTACCGACCCTAGAGTTCGCTTACAACAATGCTTCACATGCGGCCACAGGGAAAGCTCCTATCTTCCTGTGTTACAGACAGGAAACACTTACACCACAGCAGCCAACCACACCGGCACAC
The DNA here is from genome assembly GCA_948144175.1 of Closterium sp. NIES-65. Classification (NCBI taxonomy): domain Eukaryota; kingdom Viridiplantae; phylum Streptophyta; class Zygnematophyceae; order Desmidiales; family Closteriaceae; genus Closterium; species Closterium sp. NIES-65. The sequence goes on from CANXME010002168.1 coordinate 140,820, forward strand.
GTCCAAGCCGCACATGATTTCGTCACCACCATGCAGCAGCTATGGGAGAAGACTCAGGGACGTCTCACCACGATGCAGAACTCCCAGAAGCAATATGTTGATCGTCAGCGACGAGATCACTTAGTAGCAGTCGCAGATCAGGTGCTTCTTGACACACGCAACTTGAACCTGTCTCACCTCCCATCCAAACTCCGGCCTCGCTTCTGTGGTCCTTTTCTTGTTGAGGCACATGTGACACCAGTTACATTCCGCTTGCGCTTACCTACTACTTGGAAGCTTCACAATGCTTTCCATGTGCAGCTACTGAAACCCTACAAGGACCCCAACCAACAGTTCCAGGGACGGCAGCTACCGCCACCTCCACCTGTTCTTGTGCAGGATGAACCCGAGTACGAGATTGAGCGCGTTCTCTCTCATCGGTGCCGAGCGGCAAGACCCTCGAGTTCTTGATACGGTGGAAAGGATACGACCCCACTGAGGACAGTTAGATTGCACAAGCTGATATGGGCAATGCACACCGTGCTCTCAAGGACTATCTTGTCAAGCAGGGTGTATCTCACGCCACCCAGCTTTGAGGGGGGGACGTGTGAGTGTACGACGACTTATGCCAGCTATGCTTGCTTGCCTTTACTTTTTCATGTTATTTCTAGCATAGGATAATCATATGCATGCATGAATTGCTTGATTTCCTAGGCTAGGTGCTTTCCTATATTTTATTATAGTTATAGCACCGAGCTAGGTTGCGTGCACCGAATTCTGGCCTTTTCGTTTGCCACCAAATTGCCTTCTACCGAATTCGGTAAGGATCTGTTCGGGACGCTACGTGGCCCGCGGAACCTTCGTGTAACACCTGGTTACGGGGCCTTGTGTTGAGCCTATATATAGCCTCGTGTTGTACCCAGGTGATCATTCAATTCGACTCAATTCTCATTCTCTTTTCTGAGCTCGATCCTAGATCCTCACAAGCGCTCACATAGCGGACCAACCTCTTGGCCGCTTCCAGCTGCTCATGAGTGGGGCGTGAAGCCACACTGGCGAGCCTGGATGTAGCAAAGGCAATGTTAGGCCGCGTGTGGTTAGCCGCATAATTGAGTGCCCCCACCATGGAATGAAACAGCTTCCTGTCACTCTTACCCACCACCTCCTCATCAGCACAGGGCTCTACAATGAACCCCTAAGGCAGTGGTGTTCCTAGCTTTCCTCCATCCTGCAGCCCATACTTCTCAGCCAGCCCCTCATAATACTTCCTCTGGTGCAACCTCAACACTCCCTTGTCAAATTCCCTCTCCACATGCATCCCCAAATAGTACTTCACATCCCCCATCTTGGAGCACTTAAACTTCATCTCCTGCATCTCCTCCACACGGTCAATCATTGCAGATGAATCAGAGAAAAGCAAAATGTCGTCCACATACACCAGGAGCATGAGAAATTGCTCCTTCTCTTGTAGCAGGAACAGGCTGTGGTTACACTCACTCTTCTTGAACCCCCCAGCCAGCAGTGTCTCCTCTAGCTTGTGGTACCATGCGCGAGGAGCCTGCTTCAGGCCAAAGATGGCCTTCTTCAGCCTGCACACCCTGCCGCTCCCATCATCCAACCCCTCAGGCTGCAGCATGTACAGCTCCTCCAGAATGATGCCGTTGAGGAAGGCAGTTATGATATCCATCTGCTTGATCCTCCATCCACGGTTTGCAGCCTTAGACAACATCACCCTCAGTGTTGTCCCTTTCCCAACAGAAGCATAGAGCTTGTTGAAGTCCTTCCCCTTAGTCTGCTGGAACCCCTTAGCCACAAGTCTTGACTTGTAGTGGGTAAGCTCCCTATTAGGTCCATACTTGTGCCTGAAGATCAGCTTGGAAGAAATGGCCTTCTTCCCAGGTGGCAGCTTACACAGCTCTTATGTCTCGTTCTCCAGCAGAGAATCATACTCCTCCTTCACACTCTGCTTCCATTTTTCAGCATCAGACCCACTCGATGCCTTGGCTAGCGTCTTGGGCTCAGGGACAGCGGCCCTATAGCAGTGCGCTATATGATCCTCATCACACTGCTCAGCTATACTCCCAGCCCGTACCACCTTAGGCTTGCCAAAGCTAAAAGGGCACACATCCCTCCTAGGACGGTCAGGCGGACGTTGGGTACATGAAGGAGCAGCATGTTATTGCTGCTGCTGCTGCTGCTCCACCTCAGGTTCTTCCCCATCCTCAGTCACCCCAGAGATCTCATCCTCTGAGACAGTGACCTGCACTTGCCTTGAAGGCCGCTGCATCTCATCAGCCTCAATGATCAGAGGTGTAGTAGGAAGCTTTTGCTGTTGCTGCTTCCACTCTTTGTAGTACATTGACTCAAGGAACTTCACATCCCTCGAAACACTCAGCTTTTGGCTGGTCAAGTCCCACACCAACCAGCCCTTGTGATCCTTGGCAATCCCCAAGTGCACACCCCATCTCCCAGAAGCTTTCAGCCTTCTTCTGTTCTCTTTGGGCACATGAAACACCACCATGCAACCGTAGGCTCTTAGCATGTTGACTGCAGGTGCACTCCCATACCACTTGGTGTAGGGGAACCACTGCTTGTCCCCCACAGTCGCCAACACCCTATTCTTTACAAGGGCGACCTACCGCAGTGCAGTCACCCAAAACGGATCCGGCAGCCCTGCACGCCAAAATAAAGTGCGAGCACCTTCCTGCAGGGTCCGGTTGAACTGCTCAGCCACGCCGTTCTGTTGAGGGTTGTAGGGCACCGTGAGCTGATAGTGTTGGTGAAAGGGCCTAATAAACTCAAGCTATTAAGACTTTATCAAACTTAAAACCTCTCCTCGAGGTCACCTCCAAGGGTCCTTGGGTTCCTAGTACAAGACAAGCCCCTGTCCTTTGGTACGAGTTTGTAGAGAGTGGGATCACGAATGACTAAGCCAAAATAGCAAGAGCACCTTGAACGTCGCGCAGCGTATCTTGCAGACCGTCAATCGGATTAAGCTGAGAATTTCCTCTATCGAAGCTCGCTCCAAGAGCTTTAAAATGAACCAAGTTGCCTCGCGAAAAGTTCTGCCATTACGAAGTTATGGCTAGGACAGCGTTTGCCTAGCGTTGGAGTGCTAGCGTACTAGCGTTGACTCGGGTAGCATCCCGCTGTTGCACCGCGTAGAAACAACATTACAGGAAGGAAGGAATTCGCTTGAATCAATTTCATTATATCCAGGTACAAACAGAGAAGAAATATATAGTTCTAGCTAGCAAGGACCTTCGGAATCAACCTGGAAACAACCAGGGATGATCCCAAATAATTCAAAGCAACAGAACCAACCTGGCTGGATAAAACAACATATGGTAGGTTGGTAAACAACCTCTGGTTCTGTTTTTCCAACCTGGGAAAACAACAACCAGGTTCAGGTCCTAAAAACAGAACCTGTTTTGTCTTTGCCCAACCGGCCAAATGCTAGTTCCGCTGGTTTCCCCTGGCCCTGTAGCATGCAGATACAGAGAAACAACATCCAACCTTCACCTAAATTGTACCCCTATAGTGCCTGCCCTGCTACACTATAGTCAACCAAATAAAACAGTACAATTTCGAGTTGGATAGAACTGAATCTCCGCAATCAAGTAAGCCGAACCGCAAAGCTTCCATCTTGGGTTCCTTTGCGAGCTCGTCCTTTCTGCTTGTACTGTTCATAATGCGTACAATGTTGTGCCGAAGCGCACATTGCGCGAGTACCTGCAAATGCATAAAGCAAAAATTGTGAAAGCAAACAAACATACGAACATTCCATTCATACGCAAATGCATTCGCACACGCATACTTGGACAAACAGACGGCAGTATGCTGTGCAATGTGAATTTGCACCCAACAGATGCTGGATCCCCTTCTTCTTCAGCACTGCCTCAAAATTAGCGATAATGAATTCGCCCCCGTTGTCAGTGCAGATCACCTTCACCTTGTGTCCGCTCTCCCTTTGAGCTCTTAGCATCCATTCCTTAAGAACTGCCACTGCCACCTCCCCCTTAGTCTTAAGAGGGTAGACCCACATCACATGCACGTGGTGATACACAATTGTCAAGAAGTAGCGGCTGCCCGAGAGAAAAAGGGCCCTCGTGGGGGCCACCACATCAATGTGCACAAGCGTGAGTGGTGCCTTGGCTGGTCCCGTGTTGCTGCTGAAGAGAAATTTCGTGAATTCGGTCTCAAGGCATGTAGGGCAGCTCCCAATCTCCTTTGCTGCCCCTTTCACCCCTAGCCCGTTCAAGCTCCCATTCTTCACCAACTTCTGCAGCATTGAAAAGTTCACATGACATATCCTTTCGTGCCATGTCTCCCAATCGGCTTCACCACTCCCAGGTGAAGCCTTTGCCCATGCAGCCCTTGCATCCACACCAGCAAGCACCTCACCATGTGGCTGCAATGGCTGCTGCACCTTCTTGACTGCATCCAGGGCCCCAGCAGTTGGTGCAGTCTCCTCTCCTCCCGCAGTTGCTTTAGCCGCTGCCGTTGCCGTTGCTGGTGGTTTCCCATTTCAAGGGATGATGGGCAGCTGCCACAGGTCCTTGATGTAGCTGCTCTTCTCCTCCAAATACCACAGCAGCAACTTCCCGAGCTTTGCACGGCAGCTGATTTGGCCGAATGTAACTCTGGCCTTGCTTTTCTGCAGCCGGCACACAGAGAGGAGGTTAGCGGATAAACCTTCAACTAACAGAACATTCCCAAGCTCCACAAGCTCCCCCTTGGCTCCCACCACTTTGGCATTCCCAACACCAATTAGAGGGAACAAATTTGATCTTCCCATGGGGTTTTACCTTGTCAAGCAAATCTGCCCGTGGGGTCATGTGACTTGTGCAACCTGAATCGATCACCCAGTAAGTGACGGGATGCATCACTACCTTCTCAACCGAACCCACATCATCCTCACTCTCTTTCTATCTTCAACCATGAGAATCATCCCGGGGTCAGCTTTAACTTGTGCACCTTCACCTTGTTCACCTTACAACGTCACCTTGTGCCCATTCACCACTTGGCGGCTTCATGCCTGGAGACGCCCATCCTTCAGGCCGGCTGTAACACTTTAACCATGGGTGTCCAGCCTTCTTGCAATACCAGCACGCACCCTCCATTCAGGTGCTCTCCTTGCCACCAGAGCTCCCATGCCCCTCGTTGCAGTCACCTCGGCCTCTCCCTCCCCCTCTTCCTCCGCTGCCTCCTGCAGCTCCATACCCCTAAGTAGTTTTGTTGACAGCACCACCTCCTGTGTGGCGCCTGTGGATGTCCTCCTGCAGAATCTGCTGCCGTAGCCACTCTGGTGTGTTCTGGTCTTGCTGGGTGTTGAGGGTGGGGATGAGGTCGTCCCATGAGTTGTCGAGCACCGAGATGATCTTGGTGCACTGCTGCATCTGCGACACCTTGCTGCCCGCCGCTGCCATCCTCGCATAGGTGTCCTTGATCTTGTCCAAGACCGGCTTCACATTGTCTCCCGGTCGCATGGAGAGGGCAGCCAGTTCTTTTTCCAACACAATCACTATCGGCAGCGTGTTGGGCTGAACCAAAACGCGCAGTAGCTTCCATGCCTTCGGTCCGGAGTCATCCAGCTCCACCAAGTCGTTGATATGCTGGAACATGTCGTTGTTCACCGATTGAAGAATAAGGTCAAACAGCACCGCGCTCTTCTCCATCGATCGGTCATGGGCGTTGCCTTCCTCCGGCATCTTCTCTTCTCCAATCGCAAGTTTCAGCAGCTTGTAGCGCTTAAACGCACTCCGCATCCGCCCACTCCATTCCTCATAGCTGGAGCCATCCAATGCCTCGATCTTGGATGGTGGCGGCTCATTCCTCTTCTCAGCTGCATCTCCACTCCCCTGACTCATCTTCTCTGCTTCCAATCACAGCTTTCAGCTCTCCCTTTTGCTGTCCACACCGAAGTCCCACAATTTTTTCACAAGTGTCGGCGCCAACGGAATTTCGGCAGAGTTTCTCCTTTGCGGAAGTCACATCCAACCTCCAGAACTCCACTTAGGCACGCCCACAGGCCATGGTGGGTCTAGGAGGGTCTTCAAACTTAGGTAGACTCTCCACAAAGTCCTTAATCAGCTCTGATACCACTTGTTGGAGACTAAGGACGGAGTCTAGGAAGAATTGGAGCCGAAATATCTCGAAATCGTTGGGCCTAGTTTCTGGACAAAGAGGTCGAGTTCACAAGAAACCCCATCGATGAAAAATGCACTGTGACAGCTTCACCAATGTTAGGTATGCTGTATCGTTTGAGCCTAGCTACAATTCTCAATTTGAATTGTATCAAAAGCTGCAGTATTTATCGACTTATCAATTTCGGCGCACAAGGGGGTATGCTGCCAGAAGAAACTGACTCAATTATCTCACAACATTAACATACAAGAATGATGGAGTAGGTAGAAACCAGGTAGGAGGGTAGAGGAGGACGAGAGGGAAGGTTTTCAAGGAGTCCCCAACCAAGGAAACCCCATAAGCACATCAAATCCCTTCCCTATAGCAACCCCACTTTTACTTTTGTCAGTTTCCCAACCTCCACAATCCACCTCACTCAAGTTGGCCACACTTGCCAACCCAATTTGGTTTCTCCCAACGACTTGGCAGCAACTACAGCGGAAAAGACAAATTTCCCAACCTCCAAATGTCTGTACCCCATATTGAGTCAACCCAAAAATTCCCTAAGTCGCCGCACCACAATCAAAACTTTCTCGTTCTTGCTCCGATCGCAAGGATTCTTGGTTCGTTGGAAAGCTCTTGAGCAGAGAAGTCCCTTCAGATATATGCTCAAGCCAAATAGCATTCACACACACTCAGGAAATCCAAACCATACCAAACACATAAATTATTGCACACGCTCACACCACTCATGCAACGCACGAACATGTGATGGGAGGCAGACAGACGTGAATGCAAGTGATAGCATCACATTACACAAACAATCCCCACTCCATTGTACTGGGACAACATGGTGGCACTTGTAATGACTCGTAATGCACTTCTTCATGGACTCAACAAAAACATGCGATTGATGTAGCATTGGTTGCGCAAGGAAGTCAATCGGGAGAGCGTCAATCTTGTTTATGTATCTACAACCTGCCGACTTCTTGACCAAAAGACTAGTAGACAAACCTCATTGGCGTTATGCATGAATGAGAGAAATGAGTATAAAATTGATTACGAGCTGGAATCAACCAATAGGAGCTGCTGCTAGTGTTCACACATTTAGATGGACTCTCAAGGGTTTTTGGGACCAATTACAGCAAACTGCGCGTGTTCAGGATGCAAGTTTCTTCAGCTGCTCACGCTGCCACATGGGTTCTGGTTGGTCGATACTCATGCTGAGTGTTCATTTTTTCACCAAGCGAACAGCTGCTCGCGGCACATGGAGAGTGACGCGAGTGTTCCCTGATCGCGGGTCGAGCTCTGCCTTAGTGACATGATCAGCAAAGTGTTCAATGTGAGCGCTGTTACTTGCACCCTAAACATTGGTGATGCACAAAGCTTAGAGCCACATGTGATCATCGCACGTGGCGAGTAATACTTTGTCGCACGTGAGAAGTTCAATCGTTCGTGACCCCACAACCCATCTCGCATTATTGGGCCAACTTAGCTCGCTACTGGAGCGTTGACTTACCCTTCGCACAGTTGGAGCGGCATTTTTAGCCCATCACAGAGGCAACATCCGTTTGTGCGGCGAGTTCATTGCAGCTCAAAAGCACCACTTTTTGAAGGACCTGATTGGGTGCTGCTCGAGCAGCAAGTTCATTGGCGTACTTGCATGCACTGGCTAACGTGTTAGCCATCCTGAAAATGAGGCGTGAGCAAACTTGTTTACGCGCTCGTGTGCCGAGCGAGATCAGCACTCATTAGAACACATGCCCATCACTTATTGCACCCCAACTTGATCCAAACCATTTTAAAAACGACGCAAAATAAAAGCCGCACGAACACTTGAAAAAATATCTCGTCGGCAAACTCTACAAAGTGTCGGAAGGAAAAAGATTGTAAAAACATTTCATGGGGAGTGCTTGAGGTTTTCCCCTGCCATCAATGCTCGTGGTTCATCATGTGAAATGCTTAAGCAATCTTAACAGTTGAGCTTTGTTTGAGCAATGATTGGAAGGTTTGCATGACCAATCTTGATCAGGCTCGGCAAGCAGTGCACCAGCATTGTTCATCCTCATCACAACAACTAAAGACGAGTGCATAAGATGCTTCAATAATGGATAAATTATCACAGTATATGCTGCCTATCATAATTAAATTAGCAAAAATTGCAAAACATAATATACAGTATCAATAGTTTCAAGCCATGAAATCGTAACAATTGAGTCGGATTGTCTACTTGGCATTGATACAATGCCTATCTCACATATTTCAATCCAGCCTTACATAAATAACATCCACTACCAATACCTGGTCTGCCTTACGATTACGGCCAAAAAATCCTAGTTATATACTTATGTACAAAACTCACAACACATGCATCTGCATTAATAATCAGCACATTTTGGCGGGTCGAGGGTTCAGCACTTAGAAGCAACATAAAAAACAGACTTAGGTCATACGAACCAGCACACGTACCATGAAATGGACACAAACCTACCAATCATATATGCACTTCATGTGGCAGGGCCTTTTTGGTCTTCGCTAAGGTGACAGGATATACATCAAAGGGCATTGATGGCGACGAAACACAGTTGAAGACGTCAAAATATGGTGATAAAACCTTCTCAAAAAATCTTTAGAAAGCGCGATAGTCTGGAATGCCGGAAGATAAACTTCAATCTTGGGTGATATTGATCACGGGCACAGAAAATAGGTGTGCAGAAGGTTATGTCAGCCAATGCGTAGCCCTAAAAATAGCTTACATGTTACGCTCACAAACGGATTACCGGGTGCAGAGTGTGCAACCATAGCGTAATCAGGAGTTTCATGCAGCCAGAGCAGGTTTGCATCCGCAACTGAGTCTTTTGATCCTACGCCGCTAGGGGGAGAATACAAACGAACAAATACATTAGTAGCATCTTATCATAAAGGAACATGTGCATTCAGCAAGAGCACTCCTGAGTGAGTCAAGGCAACCAGAGCATGGATGCAGATAGGGATGAACTAAAAGCTGAGATTTGGATAGCGAGCAGTTTGAATAGCGAGGAGTGAAGCATCTTGCACGGGCACTGTCTCTGGTGTATTGTCGCACTTGCCGATTGGCGAGAATTCGGCGAAGTGATTTGTGAAATTGATGGTGTGGTCTCCTTCCTACACCACACCAGCCCAAGCCCTGTGGGTTACTTTTCGCCACAGAAAGCCAACCAATCCACGCTGTCACATCCAGTTGTGACACCTCACTTTCAGAGTCACGATGTTTTTTACGAGTTAGCGATTTTGTTTTTGACGCGTCAGCAATACCTTATCCGATACAAAATTTGATATAATTCTACTTATTACTACGCATACGGAATTTCAGGTGGTGCCATTCAGGTCCCACGATCATGCAAATTTAGTGGCCTGATTGCAACAGATTACACCACTCTACATCCACCAGAACCAAAGTGTAGTCGGTGTATCAGGTGAAACTGGCACGTGCGGGGTTGGCTCAATGCGAGCTTGAAGTCGGTGCAGAGATAATGAGGAAGGGGGGACAAATTTTTGAAAAGTGCACCAATATTTCAGCACTCTTTACCCTCCTAAACACTGTTTCAGGTGACCTTAGTGATTGCTCGTGCAAAGGTCAGTGCGCATAGATAGGGAAAACCCAGATTTTGGCATGGGATGTGGGCTCGCGAATTTTGTAGAGAACCGCGAGCCCACCAGGTCACGAAATAAATGGAGGAAACACAAGATCATTTGTGCTGCAATAGAAATAAATGCATAGGATCCTCAGTTTGGCACATAGGATATACAAGATACGATATAAATGCATGCGTTGAAAAAAACTAGAAAAAGAAAACACATGTACAAACACACACACACATACACACACACACATACGCACACACACACATACATATATACATATACACATACACATACACACATACACACACATACATACGTACACACACACACAAACAAACACATACACACTGACACACACGCACACACAAACACACACACACACAAACACGCACACACACACATACATACACGCACGTACGCACGCACGGACGCACGTACGTACGCACGCTGTCAGAATGTCTAGTCTGCAGTGGGGTACTCTATCGTGAGTACAGCCATGCTAGGGTTTGCTATATGTATCCCATTGCTTGCTAGTGAAAACCCTCTTCTCTCCTCTATTCCTACTTGCTATCTTGACTTGCTATCAGAGCGTCTATGCTCCTGGCCTGTGGGCCTACCTGCTTCCGCTGCTGTACTGTCTGTGGCACGCCCCGTGGCACGCGGCGTTTTTTCTTCCCGCCACGCGCTCGGGCGCGTAGCGGTTTTCTGCCCGCCACACGCTCGGGGCTCATGGTGGTTTCCTGCCCGCCGCGCGCCTTCGGTGCGTCGCCCCACCTGACCCGCGCCCCGCCCCATGGGACCCGCGCGCCGCCCCTGCTGGATCCGCGCGATGCCCTGCAGGACCCATGTGCTGCCCTGCTAGACCCGCGCGCCGCCCCCGCTGGACACGCGCGACGCTCTGTGGGGCTCGCGTGCTGCCCCGCTGGACCCGCGCGATTGTTACGTACAAATCACCTAGTTCCTACTGCTGATAGTACCACGATAGCTGAAACAACTCTTCTCGGGGTCACCTCCGAGGGTCCTTGGGTGCGTGACCGAAATCAGCCCCTATCCAAGGGTGCGAGTTTGTCGAAAGAGAATCTCAGTAGCGTAGAACTACAGCAGCGGAAGTCCAATGTTGCGGCATAGTCAGAGAAACCTTGATAAACTTGAGAGTCGTGTGGGAGAATGCTTGATAGACAGAGAGAGTATTTATTAATATCCAAGACATACATTTTTATATTCGCTAGGCTGATCCTGCTGCTAGATATCTAACATCTCTAAGCAATTCCTATCACTAGCAAAGCGCGAGCAATTTTCGCGTTTCCCTCGTATTATTTTGTGACTCGGCTAGGTTGCGATTCGCCGGCGAATATTTCAACCGTTCGCGCGAAATTTATAAACGGCATTGATTCGTTCTTATTTTCGTGCTCTTCTGATAACGGCTCCGATCGATCCGTTTTGTTTATTTGAGTCAGCTTCGCTGTCTTGAACATGCGTGCTGATTTGGGCCAATCTCCTCGCTTGAAATACTGGTGGCGTTAGCAGTTTTGCCACGTACTTTGATCGCTCGAGTCGTGAGCGCTTTCTCGAGCTGACGAGTTCCAGATGGCGAGAGTGCAGCTCTCAAAATGTCGGTGCGCGATTATGTGCCCTTTGCTTCAGACGCGTCAGCTTGTTCAAAGCTTGTTACGAACTTGCGTGAACACTATTCAAAACATGTCTAAAACCTGTTCTGAACATGTTCAGAATCTGTTCGGAACGACGAACTCGCTGTGCGAACATTGACTAATCAGCGAAGTAGAAATTCGTCGCTTTGAGCACCAACGAGCTCGTAGTGCGAACGGGAATTCCGTGCTGCCTTTCGATCGATCGATCAGTCGAGTTAAGCCGAGTCTATGAACCGACACCACCCATTCGTCAAGGCTAAATCCCACTTGGATAATAAACGATCCGCCTCAGCGCTTCTCGCCTCAAATGACTTGTGCACTCCCAGGAGATAAACCGGCTGTATTAACAGCGACGCCCTACGGGACCCGGGCGCCGCCCCTACTAGACCCGCGCGCTACCCCGCGGGACCCGCGCGCCGCCCCTCCTCGACCCTCTTGCCGCCCGCGCCCTAACCGTTTCAAGCGCCCCACAGCCTGCCCGCGCCCTGCACGTCACGACGCTGCCCGCCCTCCCTCCTCCTCCTTCGACTTCCTGCTGCGCGTGCAGCCGTGTGGAGGGTATGGGGGTGGCGGGGGTAAGGGGGGGTATGGGGGTGGTGGGAGTGCGTGACCAGCTGCCCCTCCTCCTCCTCCGTCTCCCACTGCTGCAGCTGCCGCTGAGGGGGGTGGGTGTGTGGGAGCAGAGGGAGTGGCGCTAGGGGGGTGTCGTGGGAGTGGAGCTAGGGGTGCAGCAAGGGGTGTGTGAAAGGGGTGTGGGACAGTTGGGGGAGGTTGAGCGGAGGTAGCCGTCGTGACGTTAGCAGCGCAAGTAGTCCGGGGCCCTTGCTCCGGTAGCCCAGCGAGCCTGCTGCGCCAGTCGCCCGTGGGTCCGTAGCTCCTGCCACTTGTCTTAGCCGCAGAGCCTGTTACTCCTGTAGTCCGGGGCCCTTGCTCCGGTAGCCACCATGCGCACCGGTCCTGTTGCCCGTGTGTCTAGATTTCACCCGTCGCCTCCTATCTCCACTCATCTCACAGTCCCTCCTCCTCCTCACTTGCCCTCTGTCCTCTAGCTTTGCTTGTACTTGAGAACTTTTTATACAACTACTTGCTGTGCTGATTATACCCCATTTTGCCTATGGGGGTGTGTCAGAATGTTATATTTGTCTAGTCTGCAGTGGGGTACTCTATAGTGAGTACAGCCCTGCTAGGGTTTGCTATATGTATCCGATTGCTTGCTAGTGAAAACCCTCTTCTGCTCTTCTATTTCTGCTTGCTATCTTGACACACGCACGCACGCACGTGCGTGCACACATACATATATACACACACACATACACACATATACACATACACACATACACACACACATACACACACATATACACACATACAAACAGACACATACACACATACACACATACACACATACATACACACATACACATACACACACACATACACACACACACACACATCTGCAAAATTGCATGGGCCCCAATCTAACCCGAAATCATTCGGTCCTAGAACTCACACTGAACTGTCCCGAAACAATCTTGAAAGACACTTCTGGGACAGTTTGCATGTGCGACATTTTCGGGGTACTAGAAAACGTGTCTTCAAATCGAATTTTGCCCAAATCTGTCCTGCACCTTGGGTAAAATGTATTGTGCCCAAGTGCGAATTAGAGGCGTGGGTTCGAAACACGATGTCGAATATTTTAGGTGTGCACATTTTCATGCATCTTTTGTCCGTGACGTGCTAGAGCAACCTCGTTATTGATTTTTTTAATATACCGCGGCACAATAAATTTCCCTAAAACGAAATCTCAAACGAACTCATTGAAACAACTGAAAACGCAACTCTCAAACTTCACCCGAAAACTCACAAACTCGCATGAAATCACACGAACGTTTCACGAACAGTCTCATGAACATTCACGCCTTTCACGAACACTCGTGGCTTGCAGAACACATGAAATAACACGAACACGCACAAAATCTTGGAACTTGCGAAATGACACGAATACTCGCCATCACTTACAGAAACTCATGGGCACTCACAAATACAACCCTTAACGAAAATGCTCATAACTCATGAATCGTCGAGGTGATTCACAAACCGTAAATGCCCAAACGTAAAGCAAAAAAATGTGCACCTTACACACAACAAATTACCTTCAAACAGATGATAAGGTTGTATACTTAATATTTCAGCACCACGTGTGGTTAGGTATCGACAGGGGCATTCAGTGATAAAAACGCCAATGTGATTTTTTGTGTTCGGGGCTTAATAACATTGATATACTATCTCTGATTTTGGAAGTCACAAAAAGAATTGTATGGTGTGGTTCAAATGTTAAGGAAGTTGAAGTTGAATGCCTTTGTCTTTGCAGCCTATTTTAGGAACAGTGTACATAATGCAAACGAGCTTTAATTTCAAAAGCAATTTCAAAGGAAAGTAACTCGGACATATCGTGCACGTGTATTTGCAACTGTTACCAATTCTGTCTCAAAACTGTCTCGAAAGACACTTTGGGGACACTTGGTGCAGACAGTTTGGGGACACATTTGAGTTGGTCACGAATGTGTCTTTTGGGACACTTTTTCACCAGTCCCAAAAGTATTCGGGAAGAATCTTTTGTCAAAACATCATATGCTTTCTATACTTCTAGGCTATGTAGGGGTTATCCATAGAGGGCACAACACATTTCTCGACAGTCTTGTACCCCCGTGCCCTCTTTACAAAATCGACCATCACTTTCTTGCTACTTCTAACATGGTATCAGAGCCATAAGACGCTTAGGACCAGAGTTTTTAAAGGGCCCACCATTGAGTTTTCGATCTCCTGCCCGAATCGCGCCCCTAGGTGCGTCCCGTTTTTATCTTGCCCAAAACGCTCTCTAGGCCGTCGATATATCCTGCCCACCAAAACCTTTTACTTGTACACTTTTCCACAGTCGACAATGGCCGCTCACACGGTCGTCGCGGCGTCTAGGGGGGGACAGCAGCATCCCCTGCCTCACCCGGACACTTTATCACCACAGCAGATTCGTGAGTGAGTTGCTTAGCGAGCCCGTGCTGGTGGTGGGGGTTTTGGTTTTATGTCTACTTGACAGTGGCGGTAGCGGCGTCAGCTGGAGACCTTCTCTCCGCAACGGCTTCGCGACTGTGTTTCTCAGCGAGGCATCCTTGGGTGTGTAGAGGCTGCTGCTCTAGGTGCTAGTGAATCTGCTACAGCTCTAGGTGCTACTGAGTCTGTTGCAGCTCTAGGTGCTAGTGCGTCTACTGCCACAAGTCCTGCCTCAGCTGAGGCCTTGCACACTTTCACACTTGACTCAGGAGCATCACGTTGCTTCTTTCGTGATTGCACCATAGTCACACCGCTCGCAGCACCTGTCCCTGTCTCACTGACTGACCCCACTTGGGGCCCAGTAGTAAGACGAGCCTCTACTGTCCTCTCGTGTCCGGCAGTCCCCTCCGGCTCTCTTTCAGGCCTCCACCTCCCCTCGTTCTCGACGAACTTGGCGAGCAACACAGTCTTTCAGGATGTTTGGTTTGATACTTTTATCCCTGGAGGGCAGCGTGTGGCGATCTGTACGTGCTCCCAGACTGGACGTCACCTTGCTACGTTCACTCGGTAGCCAAGGTCCAGTCTGTACACCCTGACCACTGTGTCTGCACAGGTGGCTGCGTCAAATCAGGTGGCTGCGTTGAGTCAGGTGTCTGCGTATGGTCAGCTTGCAGGGTCTTGCTTATGTCGAGTACTCTCCCACCAGACTCTCTTCTGGCACCACCGCCTCAGTCACCCCTCCCTATGTTGGGTGCAACATACTATTTTTGCACTGCAACCAGCCGCCTGCATGACGTTACGTATTCTGTATGTGTATTGTTTGCATTCGTTTTGGCATTTCGTTTCATGTGTTTTTGTTTTGGGTTCGTCATCAGTCATGACGGATCACAACGAGTCATGAACGCTCATGTCGGCTCATGTACATTCATGGATTTTGCATGACCGAATGTGTGCCTTCATGAGAGTTCCGAGTTTCATGAAAGCTCGTGTTTTCTCATCAGCGCTGGTGGTGAGTTTCAAGTGTTCTGGGTGCGAGGCTGGAGTTTGTTAACCAGCCCCTTTGACCAGTCTCTCGCTGGTCAAGGCTCAAGGCCATGAGCCCGAGCCTTGTTGCGCAATCATGCACAGTGCCAAAAGGGGCCGAAGGTGCCAGTCGAGACACACACGCGGCCTGAGGCCGCGAGCCGTGACCCACGATTGTTTCGGCCACACGCGTGAGTGTGGCAGTGGGGTGGCGCGTGGGAAAAGACGATCGCGCGTGGGTACACAATTGAATTTTTCGAACCCTTGAGCATTTTGTCCTCATTCGCTGAGGACAAATTTGCCGCAGGGTGTTTCGTTAGGCACACGACTACATTCAAAGCTGTGTGAATTGTGCGAGAGTGATTCCGACGAATTCGTAATTTTATCGGTAACAACGTCAACTACTCAGGAGTTTTCAAGAACTGTTGCCTGTAGTCATGAGCTGTCGTGATCGTTCTTGGTGTAAGGGCCTAATAAACTCAAGCTATTAAGACTTAATCCAAACTTAAAACCTCTCCTCGGGGTCACCTCCAAGGGTCCTTGGGTGCCTGGTACAAGACCAGCCCCTATCCTCGGGTCCAACTTTGTAGAGAGAAGAGCCAAAATAAAAAGAGTACCTTGAGCGTCGCGCATTGTATCATGCAAACCGTCAATCTGATTAAGCTGAGAATTTCCTATATCGATGCTAGCTTCAAGAGCTTTAAAATGAACCAAGTTGCCTCGCGAAAAAGTTCTGCCATTACGAAGTTATGGCTCGGACAGCGTTTGCCTAGCGTTGGAGTGCTAGCGTACTAGCGTTGACTCGGGTAGCATTCCGCCGTCGTACCGCGTAGAAACGAAATTTCAGGAAGGGAGGAATTTGGTTGAATCAAATTGACTATATCCAGGTACAAACAGAGAAGGAATAAATAGTTCTAGCTAGCAAGGACCCTAGGAATCAATCTGGGAACAGCCAGGGATGATTCCAAATAATTTCAAGCAACGGAACCAACCTGTCTGGACAAAACAGCAGGTGGTAGGTTGGTAAACAACCTTTGGTTCTGTTTTTCCAACCCGGGAAAACAACAACCAAGTGCAGGTCCTAAAGACAAAACCTGTTTTGTCTTTGCCCAACCAGCCAAATGCTGGTTCCGCTGGTTTCCCCTGGCCTTGTAGCATGCAGATACAGACAAACAACATCCAACCTTCACCAAAATTGTACCCCTATAGTGCTTGCCCTGCTACACTATAGTCAACCCAACAAAACAGT
Organism: Closterium sp. NIES-65; assembly: GCA_948144175.1. Lineage (NCBI taxonomy): Eukaryota > Viridiplantae > Streptophyta > Zygnematophyceae > Desmidiales > Closteriaceae > Closterium > Closterium sp. NIES-65. The sequence continues at coordinate 157,518 of CANXME010002168.1, forward strand.
ACAATTTCGAGCTGGATAGAACTGAATCTGCACAATTAAGTAAGTTGAACCGCAAAGCTTCCATCTTGGTAAACAACTTCTGGTTCCTTTGCGAGCTCCTCCATTCTGCTTGTACTGTTCATAGCGCGTAAAATGTTGTGCCGAAGCACACAATGCGCGAGTACCTGCAAATGAATCAAGCAAAATTTGCGAAAGAAAACAAACACACGAACATTGCATCCTTACCCAAATGCATTGGCACATGCATACTCGTACAAACAGACGGCAGGATGCCATGCAATGTGAATTTGCACCCAACACACTCCCCTCAGCCTGCCGGCTGCATCCCCATCATTCCATGCTAGTTCATGCTCATTCCACTCATGCGCACACAACGCCAATGAGGCTCATTTGCAAGCCTCTAGGTGAGGAACTCTGCTGGCTGCTGGTGAGTCTTGATGTAGATCGGATTCACCGTCCCCCTCTTCACCTCCTTACGCACCCAAAGCCACTTGATATGCATGTGCTTGTTCAGCCCATGAAGCACAACGTTCCTGGCCATCCCAAGAGCCCTCTTGCCATCACAAAAAAGCAGCGTAGCAAACTTTTGCTCCTGGACAATCTCCTCTAACAGCCTCCTCAGCCAAATCACCTCCTTCACCCCATAGAACATCACCATGTACTCTTATTCCGCTGAAGAGAGTGCTGTCTTTGTCTGCTTCTTTGACCTCCAACTAACAGGTCCTCCCCCAACTACACAGATGTATCCTCCCACATATGAGGAATCCTCCTTCTCAGAAGCTCACGTAGCATCAGTAAAGCAAGTGAGAAAGAGCTTGCCTTCTCCAAGCCGCTCCCCCTTCTCTTTCAGCACCTCAACCCCTTTCTGCTTCACCTGTACAGATGCAGAGTATTGAACTCCAATGCTTGGTGAGAGTTCAGGTACTTCACCACACGCTCAGCTGCATCCACATGCTTCTCTGATGGATTCAGCACCACCCTTGCCAGCTGCCCAGCTGAGAAAGAGAAGTCGGGCCTCTTGTGAATTGCTGCATACAAGTGGCTGCCCACTTGGGACTGAAATTTCTGCTGCTCCTCGGCTTCAACCCCTTCATCCTCTGCAGCTTTCACAAGCTTGAATTCTGCAGGCAGGGGAGTTGCAACCTTGCGCTCATTCTCAATCCCAAACTTCTCCCCCAGCTCCTTGATGAACTTCTCCTGGTGCAGCTTCGACCACCTGTGATCTGGATCCCTCTCCACGTGCATCCCGAGGTAGTACTTTACCTCCCCTAGGTTCATGCACTTGAAGTTCTCCATCAGCTGCTGATGCACACTCTAGATCTCTTTTATCGTGCTGCTAAAGAGAAGAATGTCGTCCACGTAGACCAGAAACAACATCAGCTTCTCCCCCTCCCCCTTGAGAAAGAGGCTCTCATCACAGCTGCTGGTCCTAAATCCCATCTCCTCTAGAACAGCTGCCAACTTCTGGTACCAACAGCATGACGCGGATTAGGACAGATCGGGTTGGTGAGTTCCTTGGAGCTGAGATGACGGCCTGGCTCAAGATGCAGGGCATCCAGAGGGAGCTGACCACGGCTTACACCCCACAGTCCAACGGTGTAGCAAAACGGGTGAACTGAACAATTCTGGAGACAGCTAGGGCGCTGCTCATAGAATCTGGGCTGGGCAACTTGATGTGGCCCCATGCTGTTTGTGGATGACTTGTAGGTGCCGTTGAAGAGGTGGCTTGGGAGGAAGCTGCCAGTGGACATGCTGAGGATGTTCGGTTGCATGGCAATCGCCCACGTCCCCAAGACCTACCGTAGTAAGTTGGGGGCGAGTGCAATCTGGTGTGTGAATTTGGGGCTGGCTGCTGAGAGCAAGGGATGGCTGTTGTGGGAGGATGTCCCAGCATATGGAGCAGATCACCATGCAGCTGGACCTGACTCTTAGTGTGTGGGAGGAGGGAGAGGAGGTAGCTGTAGAGGGTGGTGATGGAGAGAAGGTGCAGGAGGCACATGCTGGTGAAAATAATGGTGTGGAGACTAGCGGTAGTACTGGTGGAGCTGCTAGATCCGAGGGAGGAGAGCAGTAGTAGGGAAAAACTAAGAAGCTGAAGGGTGTTGTTATGAGGGGATGGGAGACACCCGTCTCCAGGCTAGGACCTACCCGTATGGCTACTAAGAAGCTGACTGCAGGAGCTGATGTAGCAGAGCAGCAGCTTGGGACAGAGGAGGTATTGCTGATTCTACCGCATGGCTTTGATCCGGATGAGGAGGATGAGCCTGCGTACTGTTTTCTTGCCCCTGCACCAGAGGAACCAGCTAGCATGGAGGAGGCATTAGCTGGACCAGATAGGGAGAAGTGGCTGGGTTCCAGGGATGCTGAGTACCAGAGCCTGCTAGAGAATGGGACATGGGAGCTAGTTGTGCTGCCTGAGGGGAAGAAAGCCGTACAAAGCAAGTGGGTGCTAAGGATCAAGACCGATGACAAGGGATAGGTCACCATCTACAAGAGTAGGCTGGTGGCTAAGGGGTTTATGCAGAAGGAGAAGCAAGACTTCAATGAGATCTTTGCTCCCACTGCCAAACCCTCAACCCTCCATGTCTTGTTGACAGATTCAGCCGTTATTGGGAAATTCATCATTCAGATGAATATATCAACGAAATTTTAGAGGAGGATATGTACATGACGCAGCTGCCTGGGTATGTGGATGGTAGGGGCAGGGTGTGCAAGCTGAAAAGGTCTATCTGCGGCTTGAAGCAGGCGTCACGCTGCTGGTACCAGAAATTGGCAGCTGTTTTAGAGGCGATGGGATTTAGGACCAGCAGCTGTGAAGAGAGCCTCTTTCTCAACGGGGAGGGGGAGAAGCTGGTGATGTTTGTGGTGTATGTGGACGATATTCTTCTCTTTAGTAGCAGCATGAAGGAGATCCAAAATGTGCAGCAGCAGCTGATGAAGAACTTCAAGTGCAAGAACCTTGGGGAGGTTAAGTACTACCTCGGGATGCACGTGGAGAGGGATCTGGATCACAGGTGGTTGAAGCTGCACCAGGAGAAGTTCATCAAGGAGCTGGGGGAGAAGTACGGGATTGAGAATAAGCGCAAGGTTGCAACTCCCTGGCCAGCAAAATTCAAGCTTGTGAAAGCTGCAGAGTATGAAGGGGTTGAAGCCGAGGAGCAGCAGCAATTTCAGTCCTTGGTGGGCAGCCTCTTATATGTAGCGGTTCATACGAGGCCCGACATCTCTTTCTTGGTTCAGCAGCTGGCAAGGAAGGTGCAGAATCGATCAGAGGAGCAGGTGGATGCAGCTGAGCGTGTGGTGATCTATCTGAACTCTCACCCAAGCATTGGAGTTCAATATTCCGCATCTGCACATGTGAAGCAGAAAGGGGTTGAGGTGCTGAAAGAGAAGGGGGAGCGGCTTGGAGAAGGCAAGCTTTATCTCAGTTGCTTTACTGATGCTATATGGGCTTCTGAGAAGGAGGATTCCTCATCTGTGGGAGGATACATCTGTGTAGTTGGGGGAGGACCTGTTAGTTGGAAGTCAAAAAAGCAGACGGAGATGGCACTCTCTTCCGTGGAGTCAGAGTACATAGCAATGTTTCTATGGGGTGAAGGAGGTGATTTGGCTGAAGAGGCGGTTAGACGAGATTGGCCAGGATCAAAAGGTTGGTACGCCGCTATTTTGCGATAGCAAGGGAGCTCTTGGGATGGCCAGGAACGCTGTGCTTCATGGGCTGAACAAGCACATGCGTATCAAGTGCCAATGGCTGCGTAAGGAGGTGAAGATGGGGACGGTGAATCCGATCTACATCAAGACTCACCAGCAGCTAGCAGAGTTCCTCACCTAGAGTCTTGCAGATGAGCCTCATTGGCGTTGTGTGCGCATGAGTGGAATGAGCATGAACTAGTATGGAATGATGGGGATGCAGCCGGCAGGCTGAGGGGGAGTGTGTTGGGTGCAAATTCACATTGCACGACATCTTGCCGTCTGTTTGTACGAATATGCGTGTGCGAATGCATTTGGGTGTGAATGGAATGTTCGTGTGTTTGTTTGCTTTCGCAATTTTTGCTTGAAGCATTTGCAGGTACTCTCGCATTGTGCGCTTCGGCACAACATTGTACGCACTATGAACAGTACAAGCAGAAAGGAGGAGCTTGCAAAGGAACCCAAGATGGAAGCTCTGTGGTTCGGTTGAATTGATTGTGCAGATTCAGTTCTATCCAACTCGAAATTGTACTGTTTTGTGTGATAGACCATAGTGTAGCAGGGCAGGCCCTATAGGGGTACAATCTAGGTGAAGGTTGGATGTTGTTTGTCTGTATCTGCATGCTATAGGGCCAGGGGAAACCAGTGGAACCAGCATTTGGCTGGTTGGGCAAAGAAAAAACAGGTTCTATTTTCAGAACCTGCACTTTGGATGTTGTTTTCCCAGGTTGGAAAAACAGAACCAGAGGTTGTTTACCAACCTACCACCTGCTGGTTTGTCTAGCAAGGCTGGTTCTGTTGCTTGAATTCATTTGGGATCATCGCTGGTTGTTCCTAGGTTGATTCCCAACTTTCTTGCTAGCTAGAGCTATTTATTCCTTCTATGTTTGTACCCGGATATAGTCAATTTGATTCAAGCGAATTCCTGCCTTCTTGGAATTTCGTTTCTACGCGAGGCGACGGCAGAATGCTACCCGAGTCATCGCTAGTATACTAGCGCCCCAACGCTAGGCAAACGCTGTCCGTGCCATAACTCTGTAATGGCAAAACTTTTCGCGAGTTGGACAATTTTAAAGCTCTTGGAGCGAGCTTCGATATAGAAAATTCTCAGTTTAATCTGATCGACGGTGTGCACGATACGCTGCGCGACGTTCAAGGTAGTAATGTTATTCTGGCTAAGTCATTCTTCACTCCTCTCTCTACAAACTCGGACCCGAGGATAGGGGCTGGTCTTAACCAGGCACCCAAGGACCCTTGGAGATAACCCCAAGAAGAGGTTTTAAGGTTGATTAAGTCTTAATAGCATGAGTTTATTAGGCCCTTACAACAACATAAAGTTTAATAGCATGAGTTTTAAGGTTGCTATGCCGCTGTTTTGTGATAGCAAGGGGGCTCTTGGGATGGCCAGGAACGCTGTGCTTCATAGGCTGAACAAGCACATGCGTATCAAGTGGCACTGGCTGCGTAAGGAGTTGAAGAGGGGGATGGTGAATCCGATCTACATCAAGACTCATCAGCAGCCAGCAGACTTTCTCACCAAGAGGCTTGCGGATGAGCCTCATTGGCGTTGTGTGCGCATGAGTGGAATGAGCATGAACTAGCATGGAATGATGGGGATGTAGCCGGCAGGCTGAGGGGAAGTGTGTTGGGTGCAAATTCACATTGCACGACATCCCGCCGTCTGTTTGTACAAGTATGTGTGTGCCAATGCATTTGGGTGTGAATGGAATGATCATGTGTTTGTTTGTTTTGTGCAATCTTCGCTTGTAGCATTTGCAGGTACTCGCGCATTGTGCACTTCGGCACAACATTGTACGCGCTATCAATAGTATAAGCAGTAAGGACCAGCTCGCAAAGGAACCCATGATGGAAGCTTTGCAGTTCGGTTGAATTGAATGCGCAGACTCAGTTCTATCCAACTCTAAATTGTACTGTTTTGTTTGGTTGACTATAGTGCAGCAGGGCAGGCACTACAGGGGTACAATTTAGGTGAAGGTTGGATGTTGTTTGTCTGTATCTGCATGCTATAGGGTCAGGGGAAACCAGCGGAACCAGCATTTGGCTGGTTGGGCAAAGACAAAACAGGTTCCGTTTTTTAGGACCTGAACCTGGATGTTGTTTTCCCAGGTTGGAAAAACATAACCAGAGGTTGTTTACCAACCTACCACCTGCTGTTTTGTCCAGCCAGGTTGGTACTGTTGCTTGGAATTATTTGGGATCATCCCTGGTTGTTCCCAGGTTTATTCCCAAGAGCCTTGCTAGCTAGAACTATTTATTCCTTCCCTGTTTGTAGTTGGATATAGTCAATTTGATTCAAAGCGAATTCCTCCCTTCCTGGAATTTCGTTTCTACGCGATGCGACGGCGGAATGCTACCCGAGTCACCGCTAGTACGCTAGCACTTCAATGCTAGGCAAACGCTGTCCAAGCCATAACTCCGTTATAACATAACCTTTCGCGAGGCAACTTGGCTTATTTTAAAGCTCTTTGGGCGAGCCTCGATATAGGAAATTCTCAGCATAATCCGGTCCACGGTCTGCATGAAACGCTACGTGACGTTCAAGGTACTCTTGTTATTTTGGCTAAGTCATCCTTGACTCCTCTCTCATTCAAACTCGGACCCGAGGATAGGGGCTGGTCTTGTACCACGCACCCAAGGACCCTTGGAGGTGACCCCGACGAGAGGTTTTAAGTTTGATAAAGTCTTAATAGCTTGAGTTTATTAGACCCTTAGACCAACAGGTTTTCAGAGTGAAGCGGCTGCCGGGTTCTCCGCCTGCCTTCAAGGCGCGTTACGTTGCACAAGGCTTCAGTTAGTGTCTCGGGGTCAACTTTTACCATACCTTCTCCCCTACCTTGAAGATGACCACTCTTTGGGTGCTGCTGCACGTTTCCACTCAGTGTGACTATGTGCTTGCTTCTTTTGACTTTAGCACAGCTTTCTTACAGGGCAGCTTGCACGAGGAGATCTGGCTGTGCCGCCCACCTGGCTTCACTGGGTCGTTTCGTGCAGGTACCCAGTGGAGCCTCCGGCGGCCAGTCCACGGTCTACGCCAGGCGTCTTGTGAGTGGCAAGACACACTGAGGACGACACTTGCAGCTTTTAGGTTTGCTCTTTTGACTGTAAACCCGTCGCTGTTTCTGTGCACTGACAGTTCGCTGCCGCTGTTCTACATCCTCATGTATGTCGACGACTTGGTTTTTGCCACTGCTGACAGTGAGGCACTCGCCCTTGTGAAGAGACACACGTGCACAGATGTGGGTGAGTTGCGCAGCTATCTTGGCTTGCAGATCTCCCGGGACAGAGCACGGCGCATCAGGACTCAAGCACACATGGTGCAGCAGGTCCTTTAGCGCTTCAGCTTCACTTGGTCCTCGCTACAGTCCACTCCTCTAATTACCAATCACTCGCTTTCATTTCCACCTTCGGACGAGTCCATAGAGCCGAGTGGTCCGTACCCGGAGCTTGTGGGTTTCCTCATGTACCTGATGACGTGCACACGACCTGACCACGTGCACACGACCTCACCTTGCATACCCTCTCAGCCTTTTGGCTTGCTACGTGGCTCCCGGTAGACAGCGAAAGGTGCACTGGGAAGCTGTAAACAAGGCACTGCGTTCCTTGTGTATTACATTGGAAATGGGGCTTTTGCTTGAAGGACAGGGTTTTGTTGTTTTCACTGGTCACCCAGACGTTTCTTGGGCAGATGACCTGGCGACTCAGCGGTCGTCACAGGGTTACACCTTCAGCCTTGGCTCTGGTTCGGATTCCTAGAGGTCTACCCACTCGTCTTTGTTCTCAGCTCTAGTTTTGAGGCTGAGATCTACGCGGGGGCCATGGCTGCACAGGAGCTACGCTGGCTGACCAACCTGCTGACCGGCTTGGGGTAGCAGCCTCGTTCTCCTCCAATTTTATATGTCGACAACAAGGCCATGCTTGCCTTATGTCGCGAGCAGAGACGGGAGCTCAGAACGAAGCACATTGCTTTTCGCTATTTTCTTGCTCGAGAGCTGATCAGCTCCGCCTTTCTTACGTGGCCTCTCGGGCAAACACTGCTGATGTCTTCACCAAGGCCCTCAGGTCTGGTGACCTTAGCGTTTTTGCACTGCTCTTACGCTTCTGCCCACTTTGCCTCATCTGCTAGTTGCTTGACTTGCTCTTGTTGTACACTAATATATCTACATATATATATCTTTATACCTGCTTGTTTACTCTTGCTAGGTTGTGATCAGTGTACTGCCTTGCTATTATAACTCTATCCTGTGGTTGTACAATCGCTAAGGTGAGAGTCTGTCCGGTAAATCTTATGGAAATATCCTGCTGTACTGGTTGACTACCACAGACAAGTCAATTGGTAAGTCGACGAGCAATTTTTGTAAATGGCTCGGCTTGTCTGCTGCCTCGGCTTCCAGAATGTCAACCGCATCTACGTCAGGCCCTGTCGCTATAGCGCGTTTCATTGTGATCGCATTGACACGAACCGACAAAGACTCATGCTAGCTCCAGTGAGAGGTCGACGAGCTTGGTAGACCTGCATGGGGCCACTGCAAAGCCGCCGACGATGGGGAGCCGGCGGCCGACTTCTAGCTGGTGGTTGACGACGGGGCTCATTGAGGGTGCCAACTTGGTGGCACCGACCTGGGGAAGCCGACCTAGTGTTGTCGGCTGTAAGGAAAATTCCTTTTCCTTATTTCGCGTCCCCGCTCAGCACGTACACTACTGTAGCACCATAGTCAGCATCATTACCACTCGCAACCCTCGCATCGACGATCCTCCTGCCACCTTCACACGTCGCACCCCGACCTCACGGTTCAGCGGGTAACCCGCGCTCCGAGCCTCCGCTTCGACATTTCCCCAACCTCAGTTCTAGGCGCGACGCGCGTCAACCACAGTCTATTACTGTTACGACTGTAGTTTTGCTATATATTCTTCGTTCATGCCTTCACTCATTTGTACTCTTGCTTCGATAGTGCAATTCTCGCTCGCTCACTCAATTGCACTCGTAACATTTGGTATCAGAGCCTACAGTCTCTTCTCGGACCGCACCCACACCTTCGCTTCGCCACTATCTCAATTTTTGGGGGGAGTAGACATCTCTTAGCGACAGAGCACCGCCGCTTGTAATGCTCTCACGTAAGTACGCACGGACACAACACAGGCTCTCGCTGAGCTTGCCCGACACCCCCGCCGTGGCCGAATTTACCCTCGGGACATTGACGCAGGAGCAACTTGACCAGCTCGTGCGCCAAGTCGAAGAATCGGCACTCGAAATTGCACAATCGGAGGAGCCGATCGTCATTTCATCAGGCACACCAACACAAAATGACAGCATGGGACAGTGCTCAAGCGCAGCCAGTGATGGCGCCACCCACTCGATGCCAGGCATGGAGAAGAACAGAATCGCGCCAAGCCCACGAAAGCCTCGTGAAGCCGGTCGGCACATGGAATCTGCGGCGACAAGTGGCGATTATGCCATCATGACACCAATGCCACTGAAACTGCAGCGCCCGCCCTGTTTCGACCCGAGTCGGCATGGAGGTCCGACGATTCAGTCGTGGGTCTTCACGATGAACGTATTTTTCGACGCAAACTACGTCGAGTCGGATGCCGCTAAGATCAGATACGCCGTCTTGCTGCTGAGAGGCCCTGCCATGGACTGGTGGCGAGTTATCATGACATCGCCACGCGCCTACGAGCCACCGTCGCAGGAGGAAGGGCCCACAGATCCAGCCGTCACCTGGAGTTCATTCTGTGAAACCGCCCAGTTCAGCACGTGGGATGCGTGGTGCGCAGGGCTTCGGGCGCGCTTCGAGCCGATCGCGGCTTCTATTTTGGCGCGTGAGAGACTGCGTACTTGGCAGCAGCTCGGGTTGGTTCAAGACTACACGAGCGGTTTTCTCGCATTATGCGAGCAAGTCAGCTATATGCACGAAGCGGAGCGGATGAACAGTTACGTTGGAGGGCTGACGCCAGACATTTCACACAAAATGATGCTACGCAGACTCTTGAATTTCAACGCGATTCTCGCGCTCGCCAAGAAAATCGACATTTTGCCGCGTCCGAGACCGGGGTCTTACTACGAACATCGCCCTCAGGGACCAATCGAGCACGCCACCGTACATGCCGTTGCAACAAATGTAGCTGCCGCACCTTTTAAGGGGCGCTGCTTTGCTTGCAACAGGCCAGACCATTGCAAGAGCGAATGCCCAGAAGAACTGAGGCGCTGCGGAGAAGAGCAGAGGAGGGAGTCTCCAAGGCAGGGAAACGCCAGCAGTCAGTAGGAATCGGGCCAACTACTGACGATACTCCCCGTTCGCCCAACCCCACCGACCCTCACCGAGTCACAGTACCAATTCATGCTATCCAATTGGCTCGGACGAATAAGGAGGGTACAGCGACGGATTGCCCAGTACTGATCTATGGGAAAATACAGGGAGCAGCAGTGAAGATTTTTATCAACGGAGGAGCAAGTCATAGTTAAGTTAATACCGCATGTTGGTGTAAGAGCATGATAAACTCAAGCTATTAAGACTTTATCAAACTTAAAACCTCTCCTCGCGGTCACCTCCAAGGGTCCTTGGGTGCCTGGTACCAGACCAGCCCCTATCCTCGGGTCCGAGATTGTAGAGAGAGGGATCAAGAATGACTTAGTCAAAATAACAAGAGTACTTGAATGTCACGCAGCGTATCGTGCAGACCGTCGACCGGATTAAGCTGAGAATTTCCTATATCGAAGCTCTCTCCAAGAGCTTTAAAATAAGCCAAGTTGCCTCGCGAAAAGTTCTGCCATTACGAAATTATGGCTCGGACAGCGTTTGCCTAGTGTTGGAGTGCTAGTGTACTAGCGTTGACTCGGGTAGCATTCGGCCGTCGCACCGCGCAGACACGAAATTCCAGGAAGGGAGGAATTCGCTTGAATCAAAACTGACTATATTCAGGTACAAACAGAGAAGGAATATATAGTTCTAGCTAGCAAGGACCTTTGGAATAAACCTGGGAACAACTAGGGATGATCCCAAATAATTCCAAGCAACAGAACCAACCTGGCTGGACAAAACAGCAGGTGGTAAGTTGGTAAACAACCTCTGGTTCTGTTTTTCCAACCTGGGAAAACAACAATTAGGTTCAGGTCCTAAAAAACAGAACCTGATTTGTCTTTGCCCAACCAGCCAAATGCTGGTTCCACTGGTTTCCCCTGGCCCTCTAGCAAGCAGATACGGACAAACAACATCCAACCTTCACCTAAATTGTACCCCTATAGTGCCTGCCCTACTACACTATAGTCAACCAAACAAAACAGTACAATTTCGAGTTGGATACAACTGAATCTGCACAATCGATTCAACCGAACCACAAAGCTTCCATCTTGGGTTCCTTTGCGAGCTCGTCCTTTCTGCTTGTACTATTCATAGTGCGTACAATGTTGTGCCGAAGCGCATGATGCGCGAGTACCTGCAAATGCTTCAAGCAAAAATTGCGAAAGCAAACAAACACACGAACATTCCATTCACACCCAAATGCATTCGCACACGCATACTCATACAAACAGACGGAAGGATGTCGTGCAATGTGAATTTGCACCCAACACACTCCCCCTAAGCCTGCCGGCTGCATCCCCATCATTCCATGCTCATTCCACTCATGCGCACACAACGCCAATGAGGCTCATCCGCAAGTCTCTTGGTGAGGAAGTCTGCTGGCTTCTGGTGAGTCTTGATGTAGATCGGATTCACCTTTTCACCTCCTTACGCAACCAGTGCCACTTGATACGCATGTGCTTGTTCAGCCCATGAAGCACAGCCTTCCTGGCCAGCCCAACAGCTCCCTTGCTATCACAAAACAGCGGCGTAGCAACCCTTTCCTCCAGGCCAATCTCCTCTAACAGCCTCGTCAGCGAAATCGCCATCCTTCACCCCAGGCAATGGCAGCCTTGTTGTCGACGTACAGCACTGGAAGAGAACTAGGCCGCTCTCCAAGGTCTGTCAGCAGGTAGGTGAGCCAGCGTAACTCTTGTGCTGCCATGGCTGTGGCGTAAATCTCAGCCTCACAATTGGAGCTGAGAACAGAAGAAGAACGAGAAGAGCGCCACGAAACTGAACCAGAGCCAAGGCTGAAAGTATAACCCTGTGACGACTGCTGAGTAGCCTGGTCGTCAGCCCAAGAAGCATCTCAGTGCCCAGTGAGAACAACTAAGCTCCCTCCTCCAAGCACGAGCCCCATTCCTGATATACATCACAAGTAGCGCAATACCCTCTTCTCAGCATCCCAGTGCACCTTTCGGTGACGACCTCGAGCCACGTAGCGAGACAGAAGGCTAAGAGGGTATGCTAGATCAGGACGAGTGTAAGTCATCAGGTACTTGAGGAAACCAACTAACTCTGGGTAAGGACCACTCGACTCTACGGATTCATCCAAAGGCAGAGCTGAGAGCGAGTGACCTATAGCCAAAGGAGTGACCTGTGCTGAGGACTAGGTAAAGCCGAAGCGCAGAAGGACCTGCTGCACCATGTGTGACTGAGTCAGGGTAATGGTGCGGCGTGCTCTGTCCCGGGTGATCTGCAAGCCAAGGTAGCTGCGCAGTTCACCCAGGTCTGTGCATGTGTGTCTCTTCAGCAGCTCGGACTTCACGTAGGCAAGTCCAGCAGTGTCCGCTGTGGCAAAGACCAAGTCGTCGACGTACACGAGGATGTAGAACGGCGGCAGCGAAGTGTCGGTGCGTAGAAACAGCGACGGGTCTGCAGTAGAAGGAGAGAACCCAAGTGCCGCAAGAGTAGTCCTCAGTGTGTCGTGCCACTCACGTGGCGCCTGGCGGAGACCGTAGCCTGGCCGGCGGAGGCTCCACTGGGTACCAGGAGGGAACGACCCATTGAAGCCAGGAGGGCGGCGTAGCCAGATCTCCTCGTGCAGACTGCCCTGCAAGAAAGCTGTGGTGAAGTCAAGAGAGTGAAGCTCATAGTCACGCTGAGCAGCAACGTGCAGCAGAACCCGAAGAGTGGTCATTTTCGAGGTGGGGGAGAAGGTCAGGAAGAAGTCAACTCCCTCTCACTGACTGAAGCCTCGAGCAACGTAGCACGCCTTGAAGAGAGGCGGAGAACCCGGTGGCCGCTTCACCCTGAAAATCCACATGCCACTGACGATATTCGCCCCATGTGGAGGAACCTCGTCGACGTAGGTGCCTGTGGACTTCCAGGAAGCCATCTCTATGTCCATGGCTGACTGCCATTGAGAGGAGTAGGGTCCCTCGATCGCCTCAGCGTATGATCGAAGAGTCGGGATGTCTGGTGCATCCGGGTCTCCCTCAGGGGCAACTAGCATGGACACGAGATGGGGAGCGGCGGCTGCAAGACACTCAAGGTCCTCCTGTCTGTCCTCAAGGACGTCCGTGCTAAGAGCACACTCACCCCCGAGAGACGGAGGTCAGACAGACTCAGACTCTGCGACAAGACTGGCAGCGTAGTCTAGATGACAGCGAGCAGCAAAGTCGACAAGCTCAGCAACTAGGGCAGACGCAGCAGCAGACTCAAAGGAAGGGTCAGTGACAGCAGTGGCAAGGAGACGCGTAACAGTAGGACTGGCAGCACGAAGAGAGTCAGACTCCGGGTCAGCAAGAGCAGGAACAGAGGACTCAGGAGGAGACGACAGAGGGACACGCTGTGGAGTAGTGGAGGGGCGCAGTGACATCCGGTGTGTGCCAGGGACTGGTGGCAGACGCTCACGCTGAGTTTGGCGTCTGGTGAAAGTAGTACGAACAGGCGAATCAGGACGGGACACAGGCGACACACGGCGAGACTCAGGCTGACGACGCTCTGTGAGACCGCCTATAGGACCATGAAGGGAGAAGGACGAGGAAGTGGCGAGGCAGGCGGTAGCTGTGACTGCGAGTGGACCAGCGGTGGACACTCTACAGAGGGAGGGGGACAAGGCGGAGGTGACTGACCAAGAACCTGCTGAAGGAGTGGAACAAAGTACGGCCGCGGCCGTAAGGTGCCCCCTGCAGCATCAAAGACAGCACCAGAACCTCCAGCAGCACCCCCAGCACCTCCAATGCCCGAGTCTGCCGTACTAGTAGCAGCTCCAGCGCCCAGCTCTGCAGCACCAGCAGCAGCTCCGGCGTCCGGGTCCGCAGCACCAGCAGCAGCTCCAATGTCCGCGTCCGTAGCAGGAGCAGCAGCTACAACGCCCGGGTCCGCAGCACCAGTAGCAGCTCCAATGCCCGGGTTTGTAGCACCAGCAACAGCTCCAACGCCTGGGTCCGCAACACCAGAAGCAGCTCCAACGCCCGGGTCCACAGCACCAGTAGCAAAGTCCGCGACACTAGGAGCGCCACTCCTGAGACTGCAGCGACGTGCGTACCACTCACGAAGACGTTGGGGAGAGGGCAGCTCCCGCCGAGGCAAGGAAGTAAGAGCACCAGCTCCAGCAGTACCCCTAGCTCCAGAAGCACCTCTCTTGAGGCTGCAGTACTGTAAGTACCACTCACGCAGCTGCTGTGAGGAGAGAGCTCCTCCAGGCGTAGCACTACCAGGCTCAGCACCCCCAAACTCAGCACCCCCAGACTCAGCACAAGCAAGCTCCGCACTCCCAGGCTCAACACCCCCAGGCTCAGTACCCCCACGGTCAGTACCCGCATACTCTGCACCCCCAGGCTCAGCACTCCCAGTCTCAGCAACCCCTGGCTCCGCACGTTCAGGCTCAGCACCCCCTGAGGGACGAGAGTCAACAGCTACCTCGACAGGCTCCAACGGGTCTACCTGGGACACACCAGAGGGAGCGGCACCCTGAGGGGGGAGGGGGTCTACTGCAGCAGCACCTGGCGCGAGGAAGAGAGGCGGGGGAGGGAGCAGGGCAGTGCGGTAGGGGAAGAGGTGGTAGAAGGGTACCGACTCGTCAAAGGTGACGTCCCGAGAGGCGAGGACACGGCGCGAGGCGACGTGGTAAAACTGCCAACCAGACGCGTCCGAGATAAAGCCGAGAAAGACACACGGAACAGCACGGGAGGAGAGCTTGTCCGCTGACGGATCGCGGGCAAATGCCTGAGATCTCCAGACCCGAAAACGCGACGCATCGCCAACCTCTCCCATCCAACGCAGTGTCGGGGAAGTCTCCGGCAAGGAGACACGGGGCCTGAGGTTGAGCTGATGCGCAGCGTATCAGACTGCAAACAGCCACAGAAAGTGGGGGGCAGCCGCATGGATCAAGGAAGTACGAGCGACCTCCATGACCAAGCCAATGCAGCGCTCAGCAACCCCATTCTGTTGTGGCGAGGCCGGAAGCGTGAACGAGTGGCGGATGCCGTGCTCCGCACAGTAGGCTGCCAAGAGGTCGGAGGAGAACTCACCACCTCTGTCGGAGTGCAAGCGCAGGACAGGAAAGTCCGAGTGGAAATGCTCGCTGAGCTGGAGACAAGAAGCGCGGATTCAAGGGATCAAAACATCAGGGACCTCACCCTTGGTGCGCAAGGGGAAGACCGTGGTGTAGCACGAGTAGTCGTCAACAACTATCAGAAAGTACCACTCCTGACCCTGTCGACGGACGCGGGCTGGGCCCCACACGTCCATGTGTAGCGTCTGCAAGGGAGCAGATGCAGCCCCAACCTTCTCAGCACCAAGGAGGTCGACAGCAGAAGCAGAGGCGACAGAGGGAAGAAGAGGGGAAGGGGAATACCCCTCAAAGAAAGAGGTGCGGGGTCGCCACGAGAGGCACCAACAGCGACTATGCTAGCCTCAGCTGCAAACAGTTCCTTCTCGAGGAGGGCAATGGTGAGCTCAGTGGGGCAGCGAGCTAGGAAGTGGTCCCTGACAGCAAGCAGAGTGTCAGGGAGGCGGGTGACTAGGTGGTAGAGAGTGAGCCAGAGCGGGGGGGGTTGGTGGCAAGAAACTCGTCGGGCATGGCGGCATGAAAGCGGGCCTCACTAGTACGGAGGTGCGTGATGAGGTCAGCGACTGTGTGGAACGAGGTCAGGTCGGGAAACAAGTAGGGGAGTGAGAGACGGCCTAGCGCAGCAGAGGCAGGTGAGGAGTAGCGGGCAACGACAGCGGTGTACAGTGCCTGTGCAGTCTTGTGCTGGCCAAAGTGCTCGCGTTCGTCTATCGGCAGGGAGTTGCAAATAGCGAAGCGGGCGTGGGCGTCACGAGTATGCGAGTGTGAGCGGGCAGTGCTGTCAGCAGTAGCAGCAGGAGCAGTAGCATGGCCTAGGGCGTGGTCGTATAGTGAGATGTCCTCCTTGGCAGTGAGCTGTAGGAAGAGGAGTAGGTCATCTAGCCAGGTATTGAACTTCACTGGGCGGCCCTCAGCATCGAAAGCTAGCACAGGAGGGCTAGCCATAGCAGTAGTAGCAGCAGTAGTAGCACTGTAAAAACAGTAGGCAGTGAGTCAGGAAGGGCGGCTCGTTCCAAGACGCGCGGCGCGGCTCGGCTCGGTTCAGGTGGCGCGGCTCGTTTCGGGCTGGGCGGCTCGGCTTGGGCGGCTAGGTTCGGGTCGAGCGGCTCGGTTCGGGCTGGGCTGCTCGTTCTGGCGGGGCCGTGGGTGTCGCGACGGGGTGCTAAGGGGCGGGCGCACGGGTCGACGGGGCCAGCTGGGGGCCGCTAAGGGGCGGCGCTTGGGGTCGACGGGGCCAGCGGGGCCGCTAAGGGGCGGGCGCACAGGGTTGACAGGGCCAGCGGGGCCGCTAAGTTGTGGGCGCACGTGGTCGACGGGGCCAGCTGGGGTCGCTAAGTTGCGGGCGCACGGGTGTACGGGGCCAGCGGGGCCGCTAAGGGGCGGGCGCACGGGTCGACGGGGCCAGCGGGGCCGCTATGGGGTGGGAGCATGGGGTCGACGGGGCCAGCGGGGCCGCTAAGGGGCGGGCGCACGTGGTCGACGGGGCCAGCTGGGGCCGCTAAGGGGCAGGCGCACGGGTGTAAGGGGCCAGCGGGGCCGCTAAGGGGCGGGAGCACGGGTCGCAGGGTCAGCGCGGCCGCTATAGGGCGGTGCATGAGGTTGACGGGGCCCCCTAAGCGAGGTCGATGGAGCCGACGGGGCCTCTAAGGGGCGGCGCACGAGGGCGCACTAGGAGCAAGGCGCACGAGGGCGCTAGAAAGGACGGCGCACGAGGGCGCTCCGAGCGGATTCGGTGGGCCCTTAGGAACGGTCCTAGGTTCCTAGCCTAGGCTCGTAATACCATGTTAGAATGAGAGAAGTGATTGCACTATGAGAGTTGGAGTACAAATAGCAAACCCTAATTTTGTGTACCCCCTAAAGACTAACCCACTATAGCCTACACAATAACAACACATATAATGTTTGACACCTCCAACTAACAAGTCCTCCTCCAACTACGCAGATGTATCCTCCCACAGATGAGGAATCCTCCTTCTCAGAGGCCCACGTAGCATCGGTAAAGCAAGTGAGAAAGAGCTTGCCTTCTCCAAGCCTCTCCCCCTTCTCTTTCAGCACCTCAACCCCTTTCTGCTTCACCTGTGCACATGCGGAGTATTGAACTCCAATGCTTGGGTGAGAGTTCAGATACTTCACCACACGCTCAGCTGCATCCACCTGCTCCTCTGATGGATTTTGCACCACCTTGGCCAGCTGCCCAACCGAGAAAGAGATGTCGGGCCTTGTGTGAACTGCTGCATATAGGAGGCTGCCCACCAAGGACTGAAACTGCTGCTGCTCCTCGGCTTCAAACCCTTCATCCTCTGCAGTTTTCACAAGCTTGAATTCTGCTAGCAAAGGAGTTGCAACTTTGCGATCATTCTCAATCCCGTACTTCTCCCCCAGCTCCTTGATGAACTTCTCTTGGTGCAGCTTCTGGATCTCCTTCATGCTGCTGCTAAAGAGAAGAATATCGTCCACATAAACGAGAAACAGCACCAGCTTCTCCCCCTCCCCGTTGAGAAAGAGGCTCTCATCACAGCTGCTGGTCCTGAATCCCATCTCCTCTAAAACAGCTGCCAACCTCTGGTACCAGCAGCGTGGCGCCTGCTTCAAGCCGGAGATGGGCTTTTTCAGCTTGCACACCCTGCCCGTACCATCCTCATACCCAGGCGGCTGCGTCATGTACACATCCTCCTCTAAAATCCCATTGAGGAATGCCGTAGATATATCCATCTGAATGATGAATTTCCCACTAACGGTTGCATCTGCCATCAAGACACGGAGGGTAGGGGGTTTGGCAGTGGGAGCAAAGATCTCATTGAAGTCCCGCTTCTCCTTCTGCATAAACCCCTTAGCCACCAGCCTACTCTTGTAGATGGTGACCTGTCCCTTATCATCGGTCTTGATCCTTAGCACCCACTTGCACTGTACAGCTTTCTTCTCCTCAGGCAGCACCACGAGCTCCCATGTCCCATTCTCTAGCAGGCTCGGGTACTCAGCATCCCTGGAAACTAGCCACTTCTCCCTATCTGGTCCAGCTAATGCCTCCTCCATGCTAGCTGGTTCCTCTGGTGCAGGGGCAAGAAAACAGTAGGCAGGTTCATCCTCCTCATCCGGATCATAGCCATGCGGTAGAATCAGCAATGCCTCCTCTGTCCCAAGCTGCTGCTCTGCTACATCAGCTCCTGCAGTCAGCTTCTTAGTAGCCATACGGGTACGTCCTGGCCTGGAGACGGCTGTCTCCCATCCCCTCATAACAACACCCTTCAGCTTCTTAGTTTTTCCCTGCTGCTGCTCTCCTCCCTCGGATCCAGCAGCTCCACTAGTGCTACCGCTAGTCTCCACACCATCACCTCCACCAACAGGTGCCTCCTGCACATTCTATCCATCACCACCCTCTGCAGCTGCCTCCTCTCCCTCCTCCCACACACTAGGAGTCAGGTCCAGCTGCATGGTGATCTGCTCCATCTTCTAGGACACCCTGGCCTCCAGCTGTTTCTCCCAGCTCCCATACATCATGCCCTCAACAAACTTCACATCCCTGCTGTCAAACAACACACCCTTGGATGGTTCCCACAGCAGCCATCCCTTGCTCTCAGCAGCCAGCCCCAAATGCACACACCAGATTGCACTTGCCCCCAACTTACTGCGGTAGGTCTTGGGGACGTGGGCGACTGCCATGCAACCAAACACCCTCAGCACGTCCACCGGCGGCTTCCTCCCAAGCCACCTCTCCAACGGCACCCACAAGTCATCCCCAACCTTGGTGAGTACCCTATTCCTAGCAACGGTAGCATGTCGAACAGCATGGGGCCACATCAAGTTGCCCAGCCCAGATTCTATGAGCAGCGCCCTAGCTCTCTCCAGAATTGTCCGGTTCGCCCGTTCTGCTACACTTTTAGACTGTGGGGTGTAAGCCATTGTAAGCTCCCTCTGGATGCCCTGCTTCTTGAGCCAGGCCATCATCTCAGCTCCAAGGAACTCAACAGCCCGATCTGTCCTAATCCGCTTCACCACACACTCCGCTTGCTTCTCCACGAATGGCAGCCAATCTTCCCGTATCATAGAGGCGGCATGGTCCTTCTGCTTCAGCGGATATGCCCACATAAGCCTGCTCCAATCATCCACTATGGTCAAAAAGTACCGCTCCCCCTTGTGTCCCTGAACTGGCAGCGGCCCCACCAAATCCATGTGGACCAGCTCCAATGGCTTCTTGCTCCTGCCAGCCACACTATGGAAGGGGAAACGGGTAAACTTTGAGAGCAAACAGATTTCACAATTCTCATCAAGTGGCTGTCCGTTCAGCTTCAGACCCTTAACGGCTCCATCTTTCTCCAACTGCTTCAACAAGGGCATTGCCACATGCCCCAAGCGACGGTGTGCCGTTGCCCAATCCATCTCCCCAGTTCTGGCCGACACTTTCACACCAACCCCTCCAACGGCATTGCACTCCCCTTGGGATGCAGACCCCACTCCAGCCTGCCCACCACCATGCCACGCCAACGCCGGCAGCTGCCACATGGATCTCTACACGTCCGTGCTCTCGTGCAGATCCCAAAGCACCCGATTGCCCATCTGCCCCTTGTAAGTGCGTGCCCCATCCGTGCTAGTGCTCACCCCAGCCTTGCCAAGCTTACGGAGGGAGATAAGGTTGGCCTTGAGTTCATGAACGAGAAGAACGCCGTGCAGCACCACCGGCTTGCCATCCGCTCCCTTAAACGCAGCTCGTCCCGCACCAGCCACCTTCAGCGCGTGTCCAGAGGCGGAGCACACTTCGTTGATCGATGCAGCGCGTACGTGGTCCAGCAGGTCCTTGCGCAGCGTCATCGTCCAAGCAGCGCCCGTATCCAACACCCAATAATCCAGAGGGTGCAGCTCTGCTCCAACCTTGGCAGAGGCGTCTTCTTGCTCTTGCTTTCCAATATGGAAGAACTGGCCCGCGGTGCGCTCCTTCTTCTTTTCCGCACCGCCGTTGCTCTTCGGGTTGTTGTCGGACGAATCGGCGACCATGCTCGCGCCGTTTTTCTGGTTCCTCCGCGCGCCGCCATCATGGTGACCATTCTGGGGGGTCCATCCATCGGGTTTCTTATAGCACAAAAACCAGGGGTGCCCCTCCTTCTCACAATATCAGCAAGTCCCTTTCATTTTGCCACCAGCACCTGTCTTTCACCCACGTCCTGATTTCGCACCGCGACCCCAACCGGTACCTCCTTCTTGGTTGTTGGAGTCGTCGTCCTTCTTTGCACCGCGTCCAGCACCACGGAAGCCACGTCCTCTGCCACGTTGGCTTCCTTGCATCCCATAGCCGCTGCTGCCGTCGTCTTCACCCCTCAGTTGCGGCGACGGAAGTCTTTCTCCAGAATCTTTGTCCGCACCCACTCGAGTGTCCACGAGCTCTGGTTCTGCGGCAGGCTCAATCCACTTGTGAATTGAAGCCACGATTCTGGCAGCAGCAAGAGCATTTTCAGGCACTTGGTATGCTCCTGGTAGGTGATTCCCGCGGTCGCCAACTTCGCGTAGAGGTCGCGCAATTTGTCCAGGACAGGTTGCACAGGCTCTCCCTCGCTCCGGCGCAACGCGGACAGCTCCCTCTCCAGCATCAACGAAGCAACAACGAAGGTCGGGGCGTGCAGCTCCTTCAACACGGTCCACGCCTTCGGACCGCACTCAACCTCCGGCAGCAGGTGCATGAAGCGGTGACGCTGGTTCAGCTCCAAACTCTGCGACATCAAATAGTAGCCAGCCGAGGAGCGCTCGTCCCAATCTTCCTGCAACGCGGGGTCACTCCGTCTAGGCTCCTCCCCAATCATTGGTTTCAGCAATCCAATCTGACAGAAATAGAGTTGCATTCTCCAGGCCCAATCACCATAGCCCTCACCATTAAACTTTTCGATGGTGAAATTCTTCAGCACCTCCTTGACCAGCGAGCCCTGGTTTGTTCGCGCTCCCTTTGGCGCTGAAACACCAGAATTATGGCTGCCGCTACGATCTTGGGCTGAAGATTCACCAGCTTCCGTCGAGGTGTTTTCCGCCATAGCTATCTATATCGAGGATCACTTTAACACAGCTCTGATACCAGCATGTTGGTGTAAGGGCCTAATAAACTCAAGCTATTAAGACTTTATCAAACTTAAAACCTCTCCTCGGGGTCACCTCCAAGGGTCCTTGGGTGCCTGGTACAAGACCAGCCCCTATCCTCGGGTCCGAGATTGTAGAGAGAGGGATCAATAATGACTTAGTCAAAATAACAAGAGTACCTTGAACGTCACGCAGCGTATCGTGGAGACCGTCAACCGGATTAAGCTGAGAACTTCCTATATCGAAGCTCACTCCCAGAGCTTTAACATATGCCAAGTTGCCTCGCGAAAAGTTCTGCTATTACAAAGTTTATGGCTCGGACAGCGTTTGCTTAGTGTTGGAGTGCTAGCGTACTAGCGTTGACTCGGGTAGCATTCCGCCGTCGCACCACGTATAAACGAAATTCCAGGAAGGGAGGAATTTGCTTGAATCAAAATTGACTATATTCAGGTACAAACAGAGAAGGAATATATAGTTCTAGCTAGCAAGGACCTTGGGAATCAACCTGGGAACAACCAGGGATGATCCCAAATAATTCCAAGCAACAGAACCAACCAGGCTGGACAAAACAGCAGGTGGTAGGTTGGTAAACAACCTCTGGTTCTGTTTTTCCAACCTGGGAAAACAACAACCAGGTTCAGGTCCTAAAAAACAGAACCTGATTTGTCTTTGCCCTACCAGCCAAATGCTGGTTCCAGTGGTTTCCCCTGGCCCTGTAGCATGCAGATACAGACAAACAACATCCAACATTCACCTAAATTGTACCCCTATAGTGCCTGCCCTGCTACACTATAGTCAACCAAACAAAATAGTACAATTTCGAGTTGGATAGAACTGAATCTGCACAATCAATTCAACCGAACCGCAAAGCTTCCATCTTGGGTTCCTTTGCGAGCTCGTCCTTTCTGCTTGTACTGTTCATAGCGCGTACAATGTTGTGCCGAAGCGCATAATGCGCGAGTACCTGCAAATGCTTCAAGCAAAAATTGCGAAAGCAAACAAACACACGAACATGCCATTCACACCCGAATGCATTCGCACACGCATACTCATACAAACAGACGGCGGGATGTTGTGCAATGTGAATTTGCACCCAACACATTGGAGCCGTACTGCTACAGGACTTCGGCAACGGCCTACAGCCCATCGCATATGAGTCATGAAAACTGCATCCGCCCAAGAGAAATTACCTGATACACGACCACGAAATGCTTGTGATCGTGCACGCGTACAAAATGTGGCGCTTTTACTTGACCGGCGCAGACGTGACAGTACGGACAGACCATAAATCACTACAGTACCTCCGCTCACAGCCACACCTCAACCCACGACAGATTCGCTGGCTCGATTTTCTCGAGTCAAACTTCCACTACACAGTCACCTACAAAAAGGGGAATCGAACATTGTCGACGCCCTGACCCGCCCCACTGCCCAGATCCACGCAATACTACTCGCCCAGACCAGTCCACTACTGAAAGGCCTATTTACCCACGGGTACCAAATGGATCCATTCTTTACAGGAGGAAATTCGCACGAGTTCACAGCAGCAAATGGAATCTATTACGTAAAAGCCAGGACTGACCGCATCTGGGTACCAGGGTACACACTGCTACGGGAGTTATTGTTACAGGAGGCACACGACGGAGTTAGCCCAGGGCATTTTAGGGTAGAGAAAATACGGCAGCAGCCGCAACGGTATTATTACTAGCCCGAGATGTTGACCCACGTACAGCAACACGTGGCATCGTGCTCCACTTGCCAGCTCATGAAATCATCACGGAAGCGGCCAGCAGGACAATTGCAGCCGATACCACCCCCAGAGCGTGCTTGGCAGTAGGTGACGATGGATTTTGTCACGAGGTTACCAGCCGGGGCGAGTGGGAACGATGCGATTCTGGTCGTCGTCGATCGATTGACAAAAATGGAAAATTTCGCCGCTTGCAAAACATCAATCACAACCAAAGAAACAGCACGCCTCTTCATCTCCACTGTCGTTCGACTGCACGGGATACCAGCAGCGATCATCAGTGACCGAGATACGAAATTTACCAGCAGCTTCTGGCAGACCCTGTGGCAGCAATTCAGCACGCAACTACAGTTCAGTTCTTCGTACCACCCCCTGACGGACAGATAGAGAGGACAAATCAGACCATAGAATAACTCATTCGAGCCACGCGCGACGACCGAACCACCTGGGAACAGCAACTGCCACTCATCAAAATCGCGTACAACAACTCACCATCCGCCACGACCCAACAGTTACCGTTTTACCTGAACTACGGACAAGACCCGACAGTACCCATGACCCCGCATCCCGACAACCCGATGCCACGAGCACAACAATTCGCCGAAATTGAACAAGCAGCACAGACCCGGGCAGCAGACTCAATTAAAAAATCAAACATCATCGCTAAACGCAACGCCGACCGCCACCGCCGACCTGTCACTTACCAGCCCGACGACCTAGTTTTACTTGACACCCAGAACCTCCGCCTGCCCATCACCCCAAAACTTTGCCCCCGATATTGTGGACGATTCCGCATCTCCTCCTCCCCGCTGACTCGTACATCAGCCCGTCCTTCCACGCCAGCCTACTTGGCCCCTATATACTGTCCATAAGCCAACTGCCACGTAATCGCCCAGCCAGCATGACACGACCACCGACCGAACCAATCATCACACCCGAGAAAATTCTGAGCCACAGACTTTGTGACCCACAAGGAGCTAGAATGATTGACTCCCTGGTTTACAGGAAGTGGTCATTGACCTGGTTGGGGTATAAGGAGCAGCACTTGGTCGACATGGTTGTCTGGGCAATCAAGTAACCAGGGTGACGAGCATCTATGGGGTGCGCAACCATCCCTCAAGTGGATTGGTGGAGCCGACCTCGGAGGTGGGTATCCCGAGATCGACGTGGCTGATCACGCGCAGTCAGTGGTGTTGGTGTGAGGGCCCAATAAAATCAAGCTATTAGGACTTGATCAAACATAAAACCTCTCCTCGGGGTCAGCTCCAAGTATCCTTGGGTGCCTGGTACAAGACCAGCCCCTATCCTCGGGTCCGAGTTTGTAGAGAGAGGGATCAAGAGGGACTTAGTCAAAACAGCAAGAGTACCTTGAACGTCGCGCAGCGTATCGTGCAGACCGTCGATCGGATTAAGCTGAGAATTTCCTATATCGAAGCTCGCTTCAAGACTTTAAAATGAACCAAGTTGCCTTGCGAAAAGTTGTGCCATTACGAAGTTATGGCTCGGACAGCGTTTGCCTAGTGTCGGAGTGCTAGCGTACTAGCGTTGACTCGGGTAGCATTCCGCCGTCGCAACGCGTAGAAATGAAATTCCAGGAAGGGAGGAATTCGCTTGAATCAAATTGACTATGTCCAGGTACAAACAGAGAAGGAATAAATAGTTCTAGCTAGCAAGGACCTTGGGAATAAACCTGGGAACAACCAGGGATGATCCCAAATAACTCCAAGCAACAGAACCAACCTGGCTGGATAAAACAGCAGGTGGTAGGTTGGTAAACAACCTCTGGTTCTGTTTTTCCAACCTGGGAAAACAACAACCAGGTTCAGGTCCAAAAAACAGAACCTGTTTTGTTTTTGCCCAACCAGCCAAATGCTGGTTCCGCTGGTATCCCCTGTGTCAGTAGATCTGCACTGTGGAAGCCCGATTGATCCTGGAGAGGGTTACAGGCGCGTTCGCCTGGGGGGTTATGGGCGCACTGACCCGCTACTGAAACAAGCCCTTTTATCCCAATGGTCTAGTGGTTGGGATTCTGACATGGTATCAGAGCGGTCTCAGGTTCAATTCCCGGTGTATGCACATGTAGGCCGTTGCCGCTGTGCTTAGTCCTGGGCCTCCCAGTGTGGGGGGGTGTCAGTAGATCTGCACTGTGGAAGCCCGATTGATCCTGGAGAGGGTTACAGGCGCGTTCGCCTGGGGGGTTATGGGCGCACTGACCCGCTACTGAAACAAGCCCTTTTATCCCAATGGTCTAGTGGTTGGGATTCTGACACCCTGGCCCTGTAGCAAGCAGATACAGACAAACAACATCCAACCTTCACCTAAATTGTACCACAATAGTGCCTGCCCTGCTACACTATAGTCAACCAAACAAAACAGTACAATTTCGAGTTGGATAGAACTGAATATGCACAATCAATTCAATCGAACCGCAAAGCTTTCATCTTGGGTTCCTTTGCGAGCTCGTCCTTTCTGCTTGTACTGTTCATAGCGCGTACAATGTTTTGCCAAAGCGCACAATATGCTAGTACCTGCAAATGCTTCAAGCAAAAATTGCAAAAGCAAATAAACAGACGAACATTCCATTCACACCCAAATGTATTCGCACACGCATACTCGTACAAACAAACGTCAGGATGTCGTGCAATATGAATTTGCACCCAAGACCTATCTACAAGACTAGGCTGGTGGCTAAGGGGTTTATGGAGAAGGAGAAGCAGGACTTCAATAAGATTTTTGCTCCCACTGCCAAACCCCCTACCCTCCGTGTCTTATTGGCAGATTCAGCCGTTATTGGGAAATTCATCATTCAGATGGATATATCAACGGCATTCCTCAATGGGATTTTAGAGGAGGATGTGTACATGTTGCAGGTGCCTGGGTATGAGAATAGTACGGGCACTGTGTGCAAGCTGAAAAAGTCCATCTCTGGCTTGAAGCAGGTGCCACATTGCTGGTTTTAGAAGTTGGCTGCTGTTTTATAGGAGATGGGATTCAGGACCAGCAGCTGTGATGAGAGCCTCTTTCTCAAGGGGGAGGGGGAGAAGCTGGTGCTGCTTCTGGTCTATGTGGATGACATTCTTCTCTTTAGCACCAGCATGAAAGAGATCCAGAATGTGCAGCAGCACCTGATGGAGAACTTCAAGTGCAAGAACCTTGGGGAGGTAAAGTACTACCTCGGGATGCACATGGAGAGGGATTTGGATCACAGGTGGTTGAAGCTGCACCAGGAGAAGTTCATCAAGGAGCTGGGGGAGAAGTACGGGATTGAGAATGAGCGCAAAGTTGCAACTCCCTTGCCAGCAGAATTCAAGCTTATGAACGCTGCAGAGGATGAAGGGGTTGAAGCCGATGAGCAACAGAAATTTCATGCCGATGGGCAACCTCTTGTATACAGCAGTTCACACAAGGCCCGACATCTCTTTCTCGGTTGGGCAGCTGGCAAGGGTGGTGCAGAATCCATCAGAGGAGCAAGTGGATGCAGCTGAGCGTGTGGTGAAGTATCTAAACTCTAGCCCAAGCATTGGAGTTCAATATTCTGCATCTGCACAGGTGAAGCAGAAAGGGGTTAAGGTGCTGAAAGAGAAGGGGGAGAGGCTTGGAGAAGGCAAGCTGTTTCTCACTTGCTTTACTGATGCTACATGGGCTTCTGAGAATGACGATTCCTCATCTGTGGGAGGATACATCTTCGTAGTTGGGGGAGGACCTGTTAGTTGGAGGTCAAAGAAGCAGACGGAGACGGCACTCTCTTCCGTGGAGTCAGAATACAGGGCAATGTTTCACGGGGTGAAAGAGGTGATTTGGCTGAGGAGGCTGTTAGAGGAGATTGGCGAGGAGCAGAAGGTTGCTACGCCGGTGTTTTGTGGTAGCAAGGGGGCTCTTGGGATGGCTAGGAACGCTGTGCTTCATAGGATGACCAAGCACATGCGTATCAAGTGACACTGGCTGTGTAAGGAGGTGAAGAGGGAGACGTTGAATCCGATCTACATCAAGACTCACTAGCAGCCACCAGACTTTCTGACCAAGAGATTTGCGGATGAGCCTCATTAGTGTTGTGTGCGCATGAGTTGAATGAGCATGAACTAGCATGGAATGATGGGGATCCAGCCGGCACGCTAAGGCGGAGTGTGTTGGGTGCAAATTCACATTGCACGACATCCTACCGTCTGTTTGTACGAGTATGCGTGTGCGAATGCATTTGCGTTTGAATGGAACGTTCGTGTGTTTGTTTGCTTTTGCAATTTTTGCTTGAAGCATTTGCAGGTACTCGTGCATTGTGCGCTTCGGCACAACATTGTACGCGCTATGAACAGTACAAGCAGAACGGACGAGCTCGCAAAGAAACCCAAGATGGAAGCTTTGCGGTTCGGTTGAATTGATTGTGCAGATTCAGTTCTATCCAACTCGGAATTGTACTGTTTTGTTTGGTTGACTATACTATAGCAAGGCAGGCACTATAGGGGTACAACTTAGGTGAAGGTTGGATGCTGTTTGTCTATATCTGCTTGCTACAGGGCCAGGGGAAACCAGCGGAACCAGCATTTGGCTGGTTGGGCAAAGGCAAAACAGGTTCTGTTTTTTGGACCTGCATGTGGTTGTTGTTTTCCCAGGTTGGAAAAACAGAACCAGAGGTTGTTTACCAACGTACCACCTGCTGTTTTGTCCAGCCGGGTTGGTTCTGATGCTTGGAATTATTTGGGATCATCCCTGGTTTCTCCCAGGTTTTTTTCCGAGGTCCTTGCTAGCTAGAACTATTTATTCCTTCTCTGTTTGTACCCAGATATAGTCAATTTGATTCAAGCGAATTCCTCCCTTCCTGGAATTTCGTTTCTATGCGGTGCGATGGCAGAATGCTACCCGAGTCAACGCTAGTATGCTAGCACCCCAACACTAGGCAAACGCTGTCCGAGCCATAAATTCGTGAATTTGAACCCAACAAGTAACAGACGAACATTCCATTCACAAGCAAATGCATTCGCATACGCTCACTCGTGAAGCCCCCTCACCTGCCCAAGACGCTTTCAGTGGGTAACTTTCTCTGTGTGTCGCCCAGTTTGGCTTGCTTGTCATGCATCAAACGTTCTTTGCATTCTCTCCTCCTTTGACCCAGACCCAGACCCCCTGACCTGGCCTGACCCCGCCAAACCTTCAAACCTCTAAATCTCATACGCAGAATTTTTGAAGGTGTTGAGCCAATGTGAGAATGGTGTCGGGGCCGGCCCAAATATATTTACATTTGAACATCTTCGCGACGCGTCAGTTGCAAATGCAGCTGTCCCCACCCACCTGCACACCTTTGTAAATACAATTATTCGAGGGAACTTGTTGCTGCAAGTCGTAGAACTGCTCAAGGCGTCATGTCTGATAGCCCTGGCCAAGCGTGAAGGTGGGGCCCGCCCAATAGCAATTGGAGAGTGCCTGATTCGTCTGACTGCAAAGGCCGCGATGTCAGTCCTGGGCGAAGCGGCGCGGGGGTATTTTCTCCCGCTACAGTACGGTGTAGCTGTGCCAGGGGAGCAGAGGCAATGATTCATAGCACTTTAGCATACACTGATGCACATCCCAATTGCCTCATTCTACAAACCTACATCTCTAACGCCTTCAAAAGCATATCGAGACAAGCGATAGTAACAGCATTACAAGACCCGGCCCTATCTCCTCTCTTGCCTCTAGTCAAACTTACCTACGGCCATCCATCTTCACTGTTCCTAAACGCTAGCTTCAGTAGCGCGCCACTGACAATCGAACGGGGGGTACGACAAGGGGAGCCCTTAGGTCCCCTTCTATTCGCGGCTAAAATTCATCCAGCACTACGAGCAACAACTACAGCCCATCCTGATGTACTATGCATGGCGTACGCCGATGCGCCGATGACGTCAGCATTTTGGGTGAACAGCATGAGACGGTTGCCACTTTCGCCGAGTGTCACCGACTCTCTCAAGTAGGCCTGCGGCAAAATCTGGGAAAATGTGCCGCATGGAGCAGCCATCCCTTTAGATGAAGCAGTGCAGCTGCCGCCCGGGGTGGGCAGGCATGCCGTGTGTGTGCACACACAAGTCCCCCAGCACTGAAACAGGCTAGTCTGCAGCTACACCAGTCCCTGAAGACTTCCTTCTCCTCCTTTCCCGTGGCTCCTCCCTACCGTAGCCCTCCTGCCCCCTATCCTCATCCCTGCAGCTTCTCTTTCTCAAGCGGTCCTTCATTGTTAGGATCAGAAAGGTACAAGCATGGCAGGAGTAGAAACTAGGCCGTTGTCTACTCTAGATATTCATGTAATCATGGCCCTGCAAGATATAGTCACATCCAGATGCTACCCAATATAATGCACAACCTGTGTCTACCGACCAGCCCATATCCCAATCACCTTCCTTCCTTCCGGCCCTTACCCCTGTCCTTCCTGCTCAGGCTGCCATTCCTGTCCAGCTCATGCCTCCCTACTCCCTCATTACCCCCTCCATCTCATCCTCTAGCACCTGCCATAGGTCGCCCAAGGTAGGCTCTCACGGATCTGTGGGTCCCTGAGGGAAGGCCGCCTCTGCAGCTCGGTTTGATTTGGAGAGGAAGGACACTGCCTGTCTAAGCTGGACTATTATGGACCATCGGTGCCTGTAATGTGCCGTAAGCCGTGCAGCCGTGGTGGTCAGTTTGCCTTGGCGGTACTTCTTCTTTGCTGCCGAGAATGCTAGCAGCCGCAAAAACTGTACCATATCAGCTGCCAGGGCCCCGTATGTCTCAACCGCCAAGCCAAAAAACCCCATATAGTCCAGTCGTCCCTCGTAGAGCCTATGCTTGCTCTCAGATGCCTCCTTTGCCGCCCACCCTGGCGGCTTCCGTGCTCTATTGTCACGTCTCTGTAGGACCGGGTCCGTCACGGTCACATCCGTGACAAAGGTTTCACCCAATTCCTGGTCCTGGATTGCTATATCCGCCCTCTTATGAAGCACCGTGGGGGAAAAGGTGGTAGTTTCATGGAAGGTGGAGAAACCTGCCTCTTTCGCCATCCTAGGTGCCGCATACATTAGTGTGTTATGTGTTCTAACCACGTTCCTTCCGTCCGCACATCTGAGTAGGTGATTTGGGAGCGAGGTGTCTTGGAAATCTGAATTTTTCCGCTTGCAAGGGCACTTTACTATAACCGGCAGCTGCATGCCTAGGCGGAAGCCCAACGCCATCGAGAGCTGACCAGGGGATAATGTAAGGTCAGCCCTCGTTGGCACTACGTGCTACCAATCCCCTGCCTCTGTGCTTTGTCTTTGCCGCCTGAGTGCATAGCAGGCGTCACTACAGCTCTCGTAGAAGGAAGTACTGCAAGTCGATGTGCTTCATTCTTCCCACCAGACGAGGTTCTTAACACACATGGCCTTATTGTCAGCGAGCAAGGTCGGTGCGGATCAAGGCCGCTCACGTAGGTCAGTGAGCAAGTAGATTAATCGGCGAAGCTCCTGAGCAGCCATGACAACAGCATAGATCTCAGCCTAAGCTCTGTCCTTGGTGATCTGCAAGCCAGGGCAGTGGCCCAGTTCACCAAGCTGGATGCATGTAGGCCTCTTCTATAGTTCAAACTTCATTGAAGCTAGAGAAACACTGTCTGTTGTGAAAAATATGAAGTCGTTAACGTAGACGAAGACGAAGAAGGGAGTGGGACCATAACTTATGAACAATGAAGGGTCAGAAGTCGAAGGACTGAACCCAAGATTGGCAAAGGTGATACACAGAGTGTCATGCAACTCACACGGTGCCTGGCGCAGTTCATAGACTGGTCATCTCAGGCTCCACTAAATCCCAGGTGGGAAATTACCGATGAAGCCAGAAGGATGGCATAGCCAGATCTCCTCGTGCACGCTAACCCGGAGAAATGCAATCAAGAAGTCAAATGAGTGAAGCTTGTCAGAGGTCCACTGGTGATCCCCGATTGATCCTAGGGAAGGGTTACAGGCATGTTGGCCTAGGGGGTTATGGTCGCACAGACCCGCAACTAAACAAGCCCTTTTATAACGGTGATTAGTGGCTGGGAGTCAAACAAGGTATCAGAGCGAAGGTCTCGGGTTCGAATTGTTGGTGTAAGGGCCTAATAAACTCAAGCTATTAAGACTTCATCAAACTTAAAACCTCTCCTCGGGGTCACCTCCAAGGGTCCTTGGGTGCCTGGTACAAGACCAGCCCCTATCCTCGGGTCTGAGTTTGTAGAGAGAGGGATCAAGAGGGACTTCGTCAAAACAGCAAGAGTACCTTGAACGTCGTGCAGCGTATTGTGCAGACCGTCGATCGGATTACACTGAGAATTTCCTACATCAAAGCTCGCTCCAAGAGCTATAAAATGAACCGAGTTGCCTCGCGAAAAGTTCTGCCATTACGAAGTTATGGCTCGGACAGCGTTTGTGTACTGTTGCTGTTTTCGTCTTTTGGGGGTAGTAACGGAATCATTTTTTCCTTATTTTGCATCACCTGCATACTGTGTACAGCACAGTACACACCGTCACTACCAATTCCATCCCGTTATTCACCTTGACCACTGTCCGCGCCATCGCCCTTGAGCCATATGCCTCGGCTGGTTACAAGGGCCTATTTTTTGTGTTGGGGCACTCTTAGGAATCAGGGTGCCTTGACGACGTCACCCTGCCTGTTAGGGTATTTTTTCTTCCACCCTATTGAAATCAGGGTAAACTTTTGAGCGCCATGATTCGTAACGGAAATGGGGGAATTGGGGCTGGAATTCAAGAGGGAATTGCGGGGAGGGGCTGTGAGATGTAAGAGAAACGGGGGAAGTTGAGCGGGGAGTGGCGACGGAAATGGGATGAATGGGGCTCGGCAACTGGGAGAAGTGAGGGAAATGGGGAGAATTGTGCTGAAGGTGCTAGGGAATTGGGGAGAGTGGTGTTGGGAGAGATGAGGGTACTTTGATACGTAAGAGAAAGAATGTCCGCACACTGATTTTGATAAGGTAGAAAAAAACTCTGCACTTATGAAGAATGGGTACAAAATCACCTATCCTTTCAGAATTAGGGTAATTATAAATAAATGGATTTTAGAAAGGGTAATGAGGGTATTTTACCCTTGAAAAAAGCCCCTGCTAGTAACCCGTGGTCCGGCCCAGCCCTAAACCTCAATTATTTTTTAGCCTAAGCACTAGGCATATAAAGCATCCCACCCTTTTAAGTGTTGCCATTACCGTTCTTTTTGCTATATGACATTCACTCATGCATTCTCTTATATTGTTCAATTGCTTCGATTGTGCAATTTTCTACCATAACGTAAACAAATTTGAGTAAGTATTATGCTATTACCACCATTGGTTGGCATTTATATTCTTGTTGATGGAACTAACATGCATAATACAGTGCCGATTGCAATACTATGCGGACATTCCATTGGCACGACGTATTGAGTGTTAAACTCCCTCATAAGACATGCTTCCTTGAGAAGGAATTGTGTGGCTGGAATGTTTTTCCAAAGGCTTACACATGAATTTTCAGAATTTATATTCAAGGTATAAGAGCGCAGTTCAAAGGTTGTCAAGAAGCGTTCATGGTAATTTGACAAACTTGGTAAAAATGTTTTCTGACTTCCGCGAGAATGGCAAAATGCTCCATACACACTGGATAATTCAACGGAACCGCAAAATGCGACATCACTGTAACAAAGTTGTACCCTGTCCGTGTCGTCAAAATAGCATTCAAGACAAAGCACTTCATGACCACCTCCCAACGAATGAGTAGACGAACACCAATTTCGTCAACATGGATGGAAGAAAACGGTTCGTCTCAGAAGGTCGACAATGCAATTTTGGTTGACCCTACAACTTTGAGCCGCGCCCTCATGGCACCACTACATATTGCCCACACGTTCGCTTTTTCCTTGGCAAAATGCGTGAGGTTGAAGCCGCCATTTCCACACACAGTAGCCCAGCGCACTCTTGCAAACAGTCCCTTTTACCATAACATTTCACTATCACCGTTTATTCAAGCACGCCAGCTCACTGTATGCCAGCTATTTCAAACAATGACGCTGGCGATAACGGTAGTGCTAGCAGCGGCCTTGAAACCGCCATTTACCTCATATGCTCGGGACAGGTGAGCCCGATGGCCAAACCTTTAACTAGTCTTGTCGTTATTCTACAATAGTCGTTCGTTGGCCAATCTTCTTCGCACGGTTTCTGTCAGAATGTTATATTATATAGCCTGCAGTGGGGTGCTCTATAGCGAGTACAGCCCAGTTAGGGTTTGCTATTTGTATCCAATTGCTTGCTAGTGACCCTCCTCCTTTGTTCATTCTTACTTTCTACTGTTAGTTTTGACATGCTATCAGAGCAGGTCGATCCCCTTGGGTCGATCCTCTAGGTGGGCCCACCACCTAAAGCTTCCGCTGCTCTATTGCTGTCGCGTGCCCCGAGCGCGCTACCCTTTCTTCCTGCCGCGCGTCTGCTGCGCGCGGCGGTTTTCCTGAGTGGTGCGCGCCCGGGGGGCGCGCGACCCTTTCTTCTTCCTGACGCCCCCTGGCGAGCCGCGCGCTGCCCCCGCCCGTCCGTCGCGGCACCCTTGGGAGCCGGGCGCTGCCCCTGCCCGTCCGTCGCGGCGCCCTGGGGAGTTGCGCGCGGCCCCCCGCCCGTCCGTCGCGGCACCCTGGGGAGCCGCGCGCTGCCCCCGCCCGTCCATCGCGGCGCCCTAGGGAGTCGCGCGCGAACCCCTGGCTGCCCCGTCGCGCCGCCCTGGGGAGCCGCACGCGGCCCCCTGCTGCCCCGTGGTGGCGCCCTGGGGGCCGCGCGCCGTCCCCCCCGCTGTCCCCCCGCGCTCCTGCCCCTTGCAACCCGTTGTAGGGTTTTGGGCTGAGAAGTGTGGGGGTGGCGGTTGTGGGGGTGCCCGTTGTGTGCGCCGTCCCCTACTCCTCCTCCTCCTCCGTCTCCCGCTGCTACAGCTGCCGCTCAGGGGGGTGTGTGTGTGGGGAGCTGTGGGGAGTGGAGCTAGGGGGGTGATGTGGGAGTGGAGCTAGGGGTGAAACTGGGGGTGTGTGTAGGGGGGTGTGGGACTGTTTGGGGAGGTTGAGTGGAGGCTGCTGTCTTGTCGTCCGCAGCACCTGTAGTCCGGGGCGCACTATCCTGGTAGCCCAGAGAGTCTGCTACCCCTGTCGCCCATGGGTCCGTTGCTCCTGTAGCTCCTCGTAGCCCGTGAGCCAGTTACTCCAGTAGTCTAGGGCGCTATCTCGGTAGCCACTGTGCCAGCAGCTCCTGTTGCCCGTGTGTCTGCAACTTCAGCCGTCGTCTCCCAACTTCTATCCTCGCACAGTCCCTCCTCCTCCTCACTTGCCCTATGTGATTACATCTAGCTTTGCTTATAATTGTGAACTATTACTATGCTTGCTTGTTGTGTTGATTACACCCCACTTTGGCTATGGGGTGTGTCAGAATGTTATATAATCTAGCCTGCAGTGGGGTGCTCTATAGCGAGTACAGCCCAGTTAGGGTTTGCTATTTGTATCTAACTGCTTGCTAGTGACCCTCCTCCTTTCTTCATTCTTACTTTCTACTGTTAGTTTTGACAGTTTCTTGCATCCGTCCTAACTTAGGACCACTGGCGACGTTGTCTGCCTTGTGTAGTTTGTCTCGCCTGCCCTCCCCCTCCCCGCCTCCCCCTTTCTCTCCCCCCACCACCTCCCAATCTCCCGCCCCCAATCTCTCTCCCCCTCCCCCCTACCCTTTACCCCGGAGCTCCTCTCGACCCGCAATAGTACCACGTCTTTCGTCCCTCTCTCGCCACTCGCCTTTCGCCCTGCCGCGTGAGCTTGAAATTGGCGCGATGTGAAGCTCCGCACGCCACGCCGCGGATCGCAGCCATACGTGTTGCAAAGCTGGCGGAGAACACGGACGTGGCTAGTGTGATTCTTGCCTTTCCCCACCCAAACACCTCCCTACTCCCCCTCCCTTACCACCGCACTTCCAACGCCCCGCACAAGTGGTGCTGGACGTGGCAGACGCGGTGAAGGAGCTGGTGGGGAGGAGTCTCGCTGCCAGTGGGGTACCTGCTTCTTCCCATCACCCAGCTGCCCCTTTCCTCCTCCTTCCCCACCGCCTCCCTCCCATCCACCTCGCGCAGGTGGTGTTGGATGTGGCAGGCCCGATGAAGGAGCTGGTGGAGAACAGCCTGGACGCGCCTAGTGAGATACCTACTTCTTCACACCAGCCAAACCCAGTTCTCAACCCCCTCCCCTGTCCACCCAATCCCCGCGCAGGTAGTGTTGGAAGTGGCAGAGGCGGTGAAGGAGCTGGTGGAGAACAGCCTGGACGCAGGGGCAACAAGCGTGGAGGTGCGCCTCAAGGACTTTGGCGTAGAGCTGTTTGAGGTGGCCGACAACGGCTGTTGGGTCGCCCCTCCCAACTGGCAGGTGACGTTAAGGCCGCCCAAGGGTTGTTGAGTGCGGTTAATGCGCAGGTTGGACGCGGGGGCAACGAGCGTGGAGGTGCGCCTCAAAGACTTGGACGTGGAGCTCATCGAGGTGGCTGACAACGGCTGTGGCGTCACACCTCCCAACTGGCAGGTGCCGCCTTGACTGCCTAGGGAGCATTGAGCCGGCTCTAGGGGCGGCCAAGTGGCGCTGAGAGATGTTAATGAGCAGGTTGGGGGCGACGAGCGTGGAGGTGCGCCTCAAGGACTTGGCCACGGAGCTCATTGAGGTGGCGGACAACGGCTATGGAGTCTCGCCCTCCAACTGGCAGGCAGATGACGCCTTGACCGTGCAAGGAACATAGTGGGTGGTTAAGGGGCATTGAGAGCGCTTAGGATTGTGGGCGCTATGGCTGTCGGCTGTCAGGGCATATCCGATTGCTAACAAATGGATGTGTTGGGTGACGGGGGGTGTGGTGTGCCTGGTGACACCTGGCAGGTGGGGGGGGCTTGGAGAGTAAGGGCGATGTGGGTGAGAGTCTGAAAGGTATGCATGGATGCGCTAGGACTTGGCACAGAGATGGTTTGGAGTGGTTGAGGTATGACTGGGAACTTGTTGGATGGTGGGAGGTAATTGTTTAAGTCAACTCAGAACTCACCTCTGTCACCTTTACTTGCCCTCCTTCTCTCTGCACCGTTGCTGGCACTAGCCCTAAGTACCACACATCAAAGATCGCTCATTTCTCTGACCTCCAATCGCTCTCCTCCGTCGGCTTCGGAGGGGAATACCTCTCCTCCTTCTGTGCCCTCGCTGACGTTGCCATCACCACACGCACCGCCAATGAGCCAATTGCAACGCGCTAGGCGTTTCAAGAAAGCTCCTAGGTAGTCGGAACGATGGTCAGCGTGGCGAATATTTTCTCGCCGCTGCCCGTGTGGTGGCAGGAGTTTGAGTTGAACGTGCGGCGTGAGTTTGCAAAGCTGGTGAGGGTGCTATAGGCGTACTGCATGGTGTCCAGACACACGCGAATCCTCTGCATTAATCAGAGTGGGCAGAGCAGCGTGCAGACCACTGTGGTGCAGACAGCTGGCATGGGGTCAATGCGCGAGAACATAATCGCTGTATTTGGCGCCAAGGCTGCTGCAGGCCTGGACACAGTCAATATCACCTTCCCTCTCTCCCCTGCTGCCACCGCCGTTGCCCCTCCTGCTCTTGCTGCTCGTACTCCTCCTGCTGGTGCTACCGGTACAGCTGCCACTGCCTCTGCGTCACCACCAGCCTCTTGCTGCAGAGTAACCGGGTTTCTATACGGACCAGGGGCTGACCGGGGAGGTCATCAGGAGATTGACAATTTTTCTTCCTCAACGGGCGCCCGGTGGACCTGCCGCGCCTCTCCAAGCAGCTCAACGAGCTTTACCGCTCCTTCAACTCAGTGCAGTTCCCCGCCGCTTTCCTAAACGTTCCGCTTAGCGCGGATGCTTACAATGTGAATGCTGATGTACTTGGGTACAACATGAGGCTATATATAGTCTTGACACAAGGCCACTAACCCAGGTGTTACAAAAACGTTTTTAGGGTCGCGAAGCGTCCTGAAGAGAACCTTTCCGAATTCGGTAGAAGGCAATTTGGTGGCAACCGAAAGGCCTGGAATTCGGTACACGCAACCTGGTTTGGTGCTATAAGTATAATAAAAATATAGGAAAGTACCTAACATTGGAAATAAAGCATAAGTAACCATGATAAATGTAACCTAAGCTAGAATTAGCATAATAAAGTTAAGGCAATCAAGCATAGCTAGCAAAAGTCGTTGTACTCTCACATTCACCCATAGTATATTCGGTCTTAACACTGTCAGAACATTATAGCTTATGCTTTTGTGTAGGCTGTAGTGGGGTAGCCCATATGGGGTACACCGCAATTAGGGTTAGTACTTGTACCCAACTGTTTCATAGTTCATTCATTCTCGTTCACATTTTCTCATGGTATCGAGCAGGTTCCCCCGTGGGAACTGTGCCTAGGGCCCACCACATCGACCTTTTTTTTCCTGCCCGAAGCGCGCTCTGCCCGAGTCGCACTTCGTCGAGCCGCCCTAGTGGCCCTTTCCCCTAGCGGCCCCGCCGCACGTCGCCTCGGCCCCGCCGCCAGTCGCTTCGGTCCCGCCGCCCGTCGTCGCGGCCCCGCCGCCCTACCTAGCGGGCCCGCCGCCCTACCTCGCGGCCCCGCCGCCCTACCTCGCGGCCCCGCCGCCCTACCTCGCGGCCCCGCCGTCCTACCTCGCGGCCCCGCCGCCCTACCTCGCGGCCCCGTCGCCCTTCCTCGCGGCCCCGCCGCCCTACCTCGCGGCCCCGCCGCCCTACCTCTCGGCCCCGCCGCCCTACCTTGCGGCCCCGCTGCCCTACCTCGCGGCCCCGCCGCTCTACCTCGCGGCCCCGTCGCCCTACCTCGCGGCCCCGCCGCCTTGCTCAGCGGCCTCGCCGCCCTTCTGCACCGGCCCCGCCGCCCTACTCCTGCGGCCCCACCGCCCTACTCCTGCGGCCCCGCCGCCCTACTCCTACGGCCCCGCCGCCCTACTCCTGCGGCCCCGCCGCCCTACTCAGCGGCCCCGCCACCGTTCACCAGCGGCCCTGCCGCCCTACACCGCCCGAGCTGCCAGAACAGCCCGAGCCGCCCGAGCCGCCCGAGCCACTCGAGCCGCCCGAGTCGCTCGAGCCGTCCGAGTCGCCTGAGCCACCCGAGCCGCCCGAGCCGCCCGAGCCGCCCGAGCCGCCTGATCAGCCGAGTCGCCAGTGCCGCGGAGCCGCAATCGCTACTGTGCCGTCCGAGCAGCCGTGTTGCCGGGTTACTGCACTACTGAGCTGCCCGACTTGCCCTGTCTGGTGAGACCGGCACTTCTGTCACGGCACTGCCCCTGTCCTACAGTTGGTCTTGCTAGTCTACTGCTGTCATGGCTTCCCCTAGTGTTCTTGCTTTTGACGCTGAGGGTCGAGCCATTGACTTTGAGGTTTGGGTAGATGACCTGCAGCTCTTCTTACAGTGCGATAGGGCAGACGGTCTCTCCCTCTTTGACCTCACCTCTGGCGCCTCTCCTGCCCCTGCTGCTGATGCTGACCCCACTGTTCGCTCTCAGTGGGCCACGCGCGATGCTGCTGCACGTCTTGCTGTGCGTCGCCACCTGCCTACCTCTGAGCGCGCGCACTTTAGTCAGTACAAGAGTGCTCACACCTTATACGACGTTGTAGTTGCGCGCTACTCTTCCCCTGCCACTGCTGCACTGAGCCGCCTCATGCTACTGTACCTCTTTCCTGACCTTGCTGCCTTTCCCACAGTCGCTGACCTCGTTACGCACCTCCGCACTAGTGACACTCGCTACCGCGCCGCACTTCCTGCTGAGTTCTGCGCCAAGAATCCCCCCCCCCATGTACATCACTCTCTATTATATCGTCACTCGCCTTCCTGACTCCCTTCGCGTAGTCTGGGACCACTTCCTCTCAGTCTGTCCCACCACTCTCACTGTTGACCTCCTAGAGAAGGCCCTCCTAGCAACGGAGAAGAGCATAGTCGCTGTAGGAGCCTCTCGTGGTGACCCTCGCACCCCCATCTTTGAGGGGTGTTCCCCTTCCCCCCTGTTGCCCTCTGTCGCCTCTGCTGCTGCGGCCGACCTCGTTGGTCTTGAGTCGGTCGTTGCGGCGTCTGCCCCTAGCGGGAGACGCCGCTCTGGCAAGGGCAAGGGGGGCAAGGGCGCGGGTGGGGCTAGCGGGGGTGGTGGAGGTGGCGGTGGGGGCGGCGGGGGGAGTGGGGGTGGCGGTGGGAGTGGTGCCGGGGGTGGAGGTGGCGGTGGCAGCGGCGGAGGCGGAGGCGGCGGTGGTGGTAGCGGTGGGAGCGGAGGCGGCGGTGGCGGCGGAGGTGGAGGCGGCGGTGGTGGAGGAGGTGGAGCTGGTCGAGGTGGTACTTCTCAGCGGAGCGGCTCCGGGAGTGGTCAGCGCCAGCAGCAGCAGCAGCAGCGTTTGGAGCGCTCGGGACGTGCAGCTGCGGCAGGTGCACGCTCAGCTCCAACTCCAACACCCCCAGAACCAGCACCGCCAGAGCCCTCACCTCGAGCACCAACACCCTCAGAGTCCGCAGTGGCCGGGAGAGGAAGCGCCGACGGCTGCTGCGGAGGCTGTGAGGACGACTGTGGGGAAGGAGGAGAGACCTGGGGGGGGGACCAAGGGAGGGGGGGTAGCCTGCGACACACCTGACGGAGCGGGAACCGGGGGGGGTACCGGAGGAGAGGGAGCGGGAGGAGGAGGAGCTGGGGCGAGGAAGAGGGGAGGGGGGGGAACCGGGAGACCTCGACAGGGGTACCGGACGAAATAGGGGACGGACTCGTCGAAACTGACGTCACGAGAGTCAAAGAACCGGTGGGAGGGAGGGTGGTAAAAGGTGAAGTCAGAGGAGGCCTCAGGGAAACCAAGGAAGACACAGGGGACGCCGCGAGGTGAGAGCTTGTCCGCAGAGGTGTCGCGGACAAGTGCCAAGCAGCCCCAGACACTGAACCTCGACGCAACACCAGGGGATCCTGTCCAAAGACTGGTCGGTGAAGCCCCTGGCCGAGAGACGCGAGGCCAGAGGTTGAGCTGGTGAGCGGCGTACCGAGCCGCGAAGGCCACAGAAAATGGGGCGCGCGGGCGTGGATCATGGAGGTGCGGGCAATCTCCATGACCAGGCCTAGCCGGCGCTCAGCAACCCCATTCTGCTGTGGAGAGTCTGGAAGAGTCCAGGACTGGGTGATGCCCTGCTCAGCACAGAATCTGGCGAGAATGCCGGAGCGAAACTCACCCCCACGGTCGGAGTGGAGACAACTGACACGACGACGACGAGTACTCTCGGTGGCGAGCAGCCACCGGATCAGCGTAGAAGTCACGTCGGACTTCTTCGCCAAAGGGAACACGATGGTGTACCGAGAGTAGTCGTCAACGACCACTAGGAAGAAGCTCTCTCGCTCAGGTCCAAGCCGTGGAGCGGGGCCCCAGACGTCTAAGTGGAGTGTCTCAAAGGGCTCGGAGGCTGGACAAAGGGAGGAGGAGTGAGGAGTGGCGCGCAGCCGACCCTGGACACAAGGACCGCACGGAGGAGCGGGGGACGGCGGGAGCGGCGGGAGGTCGCGGGGGAGGCCTAAGACAAGACGCTGACTGGACATAGCGCGGAGACGAGAGAGGGACGGGTGACCAAGGCGGTGGTGCCAGAGGAGGGCAGGGTGGGACAGCGACCGACACGAGCACGACGCAGCCACTAGACCTGGCACAGCTACCTGACTGGACCTGGCTACCTGGTGGAACGGGGGAACCGGACGGGTGTCGGTGTGGAGGGTGTACAGACCAGAGCCCGGCTCCTGACGAAAAGTGGCCAGAGGGGCGTACGTGTCACCGTCCACACAGACTGCAGTGTCACCCGAAGGCTCAAACCAGACCCCGACGTGCTGTCTCGCCAGAGGAGCCACACCAACCAGGTTCCTAGAGAAAGTAGGAACGTGGAGGCCGGTCAGAGAACCGGAAGGGGCAGCTGGGCACGGGAGGGTAGTGGCATGAGTCGCAATGACCAGTCCCAAAGAGGGATCGGCCAGTGCTACAGAAACCGGCGCCGAGAGTGGAGTAAGAGTCGTGCTGTCGCGGAAGAAGCACTGCGTCGCTCCGGAGTCCAGTATGAAGGAGAGCGACGCGTCCGCCGAGGGAGCACCTGTACTAGTAGCTAGACAGGATCCTACACCAGCACCTACTCTAGCAACAGGCAAAGATCCTACGCTAGGTACAGGCAAGTAAACAGATCCGTCAGCACTATAATCAACATCAGCATACATGGCATAAGACCTAGCATCATCCATAGACATATCAAACACAGCAACACCACGAGCAAGGAGTGGTCCCCAGCGCGGTGGCGGGGGAGCGGAGGGACCGTGGTGCAGGACGTACAGGTCGTCAAGACGGCTGAAGCAGCGTGCAGCAAAGTGGTCAGGGTGGCCGCAGTACGTGCCCCTGCGCGGACACGTCAGGATCCAGTACTCACAGGGACCAACGTCGCGGCCGGCCGAGCGGGTTCCCCGACTAGAAGGGGCACCACTGCGCCCAGTGCTCGGGGGGCCC
The DNA here is from genome assembly GCA_948144175.1 of Closterium sp. NIES-65. Lineage (NCBI taxonomy): Eukaryota > Viridiplantae > Streptophyta > Zygnematophyceae > Desmidiales > Closteriaceae > Closterium > Closterium sp. NIES-65. The sequence continues at coordinate 198,882 of CANXME010002168.1, forward strand.
GTAGGTCTCCACTGCTGCGGGGGGGCCCACTGCTGCGAAGGGCCCCACTGCTGCTGAGTGCCCCACTGCTGCAGAGTGCCCCACTGCTGGGGCTGCTGCTGAGGCGGACGCTGCTGTTGGCCCTGGCGCTGCTGCTGCTGTCTCTGCCACTGCTGCTGTCCAGGCGGTGGCAGCTGCGGAGGAGTCTGCTGCTGCTGCTGCGAAAACCCCTCACCACCGTCTAGAGGAGAGCCGTCAGGTCCCGAGTCACCCCCGCCGCCACCCCCGCCACTAGTACTACCGCCACCGCCGCCACCCGCAACACCCCCAGAACCCCCGCCGCCCTTCCCTCCCTTCTTGCCGGACTTGCCACGTTTCTGTCCGCCAGAGACAGAAACGGCCGCCGTCTCCTCAGAGGCAGAAGACGCGGCACTGGCAAGCGAGGCAGTGAAGGTGGGAAGCTGTGGTACCGCACACCCCTCAAAGAGACGAGGAGGAGGCGCGGAAGAGGCGGAGGCAACAGCGAGGAGGTTACTCTCGATCTTCGAGAGAGCGGTCTCAAGAAGATCGATAGTAAGCTCAGTGGGGTGCTTCAGGAGAAGCGCGTCGCGGGCTGTGGCTAGACGGTCAGGGAGGCGAGTGACTAACCAGTGAATAGTGAGCAACATGGGGGGGGGTGCAAGGGCAAGCTGTTCCTCAGTGCAAGCGGCCTTGAAGCGAGCTTCAAGGGAGCGCAGGTGGGTAGCGAGGTCAGCAACAGTCTCAAAGGAGGCGAGGTCAGGGTAGATAAAGGGGACGAGGAGGCGGCTGAGGGAGGCAGAGGAGGGAGTGGAGTAGCGAGCAACAATAGCAGTGTAAAGGTCTGCAGCAGACTCGACCTGAGTGAATTGGACAGCCTCAGTCGGCGGGAGAAGGTCGGTCAGGGCGAGGCAGGCAGCAGCGTCACGAGACTCCCACACGTCACGAGCGAGGAACCGGCGCTGGTACTCAGCCTCCTGCTCGAAAGTAGGCGGTGGGGTAGTGGGCACCGGTGAAGGCTGCGGCGGGGCGGGCAGAGCACCGGACGCATGCGCAAACAGGTGCACGCCATCCTGGCGCTGGCTCCTAAGGTGGCGCTGGGCCTGCGTCAGCCAGGTACTAAAGTCGATCGCACGCCCCTCAGGGTCGAAACGGAGCACGCGAGATGTCGCCATGAGGGGCGAGGACAAGTGATAGCGGCCGCCAGCCGCGAGAGGAGGAGGAGAGGGAGGTGAGTGCGAGGCGGGTGCGCGCAGGCGGGGTGCGCACTGGCTGGGCGCGGGGCGACGGGGCGCGCGCTGGCGGGGCGCGCTCCGGCGCGGCGCGCTGGCTGGCGTGGCGCGCGGGCGCGGCGCGCTGGCGGGCGGCTAAGCAGGGCGCGCGCTGGTGGGCGCGGCGCGCTGGCGTGCGCGCTGGCGGGGCCCGTTGGCGTGGCGCGCTGGCGGGCGCGCTAGCGGGCGCGCTGGCGTGCGTGCTGGCGGGCGCGCTGGCGAGCTCGCTGGTTGGCGCGCTGGCAGGCGAGCCGGCGGGCTCGCTGGTGCGCCCGCTGGCGGGCGCGCTGGCGGGCTGGCGTGCAAGCGGGCTGGCGCGCAGGCTAGCTGGCGCGCTGGCGCGCTGGCTGGCTGGCGCGCTGGCGGGCTGGCGCGTTGGCTGGCTGGCGCGCAGGGTGCTGGCGCGCTGGCTGGCTGGCGCGCTTGCTGGCTGGCTGGCGCGCAGGCTGTTGGCGCGCTGGCTGGCTGGCGCGCTGGCTGGCTGGCGGGCGCGCTGGCTAAGGGCGGGGAGGGGAGGGGCGCGCCGGCTGGGGCGTGGGGTAGGGCGCTGGCGGGCTGGCAGGGTGCAGTGGTAACCCTAGTGGTAGGGAAGGGCGGGCCTAGGACTAGGAGCGCTAACCTACTGCTGATACCATGTCAGAACGAGAACTACAGCGGAATGCGTTGTGTTGACAGGATTGGGGTACATCACCTAACCCTAACTAGTTGTACCCCATATAGCCCAACCCACTACAGGCTATAATATTTGACAGTGCCATCCGCCTCACTTAAAGCACCGTTACCGAGCCCGAAAGCGAGCTGCGGACGTTGACCACCTTTCTTACGAGAGGGGGAGGGGGGGGGGGGGGGGGGGGGGGGATGTTTAAGCTTATCGGGGTTGACATCCCCGTACTTTCGGACTTCGCGTGTTCGGCCAACATCGCTCAAACCGAGGCTCCCTTGTATCACCTTCGGTTTTCCCTTACCAAATCTTCACCCAACCTCGTATTCCCAAGGTTCCCGCCTAGCTAGCATAGACAGTGTATAGTCACGTGCCCTTAACTCTGTTGTACACATTCACTTGCATTTTTAACAATTCTATCAATAAAGCAGGGAGCTGTACATCCTAAGGATAAATGAGATTCCGGCTAGCAAGAACTTCCATCTGCATGATACCGTCAGCCCCCGGATAGAAGCGCCTGTTGGAAACAATCGTTCCTAAGCGCCTCTGTCGTATCGAAACACTAAGGCACAAGCGAAGCAGAGAATATCGAGGCACCAGCGAGTCAACCCTCGGAGGTTGAAGTAACCGCTGGAGGTTACGCGAAAGTCAAAGGTCAGCGACTTTTAGCCTGACAAATACAGTGCGACAACAAGGACACACAACTGACTCGTTACAGAGCAGTTGCCCGAGTCGTCACTGTATCGAACCGCAACAGCAACAGTAAAGTAGTTATAACAGTGTCTCTTCATATTCCCTGTATTCATATATAATCAATTCACTTTGCCCTCACATACTAGCGCAAGGTGGTTCACAAACTCTTTATTAGACGCTTCCGCTACAACCACGGCCTCAGATTGGTTTTGGGCTAGGCTGAACAATCAGAGTTGGTACAAAAAAGTATGCTGAAAATCATATAAATTAGCCATTTTATGCCATTTTACACTATAAAATTCATAGTTTTTCCTGTTTTTTTCAAAAAAAATGCTGAAAAATCAGCCCTGGTTCTAAACGAAGTCTGAAATCTCAGCCTTTTTTACCTAAATCAGCCTTTTTTCGCTGACTTCTGAGGCCCTGGCTACAACATCAACTCTACCCAGAATTCACCTCTGCAAAGTGTCAGAATATTATCTTATGTTCTAGCCTGTAGTGGGGTGCTCTATAGCGAGTACAACCCTTCTAGGGTTTGCTATTTGTATCCTCATTCTTGCTATTTCAATCCTCTTTCTTCCTTCTAATTTTGTCATGGTATCAGAGCAGGTCGATCCCCTTGGATCGATCCTGTGGGTGGGTTACCACCTCGCTTCCGCTGCTACTTTTCCTTCCCGCCGTGCGCCCCGAGGCGCGCGGCGGTTTTCTGCCCGCCGTGCGCCCCGAGGCGCGCGGCCGTTTTCTGCCCGCCGTGCGCCCCGAGGCGCGCGGCGGTTCTCTGCCCGCTGTGCGCCCCGAGGCGCGCGGCGGGCGTCTGCCCCGTCGTTCGTCGCGTCGCCTTCTGGAGGCGCCGCGACGGGCGACGGGGACCCGTCGCGGCCCCGCTGCCCGACCCGTCGCGGCCGCCCGCCGCCCTACCTTCGCGGCCACCCGCCGCCCTACCTTCGCGGCCCACCCGCCGCCCTACCTGCGGCCACCCGTCGCCCTACCTTCGCGGCCCACCCGCCGCCCTACCTGCGGCCCGCGAGCCGCCCTACCTGCGGCCACTCGCCGCCCTACCTGCGGCCCACCAGCCGCCCTACCTGCGGCCCTACCGCCGCACTACATGCGGCCCGTCGCCCTACCCGTCGCGGCCCCGGCCCCGTCCCCGCCTTCCCCCCCCCCTTTTCCCGTCGCCCGTCGCGGCTCCTTCGGGGGCCGCGAGCGGTGGGGTGTCGGGTATGGGGGTGGCCGGTGTGCCTTCCTCCCTTTGCTCCTCCTCCTCCTTCGTCTCCCACTGCTGCAGCTGTCGCTGAGGGGGGTGGTTGTGTGGGAGACTGGGGTTTAGGGTTTAAGGGGGGTGCGTGGGAGTGGAGCTAGCGGTGTAGCAGCGGGTGCGTGTCGGGGGGGTGGGACTGTTTGGGGAAGCTGCATGGAGGTTGCCGTACTGTTGTCCGCAGCACCTGTAGTCCGGGGCGCTGTCCCGGTAGCCCAGTGAGCTAGACTTCTACGCCAGCCGCCCGTGGGTCCGTTGCTCGTCTGCCGCTACTTTAGCCGCAGGGCCTGTTACTCCTGTAGTCCGGGCGCTTAGTCCGGTAGCCGCTGTGTCAGTCTGCCTCCTGTTGCCCGTGTGTCTGCAGCTTCAGCCGTCGCCTCCTATCTCCTCTCCCCTCACTCTCTCTCCTCCTCCTCACTTGCCCGTTGTGACTACCACTAGCTTTGCTCATAATTGTGAACTCTAAACTATTTCTTCTTGAACTTGTGCTCAGATTGTGTGGTGACATTGTGATCCACCCTGAGCTTGTACTGCTTTGCCTGCTCTGCTGATTACACCCCACTTTGGCTATGGGGGTGTGTCAGAATATTATCTTATGTTCTAGCCTGTAGTGGGGTGCTCTATAGCGAGTACAACCCTTCTAGGGTTTGCTATTTGTATCCTCATTCTTGCTAGTTCAATCCTCTTTCTTCCTTCTAATTTTGTCACAAAGATCCTAAAGGGCTTTTTCAGCCCAACAGCGCCCCTGAGGGTATAAAAAAAACACTGTTTTTTGGGGGGTACGCCTATAATTGAGGAATTTTACAAGCGCCGGCGCATATAAAATGGCAAAAAGAATATATATTTGTTTTACACCAACTGTATATCTCGTTCTGCCAATTGTAATCGAGTCGAAAACATTTAGGGTCGCGAATCTGATTCTCGTTCAGCTTGGCAGGGAGTGATCCCCTGCCAGCTCACCCTGACAAAAGTACAGCACATGCTGACTAGACGCGCAAAAAGTGAGTCCAGAGTGTGGGAAATCGAAATTGTTGTTCGTTTCCCTGAGTATGCGAAATTCGTTTCTGAAATTTGAAAGGTTTTCAAATGAAAAACAAACATGCGCATATAATATATCATCTTTTTCTAGGGGGTGCGCTTATAATCGAGGACCGGATATAAGCGCCCTCATCCTTTTATAAGCGCCGGCGCTTATCCAAGGCCTGCGCTTCTATCCGGGGGCTTACGGTACACAGATATGCCAGAAACTTTACCGTTGTTGACTATGGGCAGAATCACCCGTACCATAGGTAAGAGGCTGACTTGCACCACACAATAAAAGGGGTATCGCATGCCAGACCTGGCCATAAATACAGGAGCCCAGAGTTCACAGGGCTTGGGTTGGGAGGGTGCACACAGAGCGATAAAGAGACGCAATGGTGGTCATGGCTACGTGATGGCGGGGCGGTCGTGGGTCACCCCAGTGGGCGGCACCGGGCCGGCGGAGGCGGCTGGCAGCTCCACCCAGTGCAGATTGTCGCCACCCGCCTCGCTCTCCATGCCAAACGTGCCGCCCTGCACGGTGGCCACAATAGGAGGAAGGTTGGGACGTCATCAATGAGAGCAAGTCCTTGAAAATCTTCAAGCACTTCCTGCATTGCACTGGGAGCAACGCATCACACACTTGCACTGTGAGCAACGCATCACACACTTGCACTGGGAGCAACGCATCACACACTTGCACACAGCAGCGTCACCACTATCACACATGCTCCCTGCAGCTCCACTGGCTGTTTATTTGGAGGTCACACAAGCACCAAAAGCGCCTCACCTGCACCTCACGCTCACCTGCAGGTCGACGAGCAGCTTGACCACATAGAGCGCGAGGCCGGCCCCCTCGCCCTCGGTGACGCCGCTGGAGTCCATGACTGGCTCCAGCATGCGCGCCCGCTCCTCCTCGCTCAGCCCCTCGCCCGAGTCCTGCACCTCCACCCGCAGCAGGTGCGCCGCTGCACCCTCCTTCACTCGCACCACCACCACGCCCTCGCTCGTGCGGCGGAAGGCATTGTCCACCAGGTTCAGCAGCACCTGATGGAGTGTGGGGGGAGCAAGATGACTTTTGAGTAGAATCAAAAAGACTACGCCCTCCTTCACACGCACCACCACCACGCCCTCGCTCGTGCGGCGAAACGTCTTGTCCACCAGGTTCAGCAGCACCCGTGAATGGAGAGGGGGGGCAGCACAGGACAGCCGCTCGCCTTCTCACGTAACCCCGTACATGGGGAAGGGGCACAGGGCAACCGGGTAAAGGACAAAGGGCAAGGGAAGGGGACGGAATGGCAATGGGTGTTGTTTTGGGTCGACAAGAAAAAACAGACTCACGGGGTTTAGGGAGGGAGCGAGAGTGTCAGCGGAAGGAATGGAAGCGGACTGGACGGAATGCTTGCCCAACAGCACAGTAAGCCCTTAACTCGACCCACTCCTACCGCCCGCCCTATGTGCCCTCCACCAAGCACCCCCCAAACAATGCAAGTCCACCCCACCATTACCCCAAAATGACCTGCTGCCTGCGCCTGCTTAACAATGATGCAGGCTCCCGCTCACCCCCCCTCCTCCCCTTCCTCTCCCCACTCACACCCCCCCGCAACCCCCCACACCCTCCACCTGCTGGAGGCGGTGCTTGTCAAGTTGGCGCGCCTCAATGCTGGGATCCACGTCCACCCGCAGCTGCACGCCCTCCGGCACCCTCGGCGCCACCACACTCAGCACCTGCCCGCGCAAGGCAAAGGGGAATGGAAGAGGCGGGAGCGGGTTGAGAGAAAACCTTGGGGCTACCACACTTAGAGCCTGCCCGCGTGCAATGCCAGGAGGGGAAGACGTGTTGTGTGATGACATCAAATGCATTCACATCTGTCTGTTTCTAATACTATGTTTCTACATTGCATGCTTGATTTGCACATATGTAAAGAATTTGTGTTCGATGTAGACTAAACTTTGTGAAGGTGTTTCAATTATTTTCTGGTTGAGCACATATTACAAAAATACTTCTCTATGTAGAGCCTTCCCACGAACCAAGCATCTCCCAAATCGTCGACCGGGTGAGATCGAAGTTTGTGTTTAAAATCTTAGTATATCGCTTTGTCCTACATGGTGCAGCAGATCTTCGCGCGGTTCCGTTTTCGCCACTCCTCTCCACAGCCACTCCGCTTGCTTGTTGTATCAAATACACTTGGACTGGCCTTGTGGCTTTGTTTGTCTCAAAAGTTGGAGTAGTAAAGCCGTCCTGAGTTTATTTATTGTTGACAAAAAACAACTCCCTTGTCTACTCTAGGGGGTGTGTCAATATGTTTGTATGTTTATATAATTTGTAGTTAGGCTAGAATAGGGTCAGTTGTTAGTGAGAAAAACACTTGTTACTGCGTACCCTCGTCTTACGTACCCTCAACTTTTGCCTCCTCAACTTTTCCTCTCTCAACAGCTCAATGCCCAGTGCATAGGGAAGGAGGGGGAGGGAAAGGGAGGCAAAAACGTAGGAAAGGAGCTGAATGTGAGGGGTGAGACGAGGGTGGAATGAATGCGAGGAGCTTATACCCAGCACGCACCACCAATTATAGTTTTATCTGTCAACAGGAGTTGTGTGTTGGCCTTATCCTCGCTTGGGCGGAGCGGACTTCGTGGTCCGGTGTGCGGGAGGTGCAACCGACTTATAGCAGTGGACGACGCCGATTTGGCGACCTGGTCGATGGGTTTTGGTCGACCTGCACGTGGCCACTGCGAAGCCGCCGACTTTGGGACGCCAACCGCCGACTACAACATGGTGGTCGACGAGGGAAGACATCGACCTAGGAAGGGCTCCGACTTGGAGGGCGCCGACTTTGGGAGGTCGACTTGGGAGGACGACCTGGGAGGGCGTTGACCTGGCGATGCCGACCAGGTGAAGTTGGTTGGGTACAGTCAGCGACCAGTAGGTCTGGTTGAGTAAGAGTGGTCGACCTGGGGGAGTGATTGACTTCGTGAAATCGGCAGATGATGGTTGTTGACCCAGGCGGTCGACGGGCGCAAAGAGCGGCCATTGGTCGACGTGGTTGCCTGGTCGACCAAGTTGCCCGGGCGATAGGGATCTGCGAAGGTGCGCGGTAGTCACCCAGATGGTTCTGACGAAGCCGACTTCAGAGATAGTATCTCAAGACCGACGTGGCTGATCAGGCGCAGTCAACAGCACGTGGACAACTTGATGTCTCCGCTGTGCACGTGACGGGGCACAGCACGCCAATCAACTGCGAGCACCTGCGAAGTAGGTGCGCAGCTGTCATGCGAGTGCAACGCTGTACAGCCGCCTTGCTGCAACGTTGGCACGCCGTCGACTTACAACGTTGGCAAGCCGTCGACTTACAACGTTGGCAAGCCGCCTTTCTGCAACACTGGAGCGGTGCGAACCTTGCAGTGTTGAAACGCGGCCGACCGTGCTACGCTAGCATTGTTGCATGCGATCGGTCTGCATGCACGTTTGTTTCTAATAAAGTCATTGTTGTTTTGCATGCTCAATCATTGTTCACAACTTTTGCTAGTGAAACTCTTGTCAATACTCCCCGCAAATGTGTGCGTAGAGAAAACACAAGCAAACGCTAAGGAACGCTACGATCACTCTCACAACTGTGCCTTTCCCGTAGTCTAACTCCCGTTGTAGTTATCTCCACATTGTGAGGATCACATCTTAGCACGCAGCAACCCTTTCCATTGCACCCACCCAAGGCCCTACCTGCAACACTCCCTCACCTGCTGCACGAGGTCTTGGACGTCAACGAGCTCAACGGCCAGCATCATGCGGCCAAGCTCAATGTTGCGCAAGTTGGCCACGTCGCCCACCACCGTGCTCATCAGCTCGCCACACACCCGCGCCTTTCCCACCGCCTCCGCCGCCGCCGCCACCGCCACCCCCGCCCCCGCCTCCTCCTCCTTGTCCCTTCCTCCCCCCCACCCTCCACCCTCCGCTCCCCCCTCCGCTCCCCCCATTCCCCCCTCCTCGAACCCGCTTCCGCCTGTGCCACTACCAGTAGCGAGGAGGGCGGGGGAGAGGGCGACGGAAGGGGTGGGGGGCTTGGGGTGCAAGATTGCAAGGCGGGCGATGGCGGCAGCGGCGTGGTGGAGGTGCAGCGAGAGCGAGGTGAGGGGTTGCTGCAGCTCGTGGCTGATGTACCCCATCATCAGCACCGACACCCCCCTGTTCTCCGCCTCCGACCTGCATGCACGCACGGAAGGTGTGAATGTGAGAAAGAGAAAGGGAGGGATTGAGGAAGGGCGGTGGGGGGAAGAGTGCAGGGATTGAGCGGATGGCAGCAGTGGAAGGGTGCTAAGATCCTTACACAAGGTAAGACGGCTGCTAATCGCACAAGACTCACACGAGGCTGCACCGCTCTTAACTCACAAAACACACGAGGTTGCACCACGCTGAACCGCTCTCAACTAAAGACTCACACGAGGCTGCGCTGGAGGAGGGCGAAGCGCTCGTTGATGAGCGACTGCATGTGGCGCAGCACGGGGCGGAACACGAAAACACCCTCGAGAACGAGGGTAACGATGACGAGCATGTGGAGCACCCAAGAGAGGATGAGGATGGTGTTGGTGTGCGTGTCGGCATCCTCCTGGTACATGAGCACTATGGCGTCCTGCGTCTTCCAGAAGAAGGCCTCGTTCTCCATTATCGTGTCCACATGCTTCTTCAGCTGCCTGCATGGCGTCACCACCATGCACACACCACGACAGCAGCACAGCAGCAGCACAACAGCAGCACAGAAAACACAACAGGAGGAGAGAATTGAGATGACAAAGACAGTGGCAGGGCTTGTGCTGATGCCCACGATGCCCTTGCACTCGGGAACATGATGGTGTGGGAGGGGCAGGGGATGTTGCGCAGAAGACAGTATGAAAACGGGGGCTTACTCGCAGGGCTCCGAGGGGCACGTGATGTTGTCCGGGTTGAGATCCACAATGCCCCGCGCACTCCAGAACATGGCCAGGAACGCCGGCGTCAGCTCCTCAATCTTCTTCACGATGGCGCTGTTGCCCGTGCCGGGCAGGTTGAGCTCTGGGCTGCCGTGCCACAGCCCGTAGTGCGACTTGTTCCACAGCGCCGCACGCTCGCTCAGCTCGCTCACATAGTAAGCCACGCTGCGGTTGTCGGTGCGCAGCACGTAGATCTCGAGGCTGTCCTTGGAGATGAGCTGACTCAGCATGCGCTGCCGCCCCGCCACGTTGACCACGGTGGCGTCGCTCTTGCTGTTCTGGATGGCGAAGTGCACGGCGAGCTGCCCGCCCAGGGACAGCAGGATGACGACGGCGACGGTGAGGAAGTAGGTGAGCGTGAGGTTGCGCACCACAAAGGGCTGCGTGAGCCCCTCGTTCTGCTGAATCACAGACTTCACATGCTCCCGCACGTCCTTGGTCGTGTTCGTCCGCCGCCCAAACTCTGTCGCCCCGCGCCCCGCCGCCCCCGCCGCCCGCGCCGGCTCCGCACCGCCCACTCTCCCCCCTGCGCCCCCCGCCATGATACTCGCGCCTCCGCCAACCCCCCCTTTTTCAAGGTCGTCATCGTAGCGCGTGCTGTGGATGAGCGGCGAGGCCAGCCCCGACGTGAGCCCGTGCTTGTCGTCGGGCATGGTCATGTCGTACGCCATCGCCATCCCGCCCGCCTCGCCCTCGTTGTCCATGTCCGACGACCATCCCCCCCCGCCTCCCCGCGCGTGCCCCCCGCCCGCGGGAGCTCCGCCGCGGTCTCCGTAGCGCCCGCTGCTGTCATGGTGGTGGCCGCTGTGAGGGCCGCTGTGGTGGCCGCTGTTGGGCACGCTGGCGGGGTCGCCCGGCGCGAGGGCGTCTAAGGGCGCGGGGGAAGGGGAGGTGGAGGCGGCGTGCGCGCGGATGCCGTTGCTGTGGCCGCTGCTCCAGTGGCCGCTGCTGCCGCCTGGCGCGGCGTCGGAATTGGCTACCATCTGCGGGGGAGATCGGGAGGGGGAGGGAGGGAGAGGAGGGAGAGGGAGGGAGAGGGAGGAAAGGAAGCAACGACGGAGGGAGTGGGCAGAAGAGGTAAGTGGGGTTGAGCGCAGCATAGTTCTGCGCGCATGATTCTGCGCGCATAATTCCGCGCGTCTCGTCGCATCGCAGCAGAATACCGGCGCGCGGAGCGGTGTCGCGGAGTCCTAGCGGGAAGCGATTGCGGAAGAGGACGGCGTGTAAAGGGAGGGGGGGGGAGGAGAGAGGCGCAGGCAATGAGCGAGAGGGGAGGTCACTGCGCCTGTCAGCGTCCGCGATGAGCCCCGCCGGGTCAACGCGCGCAGGCACTCCCCTTCGCAGTGCCTCCTCTTTGCCGCGCCTCCGTCACGCCTTTCCCCCTGTCGGCACGCATGTTACATCTCCTCTCGCTGTCCCTGCGTGACCGCTTCCGCCGCCACCGCCGCGTGCCTCCTCCTTCCCTCAGCCCGGCGCCCCCCTGTCCCTCGTACCCTTTCCCTTATCTTACGACCTGTTACACCGCGCGGAACAGCTTTGAGCGAGTACCTCAGACTGCTACTCCGCGCGTTACCTGATCACAACAGCTCGACAGTGTACCCTCACGTGTAAACATGAGATAGGGCAATTCAGGCGAGCTATGTCCATCGCCCACATCACTTGCTCGTCTCCTCTCCTTGGCTAATCATTCCTTTCCGTTAGCCTCGCACCAATGTGTCACGTCGTTCATGAACCGCCCACATCAGTCACCTGTTTTTAAGTCGCTTCACTTCACGAAGAGATGACTGTCGACTAAATAAAGTCCAATGCTGCTACAAGCAACCCGAGCCGTAACGAATCGCCACAGACCGCAAGGCGAAGATATTGTCTACTACTGTTCATCTGCTCGAAGCGCACTGGCTCTTTTACATCGTTTTGCAAAAGCGGCTGTACCTATCTACCAGCACGAGCGAAGTTTGCACCTCAAATGAAAGTTTTGACAAGCGAGCGACTAGGGACAGTAAGCATGCATGAAGTGAGTGTAAGGGAGGTGAGGTGAGGCGAGTCGATCTGACTGACCGAGAGGGCTCGTCACCTCTTGCACCGATCGTGCGATCTTTAAATTTTTGCGTTCGCACGTTCGGTGCGAACGTGCTGACCCCGCGCTGACCCCGCCCTTAGTCGTTCAGGTTCGAAATTTAGCGGGGTTAAGAAACAATCAGGTTTTCAGTACGGTGGAGGTTCGATATTTCCAGGGTCGAGCTAGAGGCGACGCGTCCTGAGGTGGTCTGACGAAATAGTGGTGCGGTGAAATACGGCGGGCGGGACGTGACTGGTGGGTTTGGATGGTTTGGCGAAACAGTGCGAGAATGGTGGTTTGGCGGAGAGGCGGGGAAAGGGGAGGGGGAAGCAGCGGCAGGGGCATGCGAAAGGGATGGGAGAACCGAGGTGCGGAGTGGAGCTCTCCGCTTTTGCGCAATGCGCTACAGTGCCCAAAAGTGTGGGCGGTTGTTTGTGAAGAGATGCTGACGCGGGCGGTGAGAAGAAGCGAGCTGATTAGTGGATACTTTTGCTGCAGAGAGTGCTGAGTGGCCAATGCCGACAGTACAGTACAAAGCCAGAAAGTTGTTAAAGAACTCGTTACAGCACACGAGGTGTAATGAATGAACTTGCAGAGTGCGCAGAATAACGAATATATAGAATGAACTCAAAGAACTGACGATACAATGAAAGTGACGAGGCCTAAATAGGGGAAAACCTAGCTAGGTGGGGAGGTGGGGAAAGGTTGGCTCGCGAAGGGTCGCGATTGGTGCGGAGGCGGCTCGGTGAGGTTTGGATGCGAAATTGTAGGCCGAACCAGTTGATCGCGTGGCCCTCGGGATGGCCCCGCTAACGAGTGCCTCAGTAAGGATTTGTAAATTCTTACAATAACAGAAGAAGAGAGATTGCACTAGCAGGCAGGTGAGATACAAATAGGAAACCCTAACATGGTTGTACTCACTTTTGAGTACCCCACTACAGCCTACACTGCAAAACATTCTGACAAAACCCCATTGGCAAAGTGGGGTATAGTCAACAAAACAAGCAGTCGCAGAACAAGTGCATAAGCAAGCGCTAGTGGCAGAAACAAGGGGAAAGTGAGGAGGAGGGACTATGAGAGGAGAGGAGATACCGTATTATTCCGGCTATAGGACCTGGGGGACTTTCTACAAATGCAAAAAAAAAATGCTAGGGTGGACATATAGTTGGCATAAAGGTTTTTAAGACCCTGGTGTGCTTATGTGTCTAACAATGTTATGGGATTTACCATGTAATGTTTGTCAAATGTCATACCGTCATCGCCCGGATATAAGACAGTGTCGAATTGAAGACATGGGGTGTCGTTAAAACGGGTGTTTCTTATAGATGGGTGTTCCTGATTATAAGACAACTGTCGGTGTGTACGAGTTAGGCCAGTATAGGGATTAGGGGCAATGTTATGACTAGGGGGTATCTTCTAAACGGTTTTTTGTCCATTTATAAGAATTATAAGACACCCTCAACCATCCCAATTACAAGACACAGCAAGCTTTTTTTCTAATGTATAAGATAAGACATATATGTCTTCTATCCGGGCGATGACGGTATCTGCTACAGTTTGTTTAGGCTGTAGATGTGTAGTTACTATGGGGTACAATAAGTTTAGGGTTTCCTACTTGTACCCAAATCTTTCCTAGTTCAATCACTCTTGTTCATTCTGACATGGTATCACGAGCCTAGGTTGCCGCCTAGGACCACTTACTACTACGGGCCCACTATTCTGCTAGAAGCGCCCTCGTGCGCCTTTCTCTCTTCGTGCGCCTCGCCCTTCATTCTACCTGCGTGCCGTTCTGCAGCCCTCCTGCTGCCCTAGGCTAGTGCGCCGCCCCTGCAAGCTAGTAAGGCCCTCGAGCCGCCCCTGCAGCTCCGTGAGGCCCCCAAGCCGCCACTCCAGACCCGTTAGGCCCCCGAACCGCCTCTGCAGACCCGTCAGGCCCCCGAGCCGCCTCTGCAGGCCCGTCAGGCCCAAGAGCCGCCCCTGCAGGCCCGTCAGGTCGGCGTGCTGCCCCTGCAGGACCACGCCGCCCCTACAGGCCCTCGCCGCCCGCACACAGCCTTTGCAGGCCCGTCAGGCCAGCGCGCGACCCCGTCAGGTAGCGGTCGCGGCCCCATCAGGCCGCACTCCCGGCCCCGCCTTGTCGCGGTCGCGGCCCCGCCCTCCCGCCAACGCGGACGCGGCCCCGCCCTGCCGTGACGCGGCCCCGCCAGCCCTGCAGCTGACGCGGCCTCGCCCTACTGCTGACGCGGCCGCGCCCAGCTGCTGACGCGTCGTCGCCCCCCCTGCCCGCCGCATCGCCCTACCCACGGCGTCGCCCTGCCCGCCGCGTCGCCCTGCCGCGTCATCGCCCCTTGCCGCGGCGTCGCCCTGGCCGCGTCGTCGCCCTGCTCGCCGCATCCCCGCTGGCCGCGGCGTCGCCCTAACCGCGGCGTCGCCCTGCCCGCCGCGTCGCCGTGCCTGCTGCGTCGCCCCTGCCCGCGGCATCGCCCTGCCCGCCGCATCGCCCTGCCCTACCCCGTGCCTGGCCCTTGGAGCAGCCGCCCCTAGAGCCGCCGCCCCTGGCCCCTATGTGAAGAAATGAGGAATGAATGAACTAGCAAACAGGTGGGTACATGTAGGAAAAACTAGAAGTGTTGTACCCCATATTGTCTACCCCACTACAGCCTACACAGACTATAGCATATGAGTTTGACACACACCCATAGGTAAAGTGGGAGAGAACAAGAGGTCACACGACCAGTCAAGCAAAGCAAAGCAAGCTCAGGGTGGATCACAACGTCACCACACATTTCGAGCACAAGTTCAAGGCCACAAGGCCAGTTCACATGCAAGATCATATATAAAGGTAAACAAGCAAGTGCAGGTATAGAAAGATCACAGTACAAGCAAGGTCAAGAAGTGAGCAAGTGAGGCCAAGTAGGCACAAGACCTAGCATCGTACAGAAACGCTGATGATCCCCAGGCGGAAGTGCCTTGGTAAAGATATCAGCAGTGTTGGCCTCAGAGGCCACGTAAGCAAGGCGCAGCTGACCACGCTGCTGCAGCTCACGAGCAAGTAAGTTGCGAAGAGCAATGTGCTTCGTTCTGTGCTCCAATCTGTGCTCCCGACACAAGGCCAACATGGCATTGTTTTCTACGTACAGAACTAGAGGAGAACGAGGCGGCTCTCCTAGGTCAGTCAGCAGGTAGGTGAGCCAGCGTAGCTCTTGTGCAGCCATGGCCCCCGCGTAGATCTCAGCCTCACAGCTCGAGCACAGAACAGAAGTTGAGCGGGTAGACCGCCACAAAATAGAGCTGGAACCAAGGCTAAAGGTGTAACCCTGTGACGACCGCTGCATAGCCTGGTCATCAGCCGAAGAAGCGTCCGCGTGACCTATGAGAACCACTGAACGTCGCCCTCCAAGCACTAGCCCCATGCCCGACGTACTACACAAGTAGCGCAACACCCTCTTCGCTACAGCCATGTGCTCTGGTCGGTGTCTCCCAGGAGCAACATAGCGTGCCAAGATGCTAAGAGGGTATGCAAGGTCAGGTCGTGTGCAGGTCATCAGGTATATGAGGCAGCCAACAAGCTCTAGGTACGGGCCACTCGGCTCTACGGACTCATCCGAAGGCAGAGCTGAGAGCGAGTGGCGAGTAGACAGAGGAGTGGCCTAAGGCAAGGAGTACATGAAGTCGAAGCGCTGAAGGACCTGCTGCACCATGTGTGACTGAGTTAGGGTAATGGTGCGCTGTGCTCTGTCCCGGGTGATTTGCAAGCCAAGGTAGCTGCGCAGTTCACCCAGGTCTGTGCACATGTGTCTCTTCTGCAGCTCGGACTTCACGTGGGCGAGTCCAGCAGTGTCAGCAGTGGCAAAGACCAAGTCGTCGACGTACACGAGGATGTAGAATGGCGGCAGCAAAGTGTCGGTGCACAGAAACAGCGACGGGTCGGCTGTAGAAGGAGCAAACCCAAGAGCCGCAAGTGTTTTCCTCAATGTGTCGTGCCACTCACGGTGCGCCTGGTGGAGACCGTAGACAGGCCGCCGAAGGCTCCATTGGGTACCAGGAGGAAACGACCGAGTGAAGCCAGGTGGGCGGCGCAGCCAGATCTCCTCGTGCAGGCTGCCCTGCAGGAAAGCTGTGCACAAGTCAAGAGAGTGAAGCTCGTAGTCGCGCTGAGTGGTTATGTGCAGCAACACCCGAAGAGTGGTCATCTTCGGGGTGGGAAAGAAGGTCTGAAAGTAGTCAACTCTCTGCCGCTGACTGAAGCCTCGAGCCACGTAATGCGCCTTGAAGACAGGCGGAGAACCCGGCGGCCGCTTCACCCTGAAAATCCACATGCCACTGACGATGTTCGCCTCAGGTGAGGGAACCTCGTGGACTTCCAGGAAGCCATCTCTGTGTCCATGGCTGACTACCATTGTGAGGAGTAGGGACCCTCGATCGCCTCAGCGTACGATCGAGGAGTTGGGATGTCTGGTGCATCCATGTCTCCCTCAGGGGCAATCAGCGTGGACACGAGATGAGGCAAAGCAGCAGCAAAACACTGGAGCTCCTCCTGCCTGTCCTTAAGGACGTCCATGCTAAGAGCACACTCACCCCCAACGGACGGAGGACAGACAGACTCAGACTCAGCAACAAGACTAGCAGCGTAGTCTAGACGACAGCGAGCAGCAAAGTCGACAAGCTCAGCAACTAAGGCAGACGCAGCAGTGGACTCAAAGGAAGGGTCAGTGACAACAGTAGCCAGGAGACGCATGACAGTAGGACCGGCAGCACGATGGGAGTCAGACTTCGGGTCAGCAAGGACAGGAAGAGAGGTCTCTGGAGGAGACGACAACGGGACACGCAGAGGAGCAGTGCAAGGACGCAGTGCCATCTGGTGTGTGCCTGGGACCGCAGGAGGACGCGGACACGGAGCACGACTACTAGTGCGAGCAGCACAAAAAGGCGACGCAGGACGAGACGCAGGCTCACGACGCTCAGCAAGACCTCGAGTAGGACCAGTGTAGGGAGAAGGAGCAGGTAGGGGGGAGGCAGGCTGTAACTGTGACCACGACTGGACAGGCTGTGGACACTCTAAGGGAGGAGCAGGACCAGTAGAGGGCGGGAGACCAAGAACCTGCTCAAGGAGCGGAACAAAGTACGGCCGCGGCCGTGCAGCGCCTCCTGACACAGCAAGGACAGTACCAGTACCCCCAGCGGCAGCACCAGCGCCAGCAGCACCTCCAGATCCAACAGCGCCAACTCCAGCACCCTCAGACGCACCAGCGCTAGCAGCACCTCCAGCGCCAACACCCCCAGGAGCTCCAGCTCCAGCAGCTCCAGCTCCAGCAGCACCAACTCCAGCAAGACCGTCAGCAGCACCCCCAGGCCCAGCAGCTCCAGTACCGCCAGTACGAGCACCTCCAAGACTAGTGGCTCCAGTAACTCCATTGCCGACCCCAGGGTCAGCACTAACAGCAGCACCTCCAGCTCCAGCAGCACGGCTCCAGCTCCGGGCAAACCACTCGCGCAGCTCCTATGGAGAGGGTAGCTCCCGCCTCGACGAAGCACCTGAAGGGGCCCCAAACCCAGCACCGCCAGAGGCCACACGAGCAGACCCAGCACCCCCAGGCTGCGCATCCCCAGCCTCAGCACCCCCAGGCTCCGCACCCCCACACCACGCACCCTCTGACTCAGCACCCCCAGGCTCAGCACCCCCACGCTTTGCACCCGTAGCACTACGAGAGTCAACAGCTACCTCGACAGGCTCGACTGCATCTACCTAGGACACACCTGACGGGGCAGGACCCTGAGGGGGGAGGGGGTCTATCGGGGGGGGACCTATCTCAAAGAAGAGCGGCGGTGGGGGGAGGGGTGCAATGCGGTAGGGGAAGAGACGGTAGTAAGTAACCGACTTGTCAAAGGTGACGTCCTGGGAGGACAGAACACGGCGCGAGGTGGGGTGGTAAAACTGCCAACTAGGCGCGTCAGGGGGGAAGCCAAGGAGGACGCAGAGAACTGCACGGGGGGACAGCTTGTCCGCAGACAAGTCGCGGACAAACGACTGAGATCCCCATACACGAAACGCAGACGCATCGCCAAGCTTCCCCGTCCACCGCAAGGTGGGGGAGGTCTCCTGCAAGGAGACCCGGGGCTGAAGGTTGATCTGATGTGCTTCGTACCGAACCGCAAACGGCCACAGAAAATGGGGAGCAGCCGCATGGATCATGGACGTAAGAGCGACGTCCATGACCATGCCAATGCGGTGCTCAGGAGGCGCTCTTCGAGGAGGCTCCTTAAGCGACTATACTCTTCTCACCTGCCAGGAGGCGCTCTTCGAGGAGGTCAACGGTGAGTGTGGTGGGGCAAACAGAGAGGAGGTGGTCCCTGACCGAGCGAAGGGAGTCAGGGAGCCGGGTGACTATGTAGTAGAGGGTGATGTACATGGGGGGGGGGGTTCTTGGCGCAGAACTCAGCAGGATGCGCAGCGCGGTAGCGGATGTCACTAGTGCGAAGGCGCGTAACAAGATCAGCGACAGTGGGAAAGACGGCGAGGTCAGGAAACAGGTACGGCAGCATGAGGCGGCTAAGGGCAGCAGTGGCAGGGGAAGAGTAGCGTGCAACTACAGCATTGTACAAGGTCTTAGCACTCTTGTACTGACTAAAGTGCGCACGCTCAGCGGTTGGTAAGTGGCGACGCACAGCAAGACGGGCAGCAGCATCGCGTGTGGCTCACTGTGAGCGAACAATGCTGTCAGCATCAGCAGGCGGGACAGGAGAGGCACCAGAGATGAGATCGAACAGGGAGAGTCGTCTGCCCTATCGCACTGTAGGAAGAGTAGTAGGTCATCGACCCAGTTCTCGAAGTCAACAGCACGACCCTCAGCACCAAAGGTAAGGACACTAGGGGTAGCCATGATAGCAGTGGTCTAGCAAGGAGTGCTCTCACCAATCTGGGTGGGTAAAGCCGGGGCTCGTTGGTAGGAGCAGGGCTGCAACTGCGGTGGCAGCGGCTCGAAAGTGGCAGTAGCGGCTCCTCGGCGGCAGCGGCTCGGTAGTGGCGGCTCGACGGCGGCCTCGGCAGCTCGGCGGCTCGGCTGCTTGGCGGCTCGGCGGCTCGGTGGTTCGGCGGCTCGGCGGTTCGGCGGCTCTGCGGCTCGGCGGTTCGGCGGTGAAGGGGCCGGGGAGGGGCCGGGGAGGGGTTGAAAGGGGGAGCGACGGGGCCGTAAGGGGCGGCGACGGGGTCGCTAAGGGCGGCGACGAGGCCGCAAGAGGGCGGCACTGGGGCTGCAAGAGGGCGGCGGCGGGGCCGCGAGCGGCGGCGACGGGGCCGCGAGAGGGTGGCGACGGGGCCAAGAAGGTGGGGCCGCAAGGGGCCGCTGAGGGCGGCGCGACGGGCCGCTCAGGGCGGCACGACGGGCCGCTAGGGGGCGGCGACGGGGTCGCGAGGGGCCGGGAGAGGGGGGGGGGGGGGGGGGGGGGGGGGCACTAAGGGCGGCGCGACGGGTTGCTAAGGGGAGGGCGGCACACAGGGCGCACCTCGATCAGGGGCGACTCGATCTCAGGGCAGGAAAAAGAAAGAAAACTCGATTTTCAGTGGTGGGCCCTAGAAAAAGTTCCCACTAGGGAATGTGCTCTATACCATGTGAAGAAATGAGGAATTAATGAACTAGCAAACATGTGGGTACATGTAGGAAAACCTAAAAGTGCTGTACCCCATATTGTCTACCCCACTACAGCCTTCACAGACTATAGCATATGAGTTTGACACCCTGGAGCAGCCGCCACTGCAACAGCCGCCCCTGGCCCCTGGAGCAGCCGCACCTGCAGCCGCCCCCGGCCCCTATAGTGGCCGCCCCTGCAACAGCTGCCCCTGGCCATTGGAGCAACCACCAGTGCAAGAGCCGCCCCTAACCCTTGGAGTAGCCGCCCTTGGAGCAGCCACCCCTGGAGCAGCCGCCCCTGCAGCAACGACCGTCTCGGAGCTTCCTATCGCGGTCGCGACCTCGCCCTGCCGCTGTAGCGGCCCCGTAGTCGCCTCCGTTGTGCGCTTGCCCTTCCCACCACTGGTGAGCACTGCCCTACCTGTGCTGCTACTGCTGTTACTGCTGCTGCTACTGCTACTGCTGCTCCTGCTGCTCCTGCTTCTACCGCTGCTCCTGGCGTGGCCAGATGCAGCTCCAGGGCCGTTCGCGTGTGTCCCTCACGCCCCAGCAGCTTCGTGAGTGGTACGCCAGTTGGGGTTGTCGAGATGGCAGTAGTGGGAGTCGTCCTGGAGTGGGTAGTTTGGGAGCTTCCTGTAGTGACCCTGAGCAGTAGCAGCGTCGTCCGCACGAGACTCTTTCGCCCTAGGAGCTTCGTGAGTGGTACGCTCAGAGTAGAGGGTCGTTGAGTACTGCTCGCTGCGCGCACGTTATTAGCACGGGTGTCCCGACTGGTCAGCCTTGTGGGACGCGTGGTCACACAGAGTCCCGCTGCTTCGCCCGTCTGAGCGACGCTTGGCGTATAGAGTTTGGCGACGACGCTGAGCTCCCCGACTGGGTGGAGCAGCTTAGGCAAAGGGTAGACATCTTTTCTCTTGACTATGATATTGTTCTCACTGCAATGTATGCATTGTCTACTAGTGCCGAGGGAGCCTGTCACCTGTGTGTGCCGCCTGACCCCGGTATCCAATCCGCTGCTCCAGGTGCCGGTGAGGCTGCCGCTCTAGGTGCTAGCGCGTTTGCTGCCCCAGGTCCTGGTGAGGCTGCTGCTCTAGGTGCAGGTGTGTCTGCTGCTTCAGGTGCTTGTGAGTCTGCGCCTTCAGGTACTGCGTCTACTAAGGCACTGCACACCTTCACACTGGACTCAGGTGCTTCCCGCTGTTTCTTTCGCGACCGCACTGCCCTTGAGCAACTCCCTAGGCCGGTTGCTATCTCCCTGGCTGACCCCTCCGGGGGTCCGGTCCTTGCGACCTCCACCGCTGCCCTCCCTTGTCCTGCTGTCCCGTCCGGCACACTGTTCGGCCTTTACCTCCCCTCGTTCTCTACGAACTTGGTGGCGGGTTCCGCGCTCCAGGACGCGGGTGTTCATCAGTTCACCCCTGCCTACGAGCGTGTGACACACTGTACGTGTGCCCAGACGCGTCGTCACCTGGCTACCTTCACTCGGCAGCCGGGGTCGGACTTGTACACACTAACCACTGAGTCCCCTCAGGTAGCGGCGTCTGCGTCTGCCTCAGGTCAGTTGTCCGCCCCCTGCTCGTGTTGCACCCTGTCGCACTGGACGGTCCTTTGGCACCACCGCCTTGGTCACCCTTTGATGCAGCCCCTTCGTGGCATGCACTCTCGCTTCCTTGTCTCTGGTCTCCCTAGGTCACTACCTCCCCTACCACTGTCCCCTGCCCCTCCCTGCCTTCCCTGTCTCGAGGGGCGGCAGCGTGCCACCCCTCACTCCTCTGAGTTCCCCCCGACAGAGGCTTCTCTGCAGACCCTTCACATGGACGTGTGGGGCCCAGCCCGCGTCCGTGGACAGGGCGGAGAGCGCTACTTCCTGCTGGTAGTTGACGACTACACGCGTTACACCACGGTCTTCCCCTTGCGCACCAAGGGAGAGGTCCCTGCTGTCTTGATCCCTTGGATCCGCGCTACTCATCTCCAGCTGGAGAGGCGCTTTCGCACGGACCTTCCCGTCCTGCGACTGCACTCTGACAGAGGTGGTGAGTTTTCCTCCGGCCTCTTGGAGGCCTTCTGTCAGGGGGAGAGAATTGAGCAGACGTTCAATCTCCTGGCCTCTCCTCAGCAGAATGGGGTTGCTGAGCGCCGCA
The DNA here is from genome assembly GCA_948144175.1 of Closterium sp. NIES-65. Lineage (NCBI taxonomy): Eukaryota > Viridiplantae > Streptophyta > Zygnematophyceae > Desmidiales > Closteriaceae > Closterium > Closterium sp. NIES-65. Next base: position 220,566 of record CANXME010002168.1, read on the forward strand.
TTGGCTTGGTCATGGAGGTCGTTTGTACCTCCTTGATCCATGCGGCTGCCCCCCATTTTCTGTGGCCGTTTTCGGTCCGGTACGCCGCGCATCAGCTCAACCTCTGGCCCTGTGTCTCCGTTCCGGAGACCTCGCCGATACTGCGTTGGACGGGAGCGGTTGGCGATGCATCTGTGTTCCGTGTCTTGGGATCTTGTGCCTTTGTCCGCAATACGTCCACGGACAAGCTCTCCTCCCGCACTGTTCCTTGTGTCTTCCTGGGCTTTGTCCCTGACGCGCCTGGCTGGCAGTTTTACCACCCCACCTCGCGCCGTGTCTTCCCCTCTCAGAACGTCACGTTTGACGTGTCGGTCCCATTTTACTGTCTCTTCCCCTACCGCACTGCCTCGCTCCCCCCTCCGCCGCTCTTTCTCACGCCAGGTGCTGCTTCGGTAGACCCCCTGCCTCCCCAGGGTCCTGCTCCCTCAGGTGTTTCCCAGGTAGACCCGGTCGAGCCTGTCGAGGTAGCTGACGACTCTGGCCCTGCGCGAGGTACTCAGCGTGCTGAGCCTGAGCGTGCTGAGCCTAGTGGTGCTGGTTCTGGGGGTACTAAGACTGGGGGTGCTGAGCCTGGGGGTGCGGAGACAGGGGGTGCTGAGCCTGGGGGTGCGGAGACTACGGGTGCTGAGCCTAGGGGTGCTGAGACTGGGGTGGCTGTCCCTGGGGGTGCTGAGTCTGGAGGTCGTGAGCCTGGGGGTGCTGCGCCTGGGGAGGTTCTCTCATCCCAACAACTACGTGAGTGATACTCTCGGTACTTTCGCCGCCACCGTGGTGCTGTGGAAGCTGGAGGTGCTACTGGAGCTGGAGCTGAGGGCGCTGAGCCTATTGGAGTTGGTGTTACTGCTGACCCTGGGTTTGCTACTGGAGTTGCTGGAGCTGGTCCTGCTGGAGGTGCTGCTGGTGCTGTTGGAGGTACTGGAGCTGCTGGAGGTGCTGGTGGTGCTACTGGTACTGGGGCTGGTGGTGCGGCTAGTGCTGGTGCTGCTGGAGGTATTGGAGCTGCCTGTCCAGTCGCTATCACTACTACCGCCTGCCTCGCCACTCCCTGGTCCTTCTCCCTACACTAGTCCAACAGGCGGTCTTACGGAGCGTCGTGAGCCTGAGTCTCGTCCTGTGTCGCCTGAGTCTCGGTCTGCGTCACTTGTTCGTGCTACTCGTACTGGTTGTCGTGTCCCGCATGAGCGTCCTCCTGCTATTCCAGGCATTCACCCGATGACGCTTCGTCCTTCCACAGCTCCACAGCGTGTCCCGCTGCCTTCTCCTCCTACGTCCTCTCTTCGTGCCCTTGCTGACCTGAAGTCTGACTATTTTCGTGCTGCTAGTCCTACCGTCACGCGTCTCTTGGCCACTACTGTCACTGACCCTTTCTTTGAGTCAGCTGCTGCATTTGCCTTAGTTGCTCAGCTTGTCGACTTTGCTACTCAATGTCGTCTAGACTACGCTGCGAGTCTTGTTGCCGAGTCTGAGTCTAAGTCTGTCTGTCCTTCGTCCGTCGTGGGTGAGTGTGCTCTTGGCACGCACGTCCTTGAGGACAGGCAAGAGGAGTTTGAGTGCTTTGCCACTGCTGTACCTCATCTCGCGTCCATGATGATTGCACCTGAGGGACACCCGGATGCACCAGACATCCCGACCCCGCGCTCTTACGCTGAGGCGATCGCGGGTGAGTACTCCACTCAGTGGCAGTTAGCCATGGATGCAGAGATGGCATCCTGGAAGTCCACTGGCACTTACGTCGACGAGGTTCCCCCTCCTGGGGCGAACATCGTCAGTGGCATGTGGATTTTCAGGGTGAAGTGGCCGCCAGGTTCTCCGCCTGTCTTAAAGGCTCGTTACGTTGCTCGAGGCTTCAATCAGCGAGAGGGAGTAGACTTCTTTCAGACCTTCTCCCCCACCTCAAAGATGACCACTCTTCGGGTGCTACTGCACGTTGCCGCTTAGCGTGACTACGAGCTTCACTCTCTTGACTTCAGCACATCTTTCCTGCAGGGCAGCCTGCACGAGGAGATCTGGCTACGCCGCCCTCCTGGCTTCACTGGGTTGTTTCCTCCTGGTACCAATTGGAGCCTCCGGCGGCCGGTGTACGGTCTCCGCCAGGCGCCACGTGAGTGGCACGACACACTGAGGACTACACTTTCGGCTCTTGGGTTCGCGCCTTCTACTGCTAACCCATCGCTGTTTCTGCGCACCGACACTTCGCTGCCGCCGTTCTATATCCCCGTGTACGTCAACAACTTGGTCTTTGCCACTGCTGACACTGTGGCTCTCGCCCACGTGAAGTCGGAGCTGCAGAAGAGACACACGTGCACAGACCTGGGTGAAATGCGCATTTACCTTGGCTTGCAGATCACCCGGGACAAAGCACGCCGCACCATCACACTGACTCAGTCACACATGGTGCAGCAGGTCCTTCAGCGCTTCGGCTTTACCTGGTCCTCGGCACAGGCCACTCCTCTAGCTATAGGTCACTCGCTCTCAGATCCACCTTTGGACGAGTCCGTAGAGCCGAGTGGTCCTTACCCAGAGCTAGTTGGCTGCCTCATGTACCTGATGACTTGCACTCGTCCTGACCTCGCGTACCCTCTTGGCCTTCTGGCTCGCTACGTGGCTCCTGGTCGGCACTGAAAGGTGCACTGGGATGCTGCAAAGAGGGTATTGCGCTACTTGTGCAGTACATCGGGCATGGGGCTCGTGCTTGGAGGAGGGAGCTTAGTTGTTCTCACTGGGCACTCAAACGCTTCTTGGGTTGACGACCAGGCTACTCAGCGGTCCTCACAGGGTTACACCTTCAGCTTGGGCTCTGGTTCAGTTTCTTGGCGTTCTACTCGCTCGTCTTCTGTTCTCAGCTCCAGTTTTGAGGCTGAGATCTACGCCACAGCCATGGCTGCACAGGAGTTACGCTGGCTCACCTACCTGCTGACCGACTTGGGAGAGCTGCCTCGTTCTCTTCCAGTGCTGTACGTCGACAACAAGGCTGCCATTGCCTTGTGTGAGGAGCACAGACTGGAGCACAGAACGAAGCACATAGCTCTGCGGTACTTCCTGGCTCGAGAGTTGCAGTAGCGTGGTCAGCTTCGTCTGTGTTACGTGGCCATTTGGGTCAACACTACTGATATATTCACGAAGGCACTTCAGTCTGGTGATCATCCGCGTTTTTGCACTATGCTAGGGCTTGTGCCCACTTTTCCTCACTTGCTGTAGGCTTTGGTTGTACTGTGATCTATATATATATACTTGCATGCTTGGTTTGCTAGGTAGAGATCACTGTGATGTTTGTGTTGCATATATGCCTTTGCATCTGAACTGGCGTTGTGGCCCTTTGTTTGTGCTCAGTGAGTGTGGTGACTTTGCTTTGCCCTTCTTGACTGGTCTTGTGACCCCTTGCTCTCCCCCACTTTGCCTATGGAGGTGTGTCAAATGTCATATATGCTATAGTTTGTTTAGGCTGTAGTGGTGTAGTTACTATGGGGCACTGTAAGTTTAGGGTTTCCTACTTGTACCCAACTCTTTCCTAGTTCAATCACTCTTGTTCATTCGGACAATGTTTGTTTCAAAGGGGGGGGTCTTATATTCGGTAACAAAAAACACCTCTCGTCTGGAAATCTCACGCGAGCGGCGCGTCAGATTTGTGTCAAAATTTGCTTCTGACACACAAAGACATGTCAGAATTGAAATCTGACACATACTGCGTGCCAGCATTAGAAAAAACGCCTATACAAGCTCGCGCGGAATTACATTTACGACTAAAGTTTATAAAAGGTGGGTCTTATAATGTTTAGGAGCAAAAGGGGGTCCTCTCATTCTGAGACCAAATTAAGAGTCCTAGTACCCTATAGAGAGTCCCGGGGGACTCTTTTACCGGCGGATCCTATATCCGGAATAATACGGTAGGAGGCGGCGGCTGAAGCTGCTGGCACACGGGCAACTGGAGCAACTGGTACACCGGCTATCGGAGCAAGGTCATCCGGACTGCTGGAGTAACTCGCTCCACGGCAAAGACGAGCGGCTTGAGCAACTGACCCACGGGCGTCTGGAGCGACGGGCTCACGTGCTACCGGAGCTAGAGGCATCCGGACTACTGGCGCTAGTGGCTTCAAGTCGGCTACCTCCATTCAACGTCCCCCATTGCTCCAAACCCCCTTTTCACATCCCCCTTTGCATCCCTTGCACCACTCCCTCAGCTCCCACACGATCCCCCCCTCAGCGAGAGCTGCAGCAGTGGGAGAGAAAGGAGGAGTAGCTGCGTACAAACTCTCGTCACCCCCATAACTGCCACCCCCATATCCTCCCCCCCACAGTTGCATGCGCGGCAGGGAGAGGAAGGAGAAAGGAGGGGGGGGGCAGGAAGGAAGCTGCCCCGCGGCGCTCGGGGGGAAGGGGGGCGCGCGGGTCCACGGGGGCGGCGCGCAGGGGCCTCGGGACGGCGCGCGGGTCCACGAGGGCGGCGCGCAGGGGCCGCGGGGCGGCGCGCGAGTCCCACGGGGCGGCGCGTCAGGTGCACGGAGGGCCGCGCGCGGCTCCACGGGGCTGCGTGCGGATCTCACGGAGCGGCGCGTCGGGTGCACGGGGGCCGCGCGCGGCTCCACGGGACGGCACACCGAGCAGAAAACCGCCGCGCGCCCGCCGCGCACTCGCGGCGCCCCCGGGGCGCGTGACTAACAAAACAGCAGCGGAAGCAGTAGGGTGGGCCCATCCACAAGATCGACCAGGGAGGGTCGACCAGCTACCATGTTAAAATAGGTAGTTAACTAGTATCTTAAGAGGCATTTGGGTTTGACTAGAGAGGAACAATGTCAAGAGAGTTTTGCCAAAAGGTGAGTTCAATATTGAGCAAGCAGTACAAATATGCAAGAAGAAACAAAAAGGATGTACCACCAAACAGTAAAACGCTAGAACTACAATAATCAATCCTACAGGTTGTTACATATAGAAAATATAACTTATATTTTTTTACATGCCCCCATAACTGCCTGTAGGAGAGAAATATGCAGTTAGTGTTACGAAACAAACTTAGTCTAGGAATCGGGGTTTACCAAGGGCCTAGGCTTGGTAGCCTAGGCCAAGCGGGTTTCGAGGTGGTTGTACCAAGGAGAGAATCGAGAATGATTTCACTTTAGGTTTGCAAGAACATATAGCAAAGGAACAAAGAGAAGGTGCACCACTAATATAAGAAGGCATAACTACATTAAAGCTAATGCTACAGGCAGTTATAAACATACATATAAAATATGTATCGTGACACACCCCCTTAACTGCATGCAGCTCATAGCTAGAGGAAGTCACACCCCCTGAAGGGGTATAGCAGGCGCAGTGGAAGACGGCAAAGAGGTAAGTGAGGAGGAGGAGGCGAGAGAGAGAGAGAGAGAGAGAGAGAGAGAGAGAGAGAGAGAGAGAGAGAGAGAGAGAGAGGAGGGGAGAGTAGGTAAGAACAAAGGAGGTGAGTGAGGGATGAGGAGAGGAGGTGGGGGGGTGGCCGCGGCGTCCCCTCTTACTAACCCCCTTTTACGAAAGGGGGGATGAGTGGGGGATGAGGAGAGGAGGTAGGGGGGTGGGCGCGGCGTCCCGTCTTACTAACCCCCACATCCCCACCCCCAATCAACCACCCCCCTTGAACCTCACCCCCCATTCAAGCCGCCCCCTCGAACCGCACTCCCTCCCCCCCCTTCTTTCCTCCACACCCCTGCCCCATCCACAGTAGTCCTTATCAAAATAGATTTATATTTATTTAGTATAATCTGCCTGTAGTGTAGCTGTTGTGTAATGTCCTTGAATGGTGGTGCACCTATTTCATCTTTGTTAGCTTGCTATATGTACTCCTGTGCTATAGTGAACCCCCAACCATTCTTCAATTCTCCTTGGCGCAACTCCCTCCAGGGAAATGGTGAAGGGAGTGGCGGCGGATCGCTGTGGGGGGGAAGAGGGCAAAAGGGAAGGGAGTGTCAAACTCATATGCTATAGTCTATGTAGGCTGTAGTGGGGTAGACAATATGGGGCACAACACTTTTAGGTTTTCCTACTTGTACCCACCTGTTTGCTAGTTCATCTTATTCCTCATTTCTTTACATGGTATAGAGCAGGTTCCCTAGTGGGAACGCTTCCTTGGGCCCACCACTGAAACTTTTTTTTTTTTTTTTTTTTTTTTTGACCGGAGCGACAGTCGCTCCTGCCCGAGGCGCGCCTTGTGGGCTGCCCTTCTGTCGACCTCTCTTAGAGGCCCCTCTCACGGCCCCCCGCGCCGCCCCTAGCGGCCCCGTCGCTGCCCTTCCAGGCCCCTCGCGGCCCCTAGCGGCCCCTACGCGGCCCCGTTGCCGCCCTTCCAGGCCCCTCGCGGCCCCTAGCGGCCCCGTTGCCGCCCCTACACGGCCCCGTTGCCGCCCTTCCAGGCCCCTCGCGGCCCCTAGCGGCCCCGTTGCCGCCCCTACACGGCCCCGTTGCCGCAATTCCAGGCCCCTCGCGGCCCCTAGCGGCCCCGTTGCCGCCCCTACACGGCCCCGTTGCCGCCCTTCCAGGCCCCTCACGGCCCCTAGCGGCCCCGTTGCCGCCCCTACGCGGCCTCGGCGCTGCCCCTGGCGGCCCTGTCGCCGCCCCTAGCGGCCTTGTAGCCGCCTCCCTACCTACGCGGCCCTGTTGCCGCCCCTAAGCGGCCCCGTCGCCGCCCCTAGCGGCCTCGTCGCCGCCCCTACGCGGCCGCGTCGCCGCCCCTAGTGGCCCCGTCGCCGCTCCCTTCCCTACGCGGCCTCGTCGCCGCCCCTACGCGGCCCCGTCGCCACCCCTATGCGGCCCCGTCGCCGCCCCTAGCGGCCCCGTCGCCGCTCCCTTCCCTACGCGGCCCCGTCGCCGCCCCTGGCGGCCCCGTCGCCGCCCCCACGCGGCCCCGTCGCCGCCCTTAGCGGCCCCGTCGCCGCTCTCTTCCCTACGCGGCCCCGTCGCCGCCCCTACGCAGTCCATCGGCCGCCCCTAGCGGCCCCGTCGTCGCCCCTTGCGGCCCCGTCGCCGTTCTGCTCCCTATGCGACCCCGTCGCCGTTCTGCTCCCTATGCGACCCCGTCGCCGCCCCTAGCGGCCCCGTTGCCACCCCTACCCGGCCCCGTTGTCGCCCCTAGCGAGTAGCTGAGCCGCCGGGTCGCCCAGCAGCCGAGCCGCCCCTGGGGCAGACGCAACTGCAGCTGCCGCCCCTGGAAGCAGCCGCCACTGCAGCAGCCTCCCCTGGAGCAACCGTCACTGCAGCAGCTGTCCCTGGGGCAGCAGCCACTGCAGCAGCCGTCCCTGGAGCAGCCACCACTGCATCGGTTGCCCCTGGAGCAGCCGCCACTGCTGCAGCCGCCCCTGGAGCAGCCGCCTCTGCAACAGCCGCCCCTGGAGCAGCTGCCACTGCAGCAGCCGCCCCTGGAGCAGCCGCCACTGCAGCAGCCGCCCCTGGAGCTGCCGCCACTGCAGCAGCCGCCCCTGGAGCAGCAGCCACTGCACCAGCCGCCCCTGGAGCAGCCGCCACTGCAGCAGCCGTCCCTGAAGCAGCCGCCCCTGCAGCAGCCGCCCCTGGAGCAGCCACCACTACAAGAGCCGCCCCTGGAGCAGCCGCCACTGCAGCAGCCGCCCCTGGAGCAGCCGCCACTGCAGGAGCCGCAGAGCGCTCGCTCTATAGTGGTAGTGGCGTCACCGTTGCCGCCGTCGTACGCCTGCTCTTCTCGCCACTGGTGAGCACTTCCCTGCCCGTACTACTGTTACTGCTGCTCTTACTTCTGCTGCTCTTTCTACTGCTACTGCTGCTCCTGACGTGGCCAGATGTAGCTCCAGCGTCGCCTGCATGAGTCCCTCACCCCCCAACAGCTTCGTAAGTGGTACGCTAGTTGGGGTTGTCGGGGTGGCCGTAGTGGGAGTCGTCCTGGAGTGAGTCGCTCCTCAGCTACCTGTAGTGGCCAGGTGCAGCTGCAGCGTCGCCCGCGTGTGTCCCTCACCCCCCCACAGCTTCGTGAGTGGTACGCTAGTTGGGGTTGTCGGGGTGGCCGTAGTGGGAGTCGTTCTGGAGCAAGTGGTTCGTCGGCTACTTGTAGTGACCAGGTGCAGCCTCAGCGTCGTCCGCGAGTGGTCCTCTCGCCCCAGCAGCTTCGTGAGTGGTACGGGCAGCGTGACGGGTCACGACGTACTGCTCGCTGTCTATACGTCATTCGCACTAGTGCTCGGACTGGCCAGCCTTGCGGGACGCTCGGTCACGCACCGTCCCACTACTTCGCCCGTCTGAGCGACGCCTGACGTACGGAGTTTGGCGACACGGCTGAGCTCCCCGACTGGGTGGAGCTGCTTCGGCTGCGGGTCGATATCTATTCTCTTGACTATGATGCTATCCTCACTGCCATGTATGCATTGCCTACTCGTGATGAGGGTGACTGTTACATGTGTGTTCCGCCTGACCCGGGCATTGTGGCTGCTGCTCTAGGTGCTAGTGAGGCTGCTGCTCTAGGTGCTAGTGCGTCTGCTGCCCAAGGTGCCAGTGCGTCTACTGCCCCGGGTGCTGGTGAGTCTGCTCTCTCAGGTACTACGTCGGCTCAGGCCTTCCACACCTTCACCCTTGACTCGGGTGCGTCCCGCTCCTTCTTTCGAGACCGCACCACTCTTACGCCGCTCAGTCGGCCGGTTGCAGTCTCCCTGGCAGACCCCTCTGGGGGTCCTGTCCTTGCTAGCTTCTCCACTGTCTTACCGTGCCCGACAGCCCCCTCTCGCACCCTCTTAGGTCTCTACCTCCCCTCGTTCTCTACGAACTTGGTGAGTGGAGGGGACCTACAGGATCGGGGGGTTGACCAGTTCACTCCTACGAGTCAGCGAGTGACCCAGTGCACGTGTGCTCGGACCGGCCGACACTTGGCCACGTTCACCCGTCGGCCAGGGTCGAGCCTGTACACCCTTACTACTGAGTCTCCTCCGGATGCTGAGTCTGCCCAGGTAGCTGCGTCGAGTGAGGTGTTTGCTGCAGCGTCCAGGTCTGGTCCTGAGTCTGCTCCCTGCTCGTGTCGTCTGCTGTCCCACCAGACTCTCCTTTGGCACCACCGCTTTGGTCACCCCTCCCTGCCTCGTCTTCGAGGCATGGCCTCCCGTGTCCTTGTCTATGGTCTCCCTCGGTCTCTCCCTCCCCTACCTCCGGGGCCTGGCCCTACCTGCGTCCCCTGCGTCGAGGGGCGACAGCGCGCCGCCCCTCACTCCTCCGAGTTTCCTCCGACAGAGGCTCCGCTGTAGACTCTTCACATGGACGTATGGGGCCCCGCCCGCGTCAGTGGGTAGGGGCACGAGCGGTACTTCCTGCTGGTGGTTGACGACTACTTGCGTTACACCACAGTCTTCCCCTTGCGCAGCAAGGGTGACGTCACTGAGGTGTTGATCGACTGGATCCGCGCAGCTCGTCTCCAGCTCAGGGAGAGCTTCGGCTCGGACTTTCCTGTTCTGCGTCTGCACTCGGACAGAGGCGGGGAGTTTTCCTCTGCCCGTCTAGGAGCCTTCTGTCATGCACAGGGCATTCGCCAGACCTTCACACTTCCGGCCTCTCCACAGCAAAATGGGATTGCTGAGCGCCGCATTGGCATGGTCATGGACGTTGCTCGTACGTCCATAATGCATGCGGCTGCCCCCCATTTTCTGTGGCCGTTTGCGGTTCAGTACGCAGCGCATCAGCTCAACCTTCAGCCCCGGGTCTCCTTGCCAGAGACCTCCCCCGCCCTGCGGTGGACCGAGAAGGTTGGCAATGCGTCTGCGTTTCGGGTCTGGGGATCTCGGGGGTTTGTCCGCGACTTGTCTGCGGACAAGCTGTCCCCCCCATGCTGTTCCCTGCATCTTCCTTGGCTTCCCCCCTGACGCGCATGGGTGGCAGTTTTACCACCCCACCTCGCGCCGTGTTCTGTCCTCCCAGGACGTCACCTTTGACGAGTCGGTGTCTTACTACCGTCTCTTCCCCTACCGCACTGCGCCCCTCCCCGCGCCGCCGCTCTTCCTTGCGCCAGATCCTCCCTCGGTAGACCCCCTCCCCCCTCATGGTCTTGCCCCGTCAGGTGTGTCCCAGGTAGACGCAGTCGAGCATGTCGAGGTAGCTGTTGACTCTAGTGCTGTTAGAGGTGCTGAGCCTGAGGGTGCTGGTACGGGGTGCTGAGACTGGGGGTGCTGAGTCTTGGGGTGCTGAGACTGGGGGTGCTGAGCCTAAGGGTGCTGGGTCTGGGGGTGTGGAGCCTGTCAACGGGAGTTGGGTATTGGCCCCGTCCTCGCTTGGGCGGAGCCGACTTCGTGGTCGGGTGTGAGGGGAGCAGCCGGCCTTCAGCAGTGGGTGAGCTGGTCGACGAGGAGGTCGACCTGCACGGGGGACCACTGCACGGGCGCCGACTTCAGGGTGGCGCCGACTTCAGGGAGGTCGACTTGGGTGTCGACCTGCGGAGGACGTCAACTTGGTGACGTCAACTTGGGGAAGCCGACTTCGGCAGTCGGCTAACGGACTGCTGGTCGACCTGTTAAGTGGTCGACTGGACGTGGTGGTCGACGAAGGAGGGGCCGACGTCGACCTCGACTCAGGACGCCGAGCAGTTGGGCGTCGAGTAGCGGGGCGTCAACTTCGTGACGCCAACTTCGGGTGGCCGACGTGGGTGGTCGGCCGACGACTGTGCTGGTCGACGAGAAGCAGGTCGACTAGGAGTGCTGGTCGACGTGGAGCTGGTCGACCAGAGAGGATGTCGACCTGGAGGAGGTCGACCGATGGTGTCGTCGACCTGGTGAGGTCGACGTGGAGGTGGTCGTCGACTTGGGAGGTCGACGGACACGTACGGGAGCTGCTGGTCGACGTGGTTGCCTGGTCGACCAGGTTACCTGGGTGACGAAGTGCTGCGGAGGAGTGCGACGGTCGCCCAGGCGAAGTTGGCGAGCCCGACCTCGGTGGTGGTATCCCGAGGTCGTCGTGGTGGATCAGAGGCAGTCGTCAGCTCGAGGTTGACGTGGTGTGTGCGCTGTGCAGGTGACAAGACTCTGCGCGCCAATCATCTGCGCACAACTGCGAAGCAGGGTGCACTGCTGTCCTGCGTGAGCAACGCTGTCACGCCGTCAACCTGCGACGTTGGCACGCCGTCGACCTTGCCTTGCTGGAGCGCGGTCGACGAAGTCGTGCTGGAACGCGGTCGACCAAGCTGCGCTGGCAGTTGGCCGACCTGAATGCTTGCTCTGATGTAGTCTTGCTATGCCAACTTCATTGTACCAATTGTTCTGAATTTTTCCTAGTGAAACTCTTGCCAATTTTCCCCGTGAACTAGCAAGTAGTGTGTGCACAAGGAAAACGACTAAGGACTAACGAACGCAGAGATCACACGAGCACACGTGCCTAGCCCGTAGCCTAGCTCCCGTTGCTGCAGTTATCTCCGCATGGTGCGGTGAGCGTGGACGGCACACGACTTACCTTTCAGTCAGGTCGACGTAGACACCACTTACCTATTTCGTAGTTGCAGGCCGGCAACTGTGCTGTAGTCACTATGGTAGGAGCCGTAGGTGACACGGGGGTGGTGGACACCCTAGAGGCACGGTTGGAGAACGCGAGGAGGAAGCACGAGGCCAATGAGTATGGCGACTTGCCCTGGCCGGTCGTCGAGGCTGGACTCCGCTCCATGTGGGCGACGGAGCACCCGTCTCGACCTGCCTCTCCTCGTCCGGTGAACAACGAAGGCGGCGTCGACGTGGGCGTCAACACCGGTGGTGGTCAAGTCGGCAGCAGTGCTGGAGGCACGTCGAGGCAAAGAGGTGTGATACACGCCGGTGAAGTCGGCGGCGTTCAGGCGCGAGGGATGCAATCGTCAGCGGCTGCAGGCTCTTCGCGGGGTGACGTCGGAGGTCGACGGAGTGGGCTGTCGACGATGTCGGCGTCCCAGGTGACGGCGGGTGGGATTGCACCGAGCTACGGCTACTTCAAGTTTACGCCGGACAGGATTTCGGTCACCCCTCCGCTGGTCGGTCGACCCGACATACTCACCTGGAAGGAAGCCATCGAGCCCCAGCTGGAGATGGCCGGGCTGATCGGCTTCGCCCGAGGGACCGTGGCGACGCCGGAGGAGCACCACCCCGACCTGCGTGCGGAGTTTCGCGCCGTGCAGCTGTTGACCTTCACGGTCATCTCGCGGTGCTGCTCGTCGGGCGTGCAGATCGCCTTGAAGTGGTGCCGGGAGTACCTCGACGCCGGCCACCGGGCGTGGTACTTCATTGAGTCGACGTACCAGGTCACCGACGACCTGTTCATCGCCCAGCTGGAGGGACAGCTGACACACCTGCGTATGGGCGACGAGGAGAGTGCGACCGACTACTGCAACCGAGCCAGGCGAATCCTCGCCACCATCAGGATGGCCGGCGCGCAGTACTCCACGGCGTCGTACATCACCCATGTCATGCAGGGACTGTCTAGCAGCTATAACCTCCTGAAGCGGCTGTCTATGGCGCCGAGCACGAGGGCGACGCTCAACGAGGACAACCTGACCTCGTACATCCTGCAGGACGAGGCGATGCAGGAGGCTGAGCGATCGTAGGAGCTCTTGGCGCAGGCCAACTTCGTCGCTCCGGCAAAGCAAGGAGGCCGACCAGGATAGCGCGGACAGTCTGGTGGCGGCGGGAGCGGTGGCTGGAAGTCGACCAAGGAGGTCGAGAAGAAGTCGACCAAGGACGGCGGTCGAGGAGGAGGAGGTCGACGTCGGGAGTGCTGGATCTGCCACAGCCCCGATCACCTCTCCTTCGATTGTCCCGACCGCAGTGACTCCGACGACGACGACAAGGGCGGCCGCGGGAGGTCTGGCAGCCGTCGTCCTCGTCGTGGAGGAAATCATCCGCGCAAGGAGAAACAGTCGACCAAGGCATCGACTTCGGCGAAGGACGCCGACTCCGTTGCAGGTGGCAAGGGACGAGACGATAAGATGGCGTCGTGCTCGCTGGTCGGGGTTGTGGAGCCGACCATCTCTCTGGCGCCGGAGGCCGGAGAGGACTTCCAGGCGGTGGCGGCAGCTGTGCAGGCGAACCCGGCAGTGGTCCTGCTCGACAGCGGTTGCTCCCACCACCTGATGGGAACGAAGGAAGCCTTCGTTGACCTGCAGCCGAGTGGCTCCATCAAGCACGTGCGCGGCTTCAATGGGGCGCTGCAGGACGTTCAGGGCAGTGGAACCATCGCTCTGCAAGGAGAGGCCGGGAAGGAGGTGCTCATCCCCGACGTGTTGTACGTCCCAGGTGTGCGAGCCAACCTGCTGTCGGCCGGCCAGCTGAAGGAGCACGGAGTGAAGCTGCAGGAGGACGGAGACGGCATGCTGCTCGTCTCGGCAGCAGGGGAGGTGCTCGGGCGGGCGACGTACTCTGGGCGAGTCCTCTGCACCGACCTGCGTCCCTGCGCGACGAGGTCAACGCCGCCCACGTCGGAGGTGGTGGCTCTGCGGGCGATCGTCTCGAAGACGAAGTCGACGCCGGACCGGATGCATGCGAGGCTTGCACATGTCGGCATGGACACCATACGGAGCTCAGCGAAGAACGAGGTCGCCACTGGGCTGGACCTCAAGTCGGCGACGGACGCCGACTCCCCGTGTGTCTCGTGCGTCGGCGGGAAGCTGGCGCGACACACCTTCCCCGACCAAGGCTCCGACGCCGACGATGTGCTGGCCGTCGTGCACATCGACCTGTGCGGGCCATTCCGCGTGGCTGCCAAGGATGGCAGCCTGTACTTCTTGTTGCTGAAGGACCGCAAGACCCGCTACGTGTGGGTGAAGCCGGACGCCAAGAAGTCAGATGCGTTGCCAGCGTTCGTGCAGTGGCTGGCAGTGGCTGAGCGGCAGACGAAGAGGTCGGTGTTAATGCTGCGCTCAGACCGGGGAGGAGAGTTCCTCAGGAAGCAGTTCACCGACTTCGTGAACGGCAAGGGGATCGTCCACGACCTGACCTGCCCATACACCCCGCAGCAGAACGGCATGGCGGAGCGGGAGATGAGGACGGTGGTGGAGTCGGTGCGGACAATGCTGCTGCACATGGGCGTGCAGCACCACTGGTGGCACCTCGCTCTCCGGCAGGCCGTCTGGGTCCGCAACTGCCTTGAGAGGTCGGCGCTGCCGCCGGGGACGACGCCGTACCAACTGCTGACCGGGAAGAAGCCCGACTTGTCGCTGGCGCGGGTGTGGGGCTGCATGGCGCAGTTCTTAGTCACCGAGCAGCAGCGTGGTGGGAAGCTGCAGCCGAAGGCCAGGTGGAGCCTGCACCTTGGCGTGTCGGCGGCGAGCAAGGGCTGGGAGCTCCTCGACGTCGACGCCGACCGGGTGGTCACCACGTCGGATGTGGTGTTCTACGAGGAGCTGTCGCTGGCCGAGTGGAAGACGGAGTACGGGTCGGTGTCCGGCCGCTCGTCGCCCACCCCGCCCTCTGACACCTCGTCGGCGACGCTGCCACTGCTTGCCGAGGTCGGTGAGCTTGCTATTACGGACGTCGAGGACGTCCGCCCTGCCCCTCCCCCTCCGACCCCTGCCCCTCCCCTCGTGGCCGACCTGCGTGGGCTGACCTCGGTGTCGGCCTCCGGCGATGAGGGGAGTAGTGGGACGTCGCCTTCGGCCAAGTGCATCGCTGGTGGCCGACGTGACGAGCGGCAGGTCGACGTGGGATTGCAGTCGACGTCGACAGGGGAGGAGCAGGTCGAGAAGCACGTCGAGGACCAGCGGCCGACAAAGGAGCAGGCAGCAGTGACGCCGACCAAGGAGCAGTCGGCGACCGGGCAGTCGGCAGGGGAGCCGACCATAGGGGAGAAGTCGGCTGGGACGCCGACTGAGGAACAGCAGGATGCCGAGGGCAGCGACAACAGCAACGATGGAGGGGACGCCGAGGTGGTCCAGCCAGGACCACGGCGTTCAGGCCGACTTCGGAGGCCGCCTGACTTCTTCGTCCCCGCTGCCTTCACCACGGTGTACGACGTGGACGATGAGGCCGACGACCTGCTGTACGACGATGCCGAGGAGGATGAGGAGTTTCCAGAACTCGACCCCGACATGCTAGCCGACCCCGAGCACCGTTGGGACATCTCGACGATGACGGTGAAGGAGGCGTTGGCGAGCTGGAAGGGCCCGGCGGTGAAGGCCGCCATGGAGGAGGAGATTCGCAGCCTCCTCAACATGGGAACGTGGGAGTTGGTCGAACGTCCGCCGGGAGTGAACGTCATGAAGAACCGGTGGGTGTTGACGACGAAGTACCACGTCGACGACACCGTCGAGCGCGAGAAGGCGAGGCTGGTTGTGAAGGACTTCACGCAGGTGTACGGCGCCGACTACGACGAGACGTTCGCGCCGGTGGGCAGCTACGTCACGCTGAGGATCTTCCTCAGCATCATCGCCGTCCGCAACCTCAACCTGATGCAGCTTGACATGAAGAACGCCTTCTTGCAGAGCAAGCTCGACAGGGTGCTCTACATGTCCCAGCCGGACTACTTCAACGACGGGACCGGCCGGGTGTGCAAGCTGCTGAAGAGCCTGTACGGGCTAAAGCAGTCGCCGCTGCTATGGTACTTGGCGCTCAATGACGTGCTGGTCGGCGCCGGGTGGAAGAAGAGCCAGGTCGACGAGGCTCTCTACTTCAAGGACGGAAAGGACGGAGTGGCCTGCTGGGTGCTGGTCTACGTCGACGACCTACTTGCCGCCAGCAGCAGCGCCGCGATGTTGAAGGAGCTGAAGGAGCTTCTGGAAGCCGCCTTCGAGCTGCGTGAGATCTCGCCGGTGCAGAAGTACCTCGGGCTGGAGATCGTCCGCGACAGGTCGGCGGGGAAGCTGTGGCTGCACCAGCAGGGCTACGCCGACAAGCTTCGTAGGCGCTTCATCGACGAGGAGCAGACCGGGCGCACCCCGAAGACGCCGGTCTCGGTCGATGCCTACGCCGAGCTCACGTTCGATGACGAGGAGGCACAGGAGCGGCAGGAAGAGGAGTACCGGCAGAAGGTCGGCTCGCTGCAGTTCGCGGCGACGACGACGAGGCCGGACATCGCCTTCGCCTGCAGCAAGCTGGGGAGTGGCCTCACGGTGAGGAGCGACCAGCACTGGCGCGAGGTCGACCGCTGCCTCGCCTACCTCGCCAATATGCGTGACACCGCACTGGAGTTCGGCGGTGGACCTGAGTCATTGGAGCTGGTCGGCTACGTGGACGCCGACGACGCTGGTGATAAACAGAACAGGACGAGCACGGGTGGCTACGTGTTCGTCTACGGAGGGGCTGCAGTCTCCTGGTCGAGCCAGCGCATCAAGTGCGCGACGCTGTCGTCGACCGAGTCGGAGTACGTGGCGGCCACTGAAGCTGGCAAGGAGGGACGCCGCCTTCGCTTCCTCCTCGCAGAATTCCGGCGACTGGACGCCGGGAAGCCGACTGTCTTGCGAGTGGACAACAAGTCGGCCATCACGGTCGCCGAGGGCATGGGGTTGATGAGCAACCTCAAGCACATGAAGCGGCGACAGGCCTGGCTGCAGCACATGGTGAAGCGCGGGAAGTTCTCGCTGCAGTACATCCCAACCGCTGAGCAGCCGGCCGATTTCCTGACGAAGGCGCTGCACTATCCGGCCTTCAACCAGTGCTCCGTCGCAATCGGTCAGGTGCGCTTGGCCGACGTGAGCGACGGCGACAACGACGTGCAGCAGTAGGTGCCATGCCCTCTTGCATGGCTGGTGCGGTGACTAGCGTGCTGTGTGTTGGGTGCACGCTGACGGGCTATTCTCAGAGCTGTACTGCCGTGTGGGCTGGGGGCCCAAGCGTGAACGCGGCAGGGGAGTGTCAACGGGAGTTGGGTATTGGCCCCGTCCTCGCTTGGGCGGAGCCGACTTCGTGGTCGGGTGTGAGGGGAGCAGCCGGCCTTCAGCAGTGGGTGAGCTGGTCGACGAGGAGGTCGACCTGCACGGGGGACCACTGCACGGGCGCCGACTTCAGGGTGGCGCCGAATTCAGGGAGGTCGACTTGGGTGTCGACCTGCGGAGGACGTCAACTTGGTGACGTCAACTTGGGGAAGCCGACTTCGGCAGTCGGCTAACGGACTGCTGGTTGACCTGTTAAGTGGTCGACTGGACCTGGTGGTCGACGAAGGAGGGGCCGACGTCGACCTCGACTCAGGACGCCGAGCAGTTGGGCGTCGAGTAGCGGGGCGTCAACTTCGTGACGCCAACTTCGGGTGGCCGACGTGGGTGGTCGGCCGACGACTGTGCTGGTCGACGAGGAGCAGGTCGACCAGGAGTGCTGGTCGACGTGGAGCTGGTCCACCAGAGGGGATGTCGACCTGGAGGAGGTCGACCGATGGTGTCGTCGACCTGGTGAGGTCGACGTGGAGGTGGTCGTCGACTTGGGAGGTCGACGGACACGTACGGGAGCTGCTGGTCGACGTGGTTGCCTGGTCGACCAGGTTACCTGGGTGACGAAGTGCTACGGAGGAGTGCGACGGTCGCCCAGGTGAAGTTGGCGAGCCCGACCTCGGTGGTGGTATCCCGAGGTCGTCGTGGCGGATCAGAGGCAGTCGTCAGCTCGAGGTTGACGTGGTGTGTGCGCTGTGCAGGTGACAAGACTCTGCGCGCCAATCATCTGCGCACAACTGCGAAGCAGGGTGCACTGCTGTCCTGCGTGAGCAACGCTGTCACGCCGTCAACCTGCGACGTTGGCACGCCGTCGACCTTGCCTTGCTGGAGCGCGGTCGACGAAGTCGTGCTGGAACGCGGTCGACCAAGCTGCGCTGGCAGTTGGCCGACCTGAATGCTTGCTCTGATGTAGTCTTGCTATGCCAACTTCATTGTACCAATTGTTCTGAATTTTTCCTAGTGAAACTCTTGCCAATTTTCCCCGTGAACTAGCAAGTAGTGTGTGCACAAGGAAAACGACTAAGGACTAACGAACGCAGAGATCACACGAGCACACGTGCCTAGCCCGTAGCCTAGCTCCCGTTGCTGCAGTTATCTCCGCAGAGCCAAGGGGTGCGGAGCCTGGGGGCACTAGGTCTGCTCGTGTGGCCGCCGGCGGTGCCTCGTCGAGGCGGGAGCCACTCTCTCCACAGGAGCTACGCGAGTGGTTTGCCCGCCGTTAGAGACGTGCTGCTGGAGCTGGAGGTGCTACTGCTGCTGCTGGTCCCGGAGGTGCTAGTACTGGCGGTCATGGAGCTGCCTGGACTAGGGGTGCTGCTGGGGCTATTAGAGCTGGTCCTGCTGGCGGTGATGGTGCTGCTGGAGCTGGAGCTGCTGGGGGTGTTGGCGCTGGTGTTTCTACTGGCGCTGGTGCGTCTAGGGGTGCTGCTGAGACTGCTGGAGCTGACGGTCCTACTAGAGTTGGTGCTGCTGGAGCTAGAGCTGTTGGAGGTGTTGGCGCTGGGGGTGCTGCTGGCGCTAGTGTTTTTGAGGGTGCTGGAGTTGGCGCTGTTGGAGTTGGAGGTGCTCCTGGCGGTGGTGCTGCCGCTGGGGGTACTGGTGCTGTCCTTGCTGGCTCTGGAGGCGCTGCGCGGCCGAGGCCTTACTTCGTTCTGCTCTTGGAGCGGGTTCTTGGTCTTCCACCCTTAACTGGTCCTGCTCCTCCCTTAGAGTGTCCACAGCCTATCCAGTCGCAGTCACAGTTACAGCCCGCCTCCCCTCTACCTGCTCCTTCTCCCTACACTTGTCCTACTGGAGGTCTTGCTGAGCGTCGTGCGCCTGCGTCTCGTCCTGCGTCGCCTGCTCGTGCTGCTCGCAGTAGTGGTCGTATTGCGCGTTCGCGTCCTCCTGCGGTCCACGGCACACACCAGATGGCGCTGCGTCCTTCCACTGCTCCTCTGCGTGTCCCGTTGCCGTCTCCTCCAGAGTCCTCTCTTCCTACTCTTGCTGACCCGGAGTCTGACTCTCTTCGTGCTGCTAGTCCTTCGGTCACGGGTCTCCTTGCTACTGTTGTCACTAACCCTTCCTTTGAGTCCACTGCTGCGTCTGCCCTAGTTGCTGAGCTTGTTGACTTCGCTGCTCGCTGTCGTCTAGACTACGCTGCTAGTCTCGTTGCTGAGTCTAAGTCTGTCTGTCCTCCGTCTGTCGGGGGTGAGTGTGCTCTTAGCACGGACGTCCTTGAGGACAGGCAGGAGGAGTTCCAGTGCTTTGCTGCTGCTTTGCCCCATCTCGTGTCCACGCTGATTGCCCCTGAGGGAGACCCGGATGCACCAGACATCCCGACTCCTCGATCGTACGCTGAGGCGATCGAGGGTCCCTACTCCTCTTAGTGGCAATCGGCCATGGACGCAGAGATGGCTTCCTAGAAGTCCACAGGCACCTACGTTGACGAGGTTACCCCACCTGGGGCGAATATCGTCAGTGGCATGTGGATCTTCAGGGTGAAGCGGCCGCTGGGTTCTCCGCTTGTCTTCAAGGCGCGTTACGTGGCTCGAGGCTTCAGTCAGCGGCAGGGAGTTGACTACTTTCAGACCTTCTCTCCCACCCCGAAGATGACCACTCTTCGGGTGCTGCTGCACATAGCCGCTCAGCGCGACTACGAGCTTCACTCTCTTGACTACAGCACGGCTTTCCTGCAGGGCAGCCTGCATGAGGAGATCTGGCTGCGCCGCCCACCTGGCTTCACTCGGTCGTTTCCTCCTGGTACCCAGTGGAGCCTCCGGTGGCCAGTCTACGGTCTCCACCAGGCGCCCCGTGAGTGGCACGACACACTGAGGACTACACTTGCGGCTCTTGGGTTTGCTCCTTCTACTGCTGACCCGTTGCTGTTTCTGTGCACCGACACCTCTTTGCCACTGTTCTATATCCTTGTGTACGTCGAGAACTTGGTCTTTGCTATTGTTGACACTGCTGAACTCGCCCACGTGAAGTCCGAGCTGCAGAAGAGACACACGTGCACTGACTTGGGTGAACTGCGCAGCTACCTTGGCTTGCAAATCACCCGGGACAGAGCACAGTGCACCATTACCCTGACTCAGTCACACATGGTGCAGCAGGTCCTTCAGCGCTTCGACTTCACGTACTCCTCGCCTCAGGCCACTCCTCTGTCTACTCGCCACTCGCTCTCAGCTCTGCCTTCGGATGAGTCCGTAGAGCCGAGTGGCCCGTACCCAGAGCTTGTTGGCTGCCTCATGTACCTGATGACCTGCACACGACCTGACCTTGCATACCATCTTAGCATCTTGGCACGCTATGTTGCTCCTGGGAGACACCGACCAAAGCACATGGCTGCAGCGAAGAGGGTGTTGCGCTACTTGTGCAGTACGTCGGGCATGGGGCTAGTGCTTGGAGGGCGACGTTGAGTGGTCCTCACAGGTCACGCAGACGCTTCTTGGGGTGACGACGAGGCTACGCAGCGGTCGTCATAGGGTTACACCTTCATTCTTGGTTCCGACTCTGTTTCTTGGCGGTCTACCCGCTCGTCTTCTGTTCTCGGCTCCAGCTGTAAGGCTGAGATCTACGCGGGGGCCATGGCTGCGCAGGAGTTACGCTGGCTCACCTACCTGCTGATTGACCTAGGAGAGGCGCCTCGTTCTCCTCCAGTTCTGTACGTAGACAACAAGGCCATGCTGGCCTTGTGTCGGGAGCACAGACTGGAGCACAGAACGAAGCACGTTGCTCTTTGCTACTTCCTTGCTCGTGAGCTGCAGCAGGGTGGTCAGCTCCGCCTCACCTACGTGGCCTCTGAGGCCAACACTGCTGATATCTTTACCAAGGCACTTCCGCCTGGGGATCATCAGCGTTTCTGTACGATGCTAGGTCTTGTGCCTATTTGGCCTCACTTGCTCACTTCTTGACCTTGCTTGTACTGTGATCTTTCTATACCTGCAGTTGCTTGTTTACCTTTATATATGATCTTGCATGCGAACTGGCCTTGTGGCCTTGCTCTTGTGCTCGGATTGTGTGGTGACGTTGTGATCCACCCTGAGCTTGCTTTGCTTTGCTTGACTGGTCTTGTGACCTCTTGTTCTCCCCCACTTTGCCTATGAGGGTGTGTCAAACTCATATGCTATAGTCTATGTAGGCTGTAGTGGGGTAGATAATATGGGGTACAACACTTTTAGGTTTTCCTACTTGTACCCACCTGTTTGCAAGTTCATCTTATTCCCCTAATTTCTTCACAAGGAGTGGCGGCGGAACGCCAGCGACGACCGCCAGCGCACTGGCGATCGCACTAGCGCTCGCGCGTCACGTGCTGCTGCAACCCGTCGCCCGCGCGCTGCCCGTTCCTGCAGCCTACCGCTCGCGCCGCCGCCCGCCCGTCCCCTCCTCCTCCCCCCCCCCCACCCCACCCCCCCGTCGCCCCCACCCACGCTCCCGCCAGCTCCAGCCACGCTTGCGACTGCTATCGTGCTAGCTCGAGGTGGTGGGGGTGGCGGCCAGTGGGGAGGCAGCGGGTGTGGAGGCGGAGGTGGTGGGCTGTTGGGGGAAGGGTAAGGGGGTGCTAAGAAGGAGTCTGTAGCCTCAACCGCCTCCTCCTCCTCTCCCTCTCAATCTCGCATCTACTACTGTGGGGGGAGGATGAAGGTGTGTGGGAGTGGAACTACACCCCTATCCGCTGCCACCACACCTCCTCCTCGCTCTCTCTGCCACTATTATTACTGTGGGAGGGAGGTTCAGGGAGTGTGGGTGGTGAGAGTTCAACTGCAGCATCATCCGCCTCCTCCTCCTCTCATCCCCTACCGCCCGTGCCTTGCTGTCCACCCGTGCTTCCGCCCGTGTCTCCTGTTCAGTCGCTCGTGTTCCCCGTACTTGCCCCGTGTTCATGCCCATTCTGTTCGCCAGAGTTCTCTGTGCTCCCGTGCGTGCCGTGCTTCCGTGTTCCCCGTGCTTGCCCCGTGCCCATGCCCGTTCAGTCTACTCGTGTTCCACGTGCCCATGCTGTCTGTACCCGGTTGTGCCCCACCAGTCTCTCCTGTACTGTCCGTACCTAGTTGTGCCCCACCAGTCTCACCCGTGCTGCCCGTACCCAGTTGTTCCCCACCCGTTTCACCCGTGCGTCCCGTGCTTCCCGTGCTGCCCCCCATGTTCCCGTGCTGCCCCCTGTGTTCCCGTGCTGCCCCGCTCTCCCCGTGTTGCCCCGTTCTGCCTGTGTCGTGCCCGTTCCCGTGCCGTGTTGCCCTGTTCAGCCCTTGTCCTGCCCTGTTCTGCCTTTGCTGCCCCGTTGTCCCCGTGTTGCCCCATTCTGCCCGTTTTGCCCCGTTCAGCCCGTGTCCTGCCCCGTTCAGCCAGTGTCCTGCCCCGTTTTGCCCGTGTTGCCCCGTTCTGCCCGTGTCCTGCCCCACTCTGCCTGTGTTGCCCCGTTCTGCCCATGCTGCCCCGTTCTTCCCATTTGTGCCCTACCCGTACTGTCCGTGTCAGAATATTATCTTATTGTTCTAGCCTGTAGTGGGGTGCTCTATAGCGAGTACAACCCTTCTAGGGTTTGCTATTTGTATCCTCATTCTTGCTAGTTCATTCCTCTTTCTTCCTTCTAATTTTGACATGCTATCAGAGCAGGTCGATCCCCTTGGATCGATCCTGTGGGTGTGTCCCCACCTTGCTTCCGCTGCTACTTTTTCATCCCGCCGTGCGCCCCGAGGCGCGCGGCGGTTTTCTGCCCGCCGTGCGCCCCGAGGCGCGCGGCGGTTCATTGCCCGCTGTGCGCCCCGGGGCGCGCGGCGGGCTTCTCCTCTATGTCGCGGCCCCGCCCCGGCCCGTCGCCGCCCGTGCGCCTGCCCGGCTCGGCCCCGCCCTTCGTCGCGGCCCCGCCCCGGCCCGTCGCCGCCCGTGCGCCTGCCCGGCTCGGCCCCGCCCTACCTTCGCGGCCCCGCCCAACGTTGCGGCCCCGCCCTATGTCGCGGCCCCGCCCTACGTCGCGGCCCCGCCCTATGTCGCGGCCCCGCCCCGACCGTCGCGGCCCCGCCCCTCGTCGCGGCCCCTGCCCCGTCCCCCCCCCCCCTTTTCTCCCCTCCCCCCCAATTCCCGTCGCCCGTCGCGGCTCCTTCGGGGGCCGCTGTGGGGTGGCGGGTATGGGGGTGGCCGGTGTGCCTTCCTCCCTTTCTCCTCCTCCTCCTTCGTCTCCCACTGCTGCAGCTGTCGCTGAGGGGGGTGGTTGTGTGGGAGACTGGGGTTTAGGGTTTTAGGGGGGTGCGTGGGAGTAGAGCTAGTGGTGTAGCAGTGGGTGTGTATCAGGGGGGTGGGACTGTGTGCGGGAGGATGAGCGGAGGTTGCCAGTTTGTCGTCAGCAGCACCTGTAGTCCGGGGCGCTGTCCCGGTAGCCCAGTCGTAGCCAGCTGTGCCAGCCGCCCGTGGGTCCGTTGCCCGTCCGCCGCTATTTGAGCCGCGGGGCCTGTTACCCCTGTAGTCCGGGCGCTGTCCGGTAGCCGCTGTGCCAGTCTGCCTCCTGTTGCCCGTGTGTCTGCAGCTTCAGCCGTCGCCTCCTGTCTCCTCTCCCCTCACTCTCCCTCCTCCTCCTCACTTGCCCGTTGTGACTACCACTAGCTTTGCTTATAATTGTAAACTCTAAACTATTTCTTCTTGAACTTGTGCTCAGAATGTGTGGTGACATTGTGATCCACTCTGAGCTTGTTTTGCTTTGCCTGCTCTGCTGATTACACCCCACTTTGGCTATGGGGGTGTGTCAGAATATTATCTTATTGTTCTAGCCTGTAGTGGGGTGCTCTATAGCGAGTACAACCCTTCTAGGGTTTGCTATTTGTATCCTCATTCTTGCTAGTTCATTCCTCTTTCTTCCTTCTAATTTTGACAGTCCGTACCCGTTGGTGCCCCACCCGTGCTGTCAGTTCTCGCTCGTGCCCCACCCGGTCTGTGCTGCCCGGTCTCGTGCTTCCCATCACCCCCATGCGGCCCGTCCCATACAGCACCTGGTTGCTAACCGAACCCGCTACCTGTACCCGTGCTCCTCGCACACCGTGCACTTGCTGTGGGGCGTTCAATCGCAGACATGCACCTGTTCCACCGCGGTGGTCCAGATGCTGCTTGGTGGTTGCTGCTTGTCAGCTTCAGAGGGGGCCCTTTGCTGGTGTTCCCACACCCTGTAATGGGGTTTTACAGGTGTACCCCTTCAAGGAGGGCTCTGCACATGGTTATGCACTTCAGGCAGATAGGGGGTGTGTCAAAATAGATTTATATCTATTTAGTATAATCTGCCTGTTGTGTAATGTCCTTGAATGGTGGTGCACCTATTTCATCTTTGTTAGGTTGCTATATGTACTCGTGTGCTATACTGAACCCCCAACCATTCTTCAATTCTCCTCAGCACAACTCCCTCGATACCTGCTTGGCTTAGGCCCCTAAGCCTAGGCCCTTAGTTAAACCTGGTTACCAGATTAGATCGTATCGTAACAACCCATGATGAAGATGCCGAAGGTTTCGTGCAGGTGTCGATGCAAGTCTGCTGACGCCAGCTGCCACACAAAACTTTCAAAATCATCGGAAAGCAGCGGAATCAAAACTTACGTTTAACGTCGCGACAGCTCCGGCTGCCCGTTGCCCGGGAGGAGGGAGGTCACGGTCGATCGCGATTGTCGAAGGCAAGGATCTAGCGGTGCCGAAGGAGTACCCGTAAAACATAGCCGCAAGGAGCAACTAACTCGTTCTCCTGGCCGGCCTACGCAACTCCTGGACCCCAAGACATCCTCCCTTATCACCCCCCCCTAACGGGTAATACACTCCAAAAAGCGGGGTAGGCTAGGAACGTAGCTCTGATACCAGGTGTTATGAATGAACATGCAGAGTGCATAGAATAGCGAATATAGAGAATGGACTCAAAGAACTGACGATAAAATGAAAGTGATGAGGCCTTAATAGGGGCAAACCTAGCTAGGCGGGGAGATGGGGAAAGGCTGGCTCGCGAAGGTGTCAGAATCCCAACCACTAGACCATTGGGATAAAAGGGCTTGTTTCAGTAGCGAGTCAGTGCGCCCATAACCCCCCAGGCAAACACGCCTGTAACCCCCCGTAGGATCGATCGGGGATCTCATAGTGTAGCTCTACTGACACCCCCCCACACTGGGAGGCCCAGGACTGAGTACAGTGACAACGGCCAACATGTGCATACACCGGGATTCGAACCCGAGACCACTCTGATACCATGTCAGAATCCCAACCACTAGACCATTGGGATAAAAGGGCTTGTTTCAGTAGCGCGTCAGTGCGCCCATAAACCCTCGGCTCCCACACACCCACCCCCCTCAGCGGCAGCTCAAGCAGTGGGAGACGGAGGAGGAGGAGCTGTAGGTTACCCACACTGTTCACCCCTATGCCCGCCACCCCCAAACCCTAACGTAGGCAGGAGCGCGGGAAGCAGCAGGGGCGTGTCACGGAGGGAAAGGGAGGCGGCGGGGGGTCTCCTCGGCGCCACAAAGGAGCAGGGCGCGGGCCCCCTGAGGGCGCCACGGGGGGTGACGGGAGGGGGGAGCCACACGCGGGCTGCTCGGGCCGCGCGCGGGCAGTACGGGCCGCTTGCGGGCCTGGCGCAGCCCGTACGGGTCGTGCGCGGGCCTGGCGCAGCCCGTACGGGCCGCGCGCGGGCCTGGCGCAGGTCGTGCGGGCTGCGTCGGGCGACGGGGGGCGACGCGACGGTCGACAGGGGGCGACGCGCGGTTCGATGGGGCAGAAAACCGCCGCGCGCCCCGAACGCGCGGCGGGAAGAAAAAATCGTTGCGCGCCTGGAGCGCGCAGCAGGCAGGAAACAGTACGCGCCCGGGGCGCGGTACAGGCAGTAGAGCAGCGGAAGCATCTGGTGGGGCCCACCCACAGGATCGACACAGGAGGGTCGACCTAATCTGATAGCATGTCAAAAGAAAGAGGAAAAGTTTAGAAACAAAAAGAGGGGTTGCACTAGCAAGCAGTTGAGTACATATAGGAAACCCTAAGTTGGGCTGTACACGCTATAGAGTACCCCACCGCAGGCTAGACAAATACAGCATTCTGACACGTGGCCCTTGGGATGGCCTCGCTAACGAGTGCCTCAGTAAGGATTTGTAAATCCTTAGACGAGGTGTGTGGAAAAGCTGTTAACAAACCTGAATTCTACTGTACATTGTACAACCTCCCAAACTTCTCTCGACATAAGCCCTTCGCTATGGTTCCTAGGACAACTTCAACTAAAGCAATGTCATGGTAATCTTCATAAGTTTCATTATGTGAATAAATTTTCTGTGTCTACTCATCAAAGGCCTCGTTTCGACACCACATTGTGTTCGAACAACGAACATTAGCTCGTCGTACTTGTTACGAATAGTGAATTATGAGCCATTGTACACTCTTGACATCAGCAAAGGGAGAACGCAACAAAGAGTATGAAGACAAAGAGACAAAATGAAGAGAAGATTCGCGTACAGCTGCACATGATCTGGACCGACGGAGCAAAGTCATCAAGCAGCTGAAGTGGCAAGGTTTTGGCGAGAACATTTTCGTAACTGTCTCGCGCCACATGGTTGGGTTTGAATTCGAATAAGGGAATGTACCCCTGAGAGTACATGCCTAGTCTATGACCTTTTGTATCCCCAGTACTCATATATAAGCCGATCTAGTTGCACGTTTTGATCATCCTAGTCATTTTATATTCACTCTGATCCGAGGTCAATGTCTTCCACTTCAATACTATAACAATTCCAAGTGGGACTTAGTGAAGGATCGCTCAAGGTTGATCGCATGTTGTGTTGCAGCCGAAGTATTGAGCTCAGGTCAGAGTGAATATAGATGACCGAGATGATAAAAGCATGCATACATCGGGTTTATATAGGAAATACAAAGGAATGCTAAACGACCTAGACTAGCCATGTAGTATAAGGGGTACATTCCCTTATTGCAGCGAAATTCAAACCGTCCGGTGCGGGAATCTGTTTCAAACCTGTTCCCGCTCTTTTCATTTCAAGTGTTAACTACCTGCATCGGTCTTG
This sequence comes from Closterium sp. NIES-65, assembly GCA_948144175.1. Classification (NCBI taxonomy): domain Eukaryota; kingdom Viridiplantae; phylum Streptophyta; class Zygnematophyceae; order Desmidiales; family Closteriaceae; genus Closterium; species Closterium sp. NIES-65. The sequence goes on from CANXME010002168.1 coordinate 247,446, forward strand.
GTCTGACGGTTGCTGGTATTGCTTCGACTCTTCTGACGCCTCGACTTCGTATTCGCTAGAGTCGGCTCCTGCAGCACACAGGAATGCCTTCTCATAAGGTTTCATATCGTAACACTCCCCTTCATTCCTGGTCGCACAAAGGGCTGACTCGCTTGACTACTCCGGTGAGGTTGGAGCAGTGCTTGTACTACTGACGTGGCAGAAGCTTGGTGTGGAAGTCGGCTGCCATCTCGGTGGTTGGGCAGTATGCAAGGTCAACTTTGCCTTGGTCAATTTCGTCCTTGAAAAAAAAGTACTGGAGCACGATGTGCTTCGTACGGTTTACAAATCCTGGCTTGTTCGCAATCTTGATGGCACTCTGGCTGTCGCAGTAAAGATGAAAGGTGGGCGATGTTGGAATTTTCGCCTCCATCACCTCCTCCAGGTACAGTCCTTCGCAAACTGCAGCTATTGCGGCGATGTATTCTGCTTCGGCCGATGACAGGGCAACCAGCTCCTCCTTCTGTAAGTTCCAGGAGATAGGTCTGGTTGGCTCCAAGTGGAAGACGAAGCCGTTTTGGGACCGTCGATTTGCAAGGTTAGCGGTATGATCTGCGTTCACGTAGCCATTGAGGTTGATGGAGGTTGTTGCCAGCGTGGAGTAGGAGAGCCCACAGTTAGGTGTGTAGATGGAGTACAGCAGGGCGCACTCCAGGTCTAGCTGGCTCTCAGCTACTGGCTTGCGGGAGTACTGTGCAAGTTGGCTGGCGATGTACGAAAGATCGGGTCGGCATGTGACAGAGGCGAATAGCAGACACCCTAGTTGCTGCCGGTACAGTTGGAGTCCTGCGGGTGATAGGGGTTTGTTGTCCGGTTTGTAGTTGGCACTGGGGTTGGGATAAGGAGTTGAGAGTGGTTGGAGCGTTCTCCCAACTGCTCTGCGTACTTGGAGGCTGACAGGTGAATTGTTTCTGGCGCGTAAGTGATGTTCGATCCCAGAAACTGTGTGACGTTGTAGTTGATGGTGATGTCAACGCGCTTCGCCAGGTTCTCCTCGAACTAGTTGAGGAGTTTGTTGCAGGTGCTGGCGTACAGCAAATCGTCGACGTAGACGGCCAGGAGGATGTAGACGCTGTTGAAAAGGAGGCGGTACATTCGCGGATCGTGCGGTAGTCGATTTCTAGAAGTATTTTGTGCAGATGCTGCTGCAAGAGCCGCAGCGCCTGCTTTATCCCGTAGAGGGATTTCTTTAGCTGGCAGACCCTGGGATCTCCTTCTCCGTAAGTGTGTGATTGCACCACAAAGATGGTTGCATCCACCAGTGCGTATAAAAATAAGTTCTTAATGTCGATCTGCCGCAGTGGTAGGTGCTTAGCGGCGACGATAGCGAGTAGGATCCTGACGGACATGTGGCGACTGACGGGAGCGAAGGTTTGATCGAAGTCAATGCCATGGCGTTGGTCATACCCGCGTATGACCCAGCATGCCTTGAAGCGCTTGATAGTGCCGTCGGCATTGGTTTTTAAGCAAAAAACCCACTTTCCTCTTCCCCTTCACTGCTGCACGATTGACTAGGACCCACGTGTCAAGAGACTCCAGCGCCTTGATCTCCGCGTCCATAGCAGCTCGCCACTCCTTAGCTTGAGGACCGGTGAGGGCCTGGCGTGGATTCTTGGGCTTGACGGCGCGTGTGAGGGTGGAGACGGAGGTGTGTAGCCCGAGAAGCTGTAGGCCGGACATGGTGGTGGTATCTGGTGTGGCTCTGATGGGGACTTCCACCACGGCGTTGCCGTCGCTCTCGTGGTCAGGTGAGGGAGCGCTAGGATCAGCTTGGCGGGATGGTCCAGGTGCGGGAGCATCACCGCTGTCATCGTCGTCGTCGTCGCTGTCGTGCGGGCAAGGCGGAACGCCGAGATGTTCGTCATCGGGGTCGCGGTCAAGGGCTGCTGCTGGTGCCTCGTCTTCTGGATATGCAAAGTTGCGGTAGCTGTTTGCGTAGGCGCGTGCGACGTTGCTGCGCTGATCGTCAATCCACTGCTGCAAGGTGAGTGACTCGTAAAAAAATATGTCGCGCGTGGGGACGATCTGGTTGGTGTCAATGTCAAGGATTAGCCATCCGCGATACTCATAACTGAGCCCTAGATGAACTCCCCAGTGGACGCGGTGAGGGAACTTGCCAATGGTGATCGATGTCAGCCGGTACTGCACTACGCACCCCGAGACCCTCACCATGGAGGTATCTCCCCTTGAGCCAGGCCATTTCATGTGTGGGGAGAGGTTTCCCCGGCTGGTCGTGGTGGAGAGCAGGCTGTGTAGGCGCACGACTTGGTTCATGGCGTACAGCCAGTACTTCTGAGGTAGACCAGACAGGTTCATGAGGGCGCACACTTTTGTCATGAGTGTGCGGTTGACACGTTCGGCAACGCCTTGCTGCTAGTGGGCGTAGGAGAGGGAGATCTGATGCTTGATCCCCTTCTCTGCGACAACTCTTTCCAGCTCCTTGCTGCGAAACTCCTTGGCGCCGTCAGTCTGCCAGATTTTTAACTTCTTCCCAGATTCCCGTTGTGAGTGTGCGAGCCAGATGCGGAAGATCTTGGGAGCCTTGGAGCGGATATCGACGTTGGCGATCTAGACGTAGCGCGAGTATGCGTCGATGAAGGTGAGCGTGTATTGTTCGCTGTTGATGCCCTCGAGTGTAAGTACAATGAAGTCGATGTAGACCTTCTGCAGTTTCTTGTAGCGATTGGTGCTTGGCTCTAGCGAGGGGTATGCTTGGTGCGTGAGAGCCGCAGTGGGGGAGACTGTGCAGTCAGTCGGTTGTGATGTGTAGAGTGGTTCCGTTCCGTCAGGGTGCAGCAGTGCCCCTGGTAGAAATACTTTGGCGCGGAGGCAGTTGTTGAATGTCTAGCGCGAGGGGTGTCAGAGGCGCTGATGCTAGGATCAACTTCGGCGCGAATTCCAGGGGTCTGCAGGTAGCATGATGTGAAGATAAGAACAAGAGAAAGATTGAAATATGAAAGAGTTGGGTACAAGTACTAACCCTAATTGGGTTGTACCCCTTATGGGCTACCCCACCACAGCCTACACAAATGTATAAGCTATAATGTTCTAACACACCCCCATAGGCAAAGTGGGGGAGAACAAGTGGTCACAAGACCAGTCAAGAAAAGCAAAGCAAAGCAAAGCAAGCTCAAGGTGGATCACAAAGTCACCACACAGTCCGAGCACAAGAGTAAGGCCACAAGGCCAGTTCACATGCAAGGTCATATATATAAAGGTAAACAAGCAAGTACGAGTATAGAAAGAGTACAGTACAAACAAGATCAAGAAGTGAGCAAGTGAGGCCAGGTAGGCACAAGACCTAGCAAAGTATAGAAGCGCTGATGATCACAAGGCGGAAGGGCCTTGGTGAAGATATCAGCAGTGTTGGCCTCAGAGGCCACGTAGGTGAGAGGAGCTGACCACGCTGCTGCAGCTCACGAGCCAGAAAGTAGCGGAGAGCAATGTGCTTCGTTCTGTGCTCCAGTCTGTGCTCCCGACACAGGGCCAGCATGGCCTTGTTGTCTACGTACAGAACTGGAGGAGAACGAGGCGGCTCTCCTAGGTCAGTCAGAAGGTAGGTGAGCCAGCGTAGCTCTTGTGCAACCATGGCCCCTGCGTAGATCTCAGCCTCACAGCTAGAGCTGAGAACAGAAGACGAGCGGGTAGACCGCCACGAAACAGAGCTGGAGCCAAGGCTGAAGGTGTAACCCTGTGACGACCGCTGCAGAGCCTGGTCGTCAGCCCAAGAAGCGTCAGCGTGACCTGTGAGGACCACTCGACGTCGCCCTCCAAGCACTAGCCCCATGCCCGACGTACTGCACACCTAACGCAACACCCTCTTCGCTGCAGCCATGTGCTCTGGTCTGTGTCTCCCAGGAGCCACATAGCGTGCCAAGATGCTAAGAGGGTATGCAAGGTCAGGTCGTGTGCAGGTCATCAGGTACATGAGGCAGCCAACAAGCTCTGGGTACGGGCCACTCGACTCTACAGACTCATCCGAAGGCAAAGCTGAGAACGAGTGGCGAGTAGACAGAGGAGTGGCCTGAGGCAAGGAGTACGTGAAGTCGAAGAGCTGAAGGACCTGCTGCACCATGTGTGACTGAGTCAGGGTAATGGTGCGCTGTGCTCTGTCCCGGGTGATCTGCAAGCCAAGGAAGTTGCGCACTTCACCCAGGTCTGTGCACGTGTGTCTCTTCTGCAGCTCGGACTTCATGTGGGCGAGTCCAGCAGTTTCAGCAGTGGCAAAGACCAAGTCGTCGACGTACACGAGGATGTAGAACGGCGGAAAAGAGGTGTCGGTGCGCAGAAACAGCGACAGGTCGGCTGTAGAAGGAGCAAACCCAAGAGCCGCAAGTGTAGTCCTCAGTGTGTCGTGCCACTCACGGGGCGCCTGGCGGAGACCGTAGACTGGCCGCCAGAGGCTCCAGTGGGTACCAGGAGGAAACGACCCAGTGAAGCCAGGTGGGCTGCGCAGCCAGATCTCCTCGTGCAGGCTGCCCTGCAAGAAAGCTGTGCTGAAGTCAAGAGAGTGAAGCTCTTAGTCGCGCTGAGCGGCTATGTGCAGCAGCACCCGAAGAGTGGTCATCTTCGGGGTGGGAGAGAAGGTCTGAAAGTAGTCAACTCCTTGCCGCTGTCTGAAGCCTCGAGCCACGTAGCGCGCCTTGAAGACAGGCGGAGAATCCGGCGACCGCTTCACCCTGAAAATCCACATGCCACTGACGATGTTCGCCCCAGGTGGGGGAACCTCGTCGACGTAGGTGCCTGTGGACTTCCAGGAAGCCATCTCTACGTCCATGGCTGACTGCCACTAAGAGGAGTAGGGACCCTCGATCGCCTCAGCGTACGATCGAGGAGTCGGGATGTCTGGTGCATCCGGGTCTCCCTCAGGGGAAATCAGCGTGGACACGAGATGGGGCAAAGCAGCAGCAAAGCACTGGAACTCCTCTTGCCTGTCCTCAAGGACGTCCGTGCTAAGAGCATACTCACCCCCGACGTACGGAGGACAGAAAGACTCAGACTCAGCAACGAGACTGACACCCTAGTCTAGACGACAGCGAGCAGCGAAGTCGACAAGCTCAGCAGCTACGGTAGACGCAGCAGTGGACTCAAAGGAAGGGTCAAAGACAAGAGTAGCAAGAAAGCGTGTGACCAAAGGACTAGCAGCACGAAGGGAGTCGGACTCCGGGTCAGCAAGAGAAGGAAGAGAGGACTCTGGAGGAGACGGCAACGGGACACGCAGAGGAGCAGTGGAAGGACGCAGTGCCATCTGGTGTGTGCCGGGGACCGCAGGAGGACGCGGACGCGCAGCACGACGACTAGTGCGAGCAGCACGAACAGGCGACGCAGGACGAGACGCAGGCTCACGACGCTCAGCAAGACCTCCAGTAGGTCCAGTGTAAGGAGAAGGAGCAGGTAGCGGGGAGGCGGGCTGTAACTATGACTGCGAATGGATAGGCTGTGGACACTCTAAGGAAGGAGCAGGACCAGGAGAGGGCGGGAGACCAAGAACATGCAAAAGGAGCGCAACGAAGTACGGCCTCGGCCGCTGAGCGCCTCCAGTACCAGCATGGACGGCCCTAGTACCCCCAGCGGCAGCACCAGCGCCAACAGCACCTACAGCTCCAACAGCGCCAACTCCAGCACCCTCAGGAACACTAGCCCCAGCAGCACCGCCAGCGCCAACACCCCCAGCAGCTCCAGCTCCAGTAGCACCAACTCGAGTAGGACCGTCAGCACGAGCAGCCTCAACAGCACCCCCAGACGCACCTGCACCAGTAGAAACACCAGCGCCAACACCCCCAGCAGCTCCACCTCCAGCAGCACCAGTACCGCCAGCAGCTCCAGCAGGACCAACTCCACTAGCTCCAGCAGCACCCCCAGTCTCAGCAGCACGTCTCCAGCGGCGGGCAAACCACTCGCGCAGCTCCTACGAAAAGAGCGGCTCCCGCCTTGACGATGCACCGTCGGCGGCCACACGAGCAGACCCAGCACCCCCAGGCTCCGCACCTCCAGCCTTCGCACCCCCAGGCTCCGCACCCCCAGTCTTAGCACCCCCAGACTTAGCACCCCCAGTCTTAGCACCTCTAGCAGCACCACAGTCAATAGCTACCTCGACAGGCTCGACAGCGTCTACCTGAGACACACCTGACGGGGAAGGACCCTGAGGGGGGAGGGGGTCTACCTGGGGAGGACCTGGTGCAAGGAAGAGCGGCGGCAAGGGGAGAGGCGCAGTACGGTAGGGGAAGAGACAGTAGTAAGGTACCGACTCGTCAAAGGTGACGTCATGGGAGGACAGAACACGGCGCGAGGTGGGGTGGTAAAACTGCCACTCAGGCGCGTCAGCGGGGAAGCCAAGGAAGACGCAGGGAACAGCACGGGGGGACAGCTTGTTTGCAGACAAGTCGCGGACAAACGCGCGAGATCCCCAAACCCAAAACGCAGACGCATCGCCAACCTTCCCGGTCCACCGCAAGGCGGGGGAGGTCTCTGGCAAGGAGACTCGAGGGTGAAGTTTGAGCTGATGCGCCGCGTACTGAACCGCAAACGGCCACAGAAAATGGGGGGCACCCGCATGCATCATGGACGTACGAGCGACGTCCATGACCATGCCAATGCGGCGCTCAGCAATCCCATTTTGCTGTAGAGAGGCCGGAAGCGTGAAGGTCTGGCGGATGCCCTGTGCACGACAGAAGGCTCCCATACGGGCAGAGGAAAACTCTCCGCCTCTGTCCGAGTGCAGACGCAGAACAGGAAAGTCGGAGCCGAAACTCTCCTGAGCTGGAGACGAGCTGTGCGGATCTAGTCGATCAACACCTTAGTGACTTCACCCTTGCTGCGCAAGGGGAAGATTGTGGTGTAACGCGATTGTCGTCAACCACCAGCAGGAAGTACCGCTCGCGCCCCTGTCCACTGACGTCCATGTGGAGAGTCTGCAGAGGAGCCTCTGTCGGAGGAAACTCGGAGGAGTGAGGGGCGGCGGGCTGTCGCCCCTCGACGCAGGGGACGCAGGTAGGGCCAGGCCCCGGAGGTAGGGAAGGGAGAGACCGAGGGAGACCAGAGACAGGGACACGGGAGGCCATGCCTCGGAGACGAGGGTGGAGTGCGGGCCTCTGCACTGCTCACCAGCTCGGTCGTCGGTACGCAGGACGTAAGTGCAGGGACCAAAACCCCCACCGCGCTGACGCGCAGTGTACCACTCACGAAGCTGCTGAGGGGACAGCATCACACCACTCCACTACTGCTGGCGCGGACCACCACTTGAGCCACTCCTCTGCGCAGAGTCGCGACCCGCTCCACCACCGCCGCCGCCACCGCCGCCTCCGCCGCCTCCTCCGCCTCCGCCTCCTCCGCTACCTCCGCCGCCTCTGCTCCCTCTGCCGCCTCCGCTCCCTCCGCCGCCTCCGCTCCCTCCGCCACCACCACCGCCTCCGCCGCCTCCACTGCTGCCGCCGCCGCCGCCACCCCCAGCACCACTCCCACCACCACCCCCACTCCCTCCACTGCCTCCACCACCACCTCCACCGCCCCCTCCAGCCCCTCCAGCGCCCTTGCCCCCCTTGCCCTTGTTGGTGTGGCGTCTCCCGCTCGGGGCAGACGCAGCGCCGACCGACTCGAAACCAACGAGGTCGGCCGCAGCAGCAGAGGCAATAGAGGGCAAGAGGGGGGAGGGAGAACACCCCTCAAAGACGGGGGTGCGAGGGTCACCACGAGAGGCTCCTACAGCGACTATGCTCTTCTCTATCGCTAGGAGGGCCTTCTCAAGGAGGTCAACGATGAGAGTGGTGGGGCAAACTGAGAGGAAGTGGTCCCTGACTACTAGGAGAGAGTTAGGGAGGCGGGTGACTATGTAGTAGAGGGTGATGTACATGGAGGGGGGGGTTCTTGGCGCAGAACTCAGCAGGAAGCGCAGCGCGGTAGTGAGTGTCACTAGTGCGTAGGTGCGGAATGAGGTCAGCAACTGTGGGAAAGGCAACAAGGTCAGGGAAGAGGTACGGTAGCATGAGGCGGCTCAGTGCAGCAGTGGCAGGGGAAGAGTAGCGCGCAACTACAGCGTCGTACAAGGTCTGAGCACTCTTGTACTGGCTAAAGTGTGCACGCTAAGTGGTCGGTAAGTGGCGGCGCACAGCAAGGCGAGCAGCAGCATCCCGCGTGGCCCACTGTGAGCGAACAGTGGCGTCAGCATCAGCAGCAAGGGCAGGAGAGGCACCAGAAGTGAGGTCAAACAGGGAGAGACTGTCTGCCCTAACGCACTGTAGGAAAAGCTGCAGATCATCTACTCAGACCTCAAAGTCAACAGCCCGACCCTTAGCGTCAAAGGTGAGAACACTAGGGGAGGCCATGACAGCAGTAGGCAGGCAGTGAGTACAGTGGGGCAGGGCAGTGCAGTGGCAGAGACGCTGCTCTTACCAGACAAGTGGGGCGGTCGGGCGGCTCGGCGGCTCGGCGGCTGGGCAGCTCGGTGGTCGGGCGGCTCGGCTGCTGGGCGGCTCGGTGGTCGGGCGGCTCGGCTGCTCGGCGGTTCGGCTGCTCGGCGGCTCGGGCGCTGGGCGGCTGAGCGGCGACGGGGCCGTGGAAGGGCGGCGACGGGGCCGCTTGAAGGGCAGCGATGGGCCGCTGAATGGGCGGCGATGGGCCGCTGGAAGGGCGGGCGGCGACGGGGCCGCTGAAAGGGCGGCGACGGGGCCGCTAACAAGGGCGGCGACGGGGCCGCTGAAGGGCGGCGTCGGGGCCGCGGAAGGGCGGGCGATGGGGCCGCTGTAAGGGCGGGTGGCGAGGCCGCGGAAGGGCGGGCGACGGGGCCGCTGTAAGGGCGGGCGGCGATGCCGTGGAAGGGCGGCGACGGGGCCGCTGAAAGGGCGGGCGGCGACGGGGCCGCTGAAAGGGCGGCGACGGGGCCGCTGAAGGGCGGTGACGGGGCCGCTGGAGGGCGGCGATGGGGCCGCGGAAGGGCGGTGTCGGGGCCGCGTAAGGGCGGGCGACGGGGCCGCTGTAAGGGCGGGCGGCGAGGCCGTGAAAGGGCGGCGACGGGGCCGTGGATGTGCAGCGACGGGGCCGCTGAAAGGGCAGCGACAGGGCTGCAGGAAGGGGCGGTGACGGGGCCGCGTAAAGGGCGGCGCGAAGGGGCCGCAAGGGCAGCGCGACGGGGCCGAATGGGCGGCGCGACGGGGCCGAATGGGCGGCGCGACGGGGCCGCAAGGGCGGCGCGACGGGGCCAAAAGGGCGGCGCGACGGGGCCGTTAGGGGCCGTAGAAGGGGCCGCTAGAGGCCGCTAGAGAGGGGACGGCACGGGGCGCGACTCGGGCAGGGGCCAAGCGTGTTCCGGGCAGGAAAAAAAAGTCGGTGGGCCCTAGGAACAGTTCCCACGAGGGAACCAGCTCTATACCATGTGAAGATGAGAACGAGAGAATGATTGAACTATGAAAGAGTTGGGTACAAGTACTAACCCTAATTGGGTTGTACCCCTTATGGGCTACCCCACTACAGCCTACACAAATGTATAAGCTATAATGTTCTGACACATGAGTGATGTGTCACTGCTTTTGCTTCTGCTTCATGTGGGATTAGGAGCACGGGTCCTTCTTCTTATCCTTGTTCTGTTTCGTTGTCCTGCTCCTCTCCCTCTGGTTCTGCTGCTGAATCCCCTTCTGCAGGTGCCGTTGAGAGTTAGAGCGCAAGGAATTTGCTGTCGGTGATGATGTTTAGTGGAGTCCTGGTGCCTTCGATGAGGCGAGCGAATGGATCTGGGCAAGAGATTGGTCCTAGTGAGTCGCGGGGAGGAGTAGGTGGCACGTTCCCCTCCTCAATTTCCGCCCAGGTGCTCGTCCAACGATAAGGTGAGCGAAGGGGTGATGGTTGGTTGCGGGGTGGCCGTCCGAGGGGGACGGCAACTCGTGGTGATGGGTGCTCGGCTGCCATCTCTGCCTCGACTGCTTCCAGTTCTTTTCGGGTGAGGTCACCTTCAGCGATGTCCTGTCTTTGAGGGGAGCCCCATTCGCCAGCTCCCCACGCGCCCGTTGCGGAGCCCCATGTTCCTCCTGCTGTGTCGCCAATATCGTCGTCGCCGTCTCACCAAGCACCGCGCCGTGCGGACTCTTCGTCCCATCCGGCTGCGATGCCTTCCTCGTACAGCTTTGCTCTCTCCTCTGCCCTTGCTTTCTCTTCTTCCCCATGAACGCTCAGCTCTTCAGGTGCATCTTGATCCTTCCATTTCTTGTCGATGATGGTGCGGTAGAGATTGGGGGTGTATGGTTGCAGGCGATTTTCCTCGTCGTAGGTGGTGATGTTTGCTTCCAAGATGAAACGAAGTGTTTCGGAGCGAGGTGTTGGGCGTTTCTCCTGCTACTGTCCAAGGTGCTCGTTTTCTTTGCCGAAGATGCGGTCAGCGCTCTCTGCTTCCTGAATTGCTGCAAGGTCTCGCTCCACTTCTTCTATGTGGCTTGCTGTGGGTGTGTAGCAGGTGGTGCCGATTCCGTCAGGGCCTACTTGGTGCAGATTTATCTCACGAGGGTGAGGACTTCAGCGGATCCATGGCCGTCCGTTCGGGTGCTCCCAGGACTCCTTGTTCATGAACGGGAAGTCCAGCGGGACGAGGTCAACGAGTTCGTCCAATGAAGCTTGGCAGCTTGGTATGTCAAAATCCGGAACGTAGACACCATCCATCGATTGTGCTCTTCTGAGGTACTTGTGCGACTTGGGAGGTGTGTCTAGGGGAGCGTAGGTGAGGATGAGGTGACGCGTGTATGGGACTATGGCAAGCATGACTCCGCAGTCTCTGAGTTGCCCTGCCGACAGGAGGTTGAACCGGAGATTTGGGATGTAGAGTACGTCGTTGAATGAGATGTGCGTGTTGCTGTCTCGTGCTTGTAGTACCACAATGCCTTGTGCGTTGGCGCGCAGTTGCTCATTATTGGCGACGGTGACATAGGTGGCAAGAGCGCGATTTACGCTAGAGATGTATCGGGTAGATCCGACCATGTGTTGTCCACAGCAGCTATCCAGGTACCAGGTGTTGTAATTATCGTTGTTATTCCGCAGGAGCAGTGTGAGCCGTGGAGTCACCAGAGTCGCCTTGTATTGTCTGTGAAAGCCACGGTCTTCATCCTCCTTCCATCCCACAGGTACGTACTGCTGATTGTCATGGGGCGAGCTTTCCCGCACCTGTATTGGCAGATGCCAATCTTCCTCTTCTTCGTCGTACAGATAATAGTGGTCTTCCGTAAAGGGGTTGTTCCACCCTGCTTCAGGTTGAATGAGTTTGCCGTGAGGTTCTTCCACTTCGTCTGGTTCAGCGGCGCATGGACGACGCCTTGTCGCCATGTTCGCGATCACGTTTCCGGGAGCTCCTGATTGAGGTCCTTGTGTCTGTTGTTGTTGTTGTTGTTGTTGTTGCTATGCAGAGGGGCAAGGAGCTTGGTGTTCATGCTGATGTTGAGTGTGACGAATATCTTGTTGGCCAAACCAGTTTGTATGGTGAGTGGAATTTGGGTGACGATAGTTGGATCGGGATTTGCATCGATTTGTTAAGTGTCTGAAGACTTTGCAGATTTTGCAATAATGGGCGCCTAGGTTATCGTCGCTCTTCACGATTGTCCGAGTAGAAGGCGAGGTGCTCTCGGCGCGGCGCGGAGCTTGTCCTACTCGAGTCCATGTCCTGCTGTTCAGTCAGGAGTGCGGCGCATAGCGCGGCTTCTGAGATGGTTCCTCGTTGTCGGAGTAATGCTTTACATGGCTTCCACTCAGGCCCGAGTCCTTAGAGGATGATGTTGACGAAAATCTCCTCCGAAGTGGTGCTTCCCTTCTTCGTGATCTAGTCACGGATATTTCGACAGCGGTTAATGTAACTCTTTGCTTTCTCCTTATGCCCCATCTTGGTCTCCATGAGTTGTTGCATGAGCCTGCTGGAGGTGACTGAGTCCTTCAGCTAATATACCCCAACAAGGTGCTTCCAAGCTTCCAGGGCTAGAGCGGCGCTCTCGTTGTAGGAGCGGATGCCGAGTTTCTCCGCAGGCGTCATGTTGCGTAGAAGTATGTTGTACGCCATGAGGGACTCGCTGTAGTATTGAGCCCAGACGTCTTTGGTGTCTTCCACCAGTTTAGGAAAGGAGCCATCAAAATAGTGGTAGATCCGCGTTGTCTGTAGGAGGAGCTCAAGCTCCAAACTCCATTTGTAGAAGTCTTTGCCGTCAAAAGCGGCGGTAGTCTTGAACCTTGAATTGCACGAGCACGCAGCAGGACGTTAGGATGACATGCACTCATACTGACGTGCATATGACACTTGGAGCGTGTGCCACTTGCCAGATCTAGGTTCGGCAATTTTCACGGAAGTGAGGTTACCAGGAATCCCTGAGTAGCTCTCATCCCATGTTACAATCCCAATTGGGACTTAGCGAAGGATCGCTCAGGGTTGATCGCAGGGAGTGTTGCAGCGGGAGTATTGAGCTTAGGTCAGAGTGAATGTAATGACTGAGATTGATAATAGCATGCATACATCACGTTTATATAGGAAATACAAAGGAATGCGAAACAACCTAGACTAGCCATGTACCCTAAGGGGCACATTCCCTTATTGCAGCGAAATTCAAACCGTACGGCGCGGGAATCAGTTTCAAACATGTTCCCGCTCTTTTCCTTTCAAGTGTTAACTACCTGCATCGGTCTTGGTCCGACGGTTGCTGGTGTCGCTTCGACTCTCTTGACGCCTCGACTTCGTACTCGCTAGAGTCAGCTCCGGCAGCATACAGGAATGCCTTCTCATAAGGTTTTGTATCGTAACAAATACTACGATTCTTTGAACTTTCCTGAGGTGATCATAGGCACGATCATTTCTCTGATCGCAACATGGTATGAAAGCGACTCAAGAATCCTTTGCTTTCCCACCCCCGAAATCTTCGGCGAGCTAAGGTGGCGCCCGGCATACACTCACGAGTAATGATGGCCGGAGGATCTGGTGGACAGACAAAATCTGACCACTCAAACGCAATCCAACCTGGTCGCGACAAACAAGGCGACTGTTGACGGGAATGAAGTGTCGGCCCCGCCCTCGCTTGGGCGACGCCGACGTCCTAGTCGGGTGTACGAGGGTAGCAGCCGACTGTACGTAGTGAGGGAGCTACTCGACGTGCTTCATCGAGCTGCAGGGGAGCGCTGCGGTATTGGCGTCGACGGGGAGTCTACGGCCTACTTCTGCTTGGCAGATCGACGAGGTGGACGCCGATCTGCACAGGTCAGTCGCGGAGCTGGAGGTCGACGGCTGCAGCTAACCGAGTTGGTCAACGGATGGGCCATCGACCAGGAAGGGCAGTTCGACGGGCGCAGTGGTCGACGAAGGGTTTGTCAACCAAGGCGCTCACTGGGTGGTCGACCATGTCAACTAGGTAATCTGCTCGGCGAATTCTGCGGAGGCACGCGAACGTCGTCGAGTTCGCGATAGCTAAGGCGACTTTGGGTTGGTATTCCGAAGTTGATTTGGGTCATTAGGCGCAGACCACAGCCGACAGATACACAACGTTGCAAGTCGAGCCAATTGTCTGCGCACACCTGCGATCATGCGCACTGCTGTCTTTTACAGGTGCAACGCTGGACAGCCGCTCTACTGCAGTGTTGGCACTCCGTCGATCTGCTGTTTTTGCAGGCCGCGCTTCTGCAGTGCTGGCGTGGCTCCTCTACACAACGCTGGCAGGTGGTCGACCATGCTGTGCTGGGGGTTGACCAGGCTAGCTGCACAGTTGGTAGATGCCTGATGTATTCATTCTTGTCATTGCAATTGCTATCGTTATGTATTCCCAACTTTGCTAATAAACTCTTGCAAAATTCCCCCGTGATTGTGTAGGCACTAAAGAACCAAGCAAAGCTTCGATCACTCCTAGAGTTGAATCATGCTCGCACTGTCACAAGAGAGCGTCAAAGAGGGTTGAGAGTGACCAAGCTCAGCAAGAAGAAAGGAGAGCCAGTCAGCCTCCTAAGCTGCCAATGTGCCTGCGTACAACTCAGCCTTGCAGGTAGAAAGGCAAACAGAGGATGAGCGAGTGGATCGCGAGCTGATGAGACTACTGCCAAGAGTAAAACCATAACCCTGAGAGGAGCGGCGATCACGGCAAGAATTAGCGTAGGAGGAATCATGGTAACCGGAAAGAATGGGGGGGGGGGGGGAAGAGCCACCAAGAGCGAGTGCAAGATCAGAGGTAGCGCGGAGATAGCGGAGAACGTGCTTGGCAACCGCCCAGTGCACGTTAGTGTGGCAACCAAGGCCAACAAAACGAGAGAGGACACTGAAGGGTGGTCGGATCAGTTTCTGGTCCAACAGGTACTCAACGTTTCTTCATGTTTGCTAGCTCAGTTGGGCTGATGCATTATGGTGAATGTGAGACGGGTTTCGCACCGGGCTCTTCAAGATCTCGTGCTTGTGGGTTTGTGCTATTGGCACTCCTGCAAGAAGGCCGTCAGACATGATGTCTTTGTATTCCTCCAACACTGTCCATACTGCTCGAGGTAGCTCTAATTCCGACTTCCTCCTCCGCCGCTGCCATTACTAGCTTCAGGTTACCCATGTTACTCTTGTTCAACGTTCGCTTGCATTGTGCTAGCATCCTCTTTGGTATGTGTTTTTTATCCTTCCGCTTTGCAGCTCCACACATTTCGCATTGTTGTAGATCCAGGCTTTCCGGTTGCCCCAGTTAATCTCGGGGTTGAACCACTTCAAAAAATTACGTCCGAAGATATAATCTGATGTCAAATGTCATATCTGCTACAGTTTGTTTAGGCTGTAGTGGGGAAGTTACTATGGGGTACAGTAAGTTTAGGGTTTCCTACTTGTACCCAACTCTTTCCTAGTTCAATCACTCTTGTTCATTCTGACATGGTATCATGAGCCTAGGTTGCCACCTAGGACCGCTTACTACTACGGGCCCACTATTCCGCTAGAAGCGCCCTCGTGCGCCCTACCTTACGTGCGCCCTCGTGCGCCTTTCTCTCCTCGTGCGCCCTCGTGCGCCTCGCCCTTCATTCTGCCTGTGCGCCGTCTTGCAGCCCTCTTGCTGCCCTAGGCCAGTGCGCCGCCCCTGCAAGCTAGTATGGCCCTCGAGCCGCCCCTGCAGGTCCGAAAGGACCTCGAGCCGCCTCTGCAGGCCCGTCAGGCCCGAGAGCCGCCCCTACAGGCCCGTCAGGTTGGCGTGCTGCCCCTGTAGGGCCACGCCGCCCCTACAGGCCCTCGCCGCCCGCACGCAGCCTCTGCAGGCCCGTCAGGCCAGCGCGCGAGCCCGTCAGGTCGCGGTTGCGGCCCCGTCAGGTCGCAGTCGTGGCCCCGCCCTGCCGCCGACGCGGACGCGGCCCCGCCCAGCTCTGCAGCTGACGCGGCCGCGCCCTACTGCTGACGCGGCCGCGCCCAGCTGCTGACGCGTCGTCGACTCCCCTACCCGCCGCGTCGCCCTGCCCGCGGCGTCGCCCCTGCCCGCGTCGTCGCCCCCTGCCCACCGCGTCGCCCCTGCCCACGGCGTCGCCCTGCCCGCCCCGTCGCCCTGCCCGCCGCGTCGCCCTGCCCACCACGTCGAACCTGCCCGCGGCGTCGCCCCTGCCCGCCGCATCGCCCTGCCCTACCCCGCGCCTGGCCCCTGGAGCAGCCGCCCCTGGAGCAGCCGCCCCTGCAGCAGCCGCCCCTGGCCCCTGGAGCAGCCGCCACTGCAGCAGCCGCCCCTGGCCCGTGGAGCACCCGCACCTGCAGCCGCCCCCGGCCCTTGGAGTGGCCGCCCCTGCAACAGCCGCCCCTGGCCACTGGAGCAGCCACCACTGCAGGAGCCGCCCCTGGCCCTTGGAGCAGCCGCCCCTGGAGCAGCCGCCCCTGGAGCAGCCGCCCCTGCAGCAACGACCGTCTCGGAGCTTCCCGCCGCGGTCGCGGCCCCGCCCTGCTGCTGTAGCGGCCCCGCAGTCGCCTCCGTCGTGCACCTGCCCTTCCCACCACTGGTGAGCACTGCCCTGCCTGTGCTGCTACTGTTGTTACTGCTGCTGCTACTGCTACTGCTGCTCCTGCTGCTCATGCTTCTACCGCTGCTCCTGGCGTGGCCAGATGCAGCTCCAGGGCCGTCCGCGTATGTCCCTCACGCCCCAGCAGCTTCGTGAGTGGTACGCCAGTTGGGGTTGTCGAGGTGGCAGTAGTGGGAGTCGTCCTAGAGTGGGTAGTTTGGGAGCTTCCTGTAGTGACCCTGAGCAGTAGCAGCGTCGTCCGCACGACACTCTTTCGCCCTAGGAGCTTCGTGAGTGGTACGCTCAGAGTAGAGGGTCGCTGAGTACTGCTCGCTGCGCGTACGTTATTAGCACGGGTGTCCGGACTGGTCAGCCTTGCGGGACGCGTGGTCACACAGAGTCCCGCTACTTCGCCCGTCTGAGCGACGCTTGGCGTATAGAGTTTGGCGACGACGCTGAGCTCCCCGACTGGGTGGAGCAGCTTAGGCAGAGGGTAGACATCTTTGCTCTTGACTATGATGTTGTTCTCACTGCAATGTATGCATTGTCTACTAGTGCCGAGGGAGCCTGTCACCTGTGTCTACCGCCAGACCCCCGTATCCAGTCTCCTGCTCCAGGTGCCGGTGAGTCTGCCGCTCCAGGTGCCGGTGAGGCTGCCGCTCTAGGTGCTAGCGCGTCTGCTGCCCCTGGTCCTGGTGAGGCTGCTGCTCTAGGTGCAGGTGTGTCTGCTGCTTCAGGTGCTTGTGAGTCTGCGCCTTCAGGTACTGCGTCTAGTAAGGCAGTCCACACCTTCACACTGGACTCAGGTGCTTCCCGCTATTTCTTTCGCGACCGCACTGCCCTTGAGCAGCTCCCTAGGCCGGTTGCTATCTCCCTGGCTGACCCCTCCGGGGGTCCGGTCCTTGCGACCTCCACCGCTGCCCTCCCTTGTCCTGCTGTCCCGTCCGGCACACTGTTCGGCCTTTACCTCCCCTCGTTCTCAACGAACTTGGTGGCGGGTTCCGCGCTCCAGGACGCGGGTGTTCACCAGTTCACCCCTGCCTATGAGCGTGTGACACACTGCACGTGTGCCCAGATGGGTCGTCACCTGGCTACCTTCACTCGGCAGCCGGGGTCGGACTTGTACACACTGACCACTGAGTCCCCTCAGGTAGCGGCGTTTGCGTCTGCGTCAGGTCAGTTGTCCGCCCTCTGCTCGTGTCGCACCCTGTTGCACTGGACGGTCCTCTGGCACCACCGCCTTGGTCACCCTTCGATGCAGCACCTTCGTGGCATGCACTCTCGCTTCCTTGTCTCTGGTCTCCCCAGGTCACTGCCTCCCCTGCCATCGTCCCCTGCCCCTCCCTGCCTTCCCTGTGTCGAGGGGCGGCAGCGTGCCACCCCTCACTCCTCTGAGTTCCCCCCGACAGAGGCTCCTCTGCAGATCCTTCACATGGACGTGTGGGGCCCAGCCCGCGTCCGTGGACAGGGCGGAGAGCGCTACTTCCTGCTGGTAGTTGACGACTACACACGTTACACCACGATCTTCCCATTGCGCACCAAGGGAGAGGTCCCTACTGTCTTGATCCCTTGGATCCACGCTACTCGTCTCCAGCTGGAGAGGCGCTTTCGCACGAACCTTCCCGTCCTGCGACTGCACTCTGACAGAGGTGGTGAGTTTTCCTCCGGCCTCTTAAAGGCCTTCTGTCAGGGGGAGGGCATTGAGCAGACGTTCATGCTTCTGGCCTTTCCTCAGCAGAATGGGGTTGCTGAGCGCCGCATTGGCTTGGTCATGGAGGCCGCTCGTACCTCCTTGATCCATGCGGCTGCCCCCCATTTTCTGTGGCCGTTTGCGGTCTGGTACGCCGTGCATCAGCTCAACCTCTGGCCTCGTGTCTCCGTTCCGGAGACCTCGCCGATACTGCGTTGGACGGGAGCGGTTGGCGATGCGTCTGTATTCCGTGTCTTGGGATCTTGTGCCTTTGTCCGCAATACGTCCGCGTACAAGCTCTCCTCCCGCGCTGTTTCTTGTGTCTTCCTGGGCTTTGTCCCTGACGCGCCTGGCTAGCAGTTTTACCACCCCACCTCGCAGTCTTCCCCTCTCAGGACGTCAGGTTAGACGAGTCAGTCCACTTTTACCGTCTCTTCCCCTACCGCATTGTTACGAACAAGAAGTGATTGAACTATTAAAGTTGGAGTACAAGTAGAAAACCCTAACTTTGTGTACCCCCTAAAGGCTAACCCACTATAGCCTACACAATAATAACACATCTAGTGTTTAACACACCCCCATAGGCAAAGTGGGGGAGAACAAGGGGTCACAAGACCAGACAAGAAAGGCAAGCAAGCTGAGGGTGGATCACAACGTCACCACACAATCCGAGCACAAGCAAAGGGCCACAAGGCCAGTTCACATGCAGAAGTATATATAAGTAGTACAGATAGCAAGGCTCTTCTCAGCCTAGCAGAGCAAACAGACAGAAGTATATATAAAGATCACAGTACAGGCAAAGCCTACAACAAGTGAGACAAAGTGGGGACTAGTCCCAACAAAGTACAGAAGCGCTTATGATCACCAGGCTGAAGTGCCTTGGTGAAAACATCAGCGGTGTTGGCCTGAGAGGCCACGTAGCGCAGACGAAGCTGACCACGCTGCTGAAGCTCACGAGCAAGGAAGTAACGGAGAGCGATGTGCTTCGTTCTGTGCTCCAGTCTGTGCTCCAGTCTGTGCTCCTCACACAAGGCAATGGCAGCCTTGTTGTCAACGTACAGCACTGGAGGAGAACTAGGCCGCTCTCCAAGGCTGGTCAGCAAATAGGTGAGCTAGCGTAACTCCTGTGCAGCCATGGCTGTGGCATGGATCTCAGCCTCACAACAGGAGCTGAGAACCGAAGATGAACGAGTAGAGCGCCATGAAACCGAACCAGAGCCAAGGCTGAAGGTGTAACCCTGTGACGACCGCTGAGTAGCCTGGTCGTCAGCCCAAGAAGCGTCTGAGTGCCCAGTGAGAACAACTAAGCTCCCTCCTCCAAGCACGAGCCCCATGCCTGATGTACTGTACAAGTAGCGCAATACCCTCTTTGCAGCATCCCACTGCACCTTTCGGTGACGACCAGGAGCCACGTAGCGAGCCAGAAGGCCAAGAGTGTATGCTAGGTCAGGAGGAATGCAAGTCATCAGGTACATGACGCAACCAACTAGCTCTGGGTAAGGACCACTCGACTCTACGGACTCATCCGAAGGCAGAGCTGAGAGCGAGTGACCTATAGCCAGAGGAGTGGCCTGTGCTGAGGACCAGGTGAAGCCGAAGCGCTAAAGGACCTGCTGCACCATGTGTGACTGAGTCAGGGTAATGGTGCGGCGTGCTCTGTCCCGGGTGATCTGCAAGCCAAGATAGCTGCGCAGTTCACCCAGGTCTGTGCACGTGTGACTCTTCTGCAGCTCCGACTTCACGTGGGCGAGAGACTCATTGTTAGCTGTGGCAAAGACCAAGTCGTCGACGTACACGAGGATGTAGAACGCCGGCAGCGAAGTGTCGGTGCGTAGAAACAGCGACGGGTCAGCAGTAGAAGGAGAGAACCCAAGTGCCGCAAGAGTAGTCCTCAGTGTGTCGTGCCACTCACGTGGCGCCTGGCGGAGTCCGTAGACCGGCCGGCGGAGGCTCCACTGGGTACAAGGAGGGAACGACCCAGTGAAGCCAGGAGGGCGGCGCAGCCAGATCTCCTCGTGCAGACTGCCCTGCAAGAAAGCTGTGGTGAAGTCAAGAGAGTGAAGCTCGTAGTCACGCTGAGCTGCGACGTGCAGCAGAACTCGAAGAGTGGTCATCTTTGGGTTCGGGGAGAAGGTCTGGAAGAAGTCTACTCCCTCTCGCTGACTGAAGCCTCGAGCAACGTAGCGCGCCTTGAAGATAGGCGGAGAGCCCAGCGGCCGCTTCACCCTGAAAATTTACATGCCACTGACAATGTTCGCCCCAGGTGGGGGAACCTCCTCGACGTAGGTGCCTGTGAACTTCCAGGAAGCCATCTCAGTGTCCATGGCTGACTGCCACTGTGAGGAGTAGGGACCCTCGATCGCCTCAGCGTACGATCGAAGAGTCAGGATGTCTGGTGCATCCGAGTCTCCCTCAGGGGCAACTAGCATGGACACGAGATGGGGTGCAGCGGCTGCAAGACACTCAAGATCCTCCTGTCTGTCCTCAAGGACGTCGTGCTAAGAGCACACTCACCCCCGACAGACGGAGGGTAGTTAGACTCAGACTCAGTGACAAGACTAGCAGCGTAGTCTAGACGACAGCGAGCAGCGAAGTCGACAAGCTCAGCAACTAGGGCAGACTCAGCAGCAGACTCAAAAGAAGGGTCAGTGACAGCAGTGGCCAGGAGACGCGTGATGATAGGACTGGGTGCACGAAGAGAGTGAGACGCAGGGTCAGCAAGAGCAGGAAGAGAGGACTGAGGAGGAGACGGCAGAGGGACACGCTGTGGAGCAGTGGAGGGACGTAGTGACATCCAATGTGTGCCAGGGACCAGTGGCGGACGCTCACGCGGAGGACGGCGACTGGTGGAAGTAGTACGAACAGGTGACTCAGGACTGGACACAGGCGACACAGGGCGAGACTCAGGCTGACGACGCTGTGTGAGACCGCCTGTAGGACCAGTGTAGGGAGAAGGACGAGGAAGTGGCGAGGCAGGTGGTAGCTGTGACTGCGACTGGACCGGCGGTGGACACTCTACAGAGGGAGGGGGACAAGGCGGAGGTGACTGACCAAGAACCTGCTGAAGGAGTGGAACAAAGTATGGCCGCGGCCGTGAGGTGCCCCCTGCAGCAGCAGAGATAGCACCAGAACCTCCAGCAGCTCCAGCAGCACCCCCAGCACCTCTAACGCCCGGGTCTGCAGCAACAGTAGTAACCCCAACGCCAGGGTCCGCAGCACCAGGAGCAGCTCCAACGCCCGGGTCCGCAGCACCAGTAGTAACCCCAACGCCAGGGTCCGCAGCACCAGCAGCAGCTCCAACGCACGGGTCCGCAGCACCAGTAGTAACCCCAACGCCAGGGTCCATAGCACCAGCAGCAGCGCCAACGCCCGAGTCTGCAGCACCAGTAGTAGGGTCCGCGACACTAGGAGCGCCACTCCTGAGACTGCAGTTCCGTGCGTACCACTCACGAAGACGCTGGGGAGAGGGCAGCTCCCACCTAGGTGAGGAAGCACGAGCACCCGCTCTAGCAGCACCTCTCATGAGGCTGCAGTAGTGTAAGTACCACTCACGCAGCTGCAGTGAAGAGAGAGCTCCTCCAGGCGTAGCACTATCAGGCTCAGCACCCCCAGACTCAGCACAAGCAGGCTCCGTACTCCCAGGCTCAGCACCCCCAGACTCCGCACCCCCAGGCTCAGTACCCCCAGACTCTGCACCCCCAGGCTCAGCACCCCCAGTCTCCGCAACCCCAGGCTCCGCACGCGCAGGCTTAGCACCCCAAGCAGGACGAGAGTCGACAGCTACCTCGACAGGCTCAACCGGGTCTATCTGGGACACACCTGAGGGAGCAGCACCCTGAGGGGGGAGGGGGTCTACTGCAGCAGCACCTGGCGCAAGGAAGAGAGACGGGGGAGGGAGCGGGGCAGTGCGGTAGGGGATGAGGCGGTAGAAAGGTACCGACTCGTCAAAGGTGACGTCCTGAGAGGCGAGGACACGGCGCGAGGCGGCGTGGTAAAACTGCCAACCAGACGCGTCCGGGACAAAGCCGAGGAAGACACACGGAACAGCACGGGAGGAGAGCTTGTCCGCTGACGTATCGCGAACAAAAGCCCGAGATCCCTAGACCCGGAAACGCGACGCATCGCCAACCTCTCCCATCCAACGCAGTGTCGGGGAAGTCTCCGGCAAGGAGACACGGGGCCAGAGGTTGAGTTGATGCGCAGCGTATCGGACTGCAAACGGCCACAGAAAGTGGGGGGCAGCCGCATGGATCAAGGAGGTACGAGCGACCTCCATGACCAAGCCAATGCGGCGCTCAGCAACCCCATTCTGTTGTGGAGAGGCCGGAAGCGTGAACGGCTGGCGGATGCCGTGCTCCGCACAGTAGGCTGCCAAGAGGTCGGAGGAGAACTCACCACCTCTGTCAGAGTGCAAGCGCAGGACAGGAAAGTCCGAGTGGAAACGCTCGCTGAGCTGGAGACGGGCTCTGCGGATCCAAGGGATCAAGACATCAGGGACCTCACCCTTGGTGCGCAAGGGGAAGACCGTGGTGTAGCGCGAGTAGTCGTCAACAACTATCAGAAAGTACCTCTCCTGACCCTGACCACGGACGCGGGCTGGGCCCCACACGTCCATGTGGAGCGTCTGCAAGGGAGCAGTCGTCGGGGGAAACGAGGAGGAGTGAGGAGCGGTGCGCTGCCGCCCCTCGACACAGGGAAGACAGGGAGGAGCAGGTGAGGGTGGGAGGGGAGGGAGAACCCTGGGAAGACCAGAGACAAGGTACCGTTTGTGCATTGCCCGAAGGCGCTGCACGGATGGGTGACCAAGGCGGTGGTGCCAAAGGACCGTCTCGTGCGCCAGAGAGCGGCACGAGCAGGGGGCCGACAGCTGACCTGACGCAGACGCAGCTACTTGAGGGGACTCAGTAGTCAGTGTATACAGGTCCGACCCTGGCTGCCGTGTGAAGGTCGCCAGGTGACGGCCCGTCCGAGCACACGTGCAATGTGTCACGCGCTCATAGGCATGGGTGAACTGGTGGACACCCCTGTCCTGGAGCGCACTACCCGCCACCAAGTTCGTAGAGAACGATGGGAGGTAGAGACCGGACAGTGTGCCCGACGGGATGGCCGGACAGGGGAGGACAGTGGAGGAGGTCTCAAGGACTGGACCCCCAGAGGGGTCAGCGAGAGAGACTGCAACGGGCCGAGCAAGCTGCTCAAGAGCCGTGCGGTCACGAAAGAAACAGCGGGAGGCACCTAAGTCTAGTGTAAAGGTGTGCAGTGCCTCAGTCAACTCGGTAACAGGGGACGCAGACGCACCAGCACCTAGAGCAGCAGCCTCACCAGCACCTGGGGTAGCAGACACTCTAGCACCTAGAGCGGTAGCCTCACCGGGTCGAATGCCCGGGTCAGGCGGAACACTCAGGTACTGGGCACCCTCTCCACTAATAGACATCACATACATGGCAGAGAGAATAGCATCAAAGTCTAGAGCAAAGATATCAATGTTTTGCTTCATCAGATCAGCCCAGCGGGGCAGCTCAGTGGCGTCAGGGAACTGAGTACGCCAAGCGTCGTCAAGGCGTGAGAAGCAGCGCTGCGTGGGGTGCGCCCTCCCACACGTCTGGCCAGTGCGGTCACCAGTGCGGATGACGTACGTGCAGCTAAGGCCACCACCGCCCCCGTGCCGAGTGTACCACTCACGGAGCTCCTAGGGCGACGGAGAGTGCTGTGGGCTCTGGCCACTGCCAGTGCCTCCACGACCACCACTGCCGCCACCACCGCCTCGACCACCTCCTTCCCTGCCGCTGCCACGTCCACCGCCGCCCCCACCACCGCCCCCGCCTCTGCCACTGCCCCCGCCGTTGCCGCCACCACCCCCACCGCTACCATTAGCCCCACCAGTCCCACCACCACCCCCACCGCCGCCACCACCACCACCACCGCCTCCCCCGCCGTCACCTCCGCCTCCCTTGCCCCCTTTGCCCTTGCTGCTGCGGCACCAGCTCAAAGCACACGCAGTACCGACCTTCTCAGCACCAAGGAGGTTGATAGCAGAAGCAGAGGCTACAGAGGGAAGAAGGGGGGAAGGGGAACACCCCTCGAAGAAAGGGGTGCGGGGGTCGCCACGAGAGGCACCTACAGCGACTATGCTAGCCTCAGCTGCAAGCAGTTCCTTCTCGAGGAGGGCAATGGTGAGCTCAGTGGGGCAGCGAGCTAGGAAGTGATCCCTGACAGCACGCAGAGTGTCAGGGAGGCGGGTGACTAGGTGGTAGAGAGTGAGCTAGAGTGGGGGGGGGTGCGTGGCAAGAAACTCATCGGGCATGGCGGCATGGAAGCGGGCCTCTCTAGTACGGAGGTGCGTGATGAGGTCAGCGACTGTGTGGAACGAGGCCAGGTCGGGAAACAGGTAGGGGAGTGAGAGACGGCCTTGCGCGGCAGAGGCAGGTGAGGAGTAGCGGGCAACGACAGCGGTGTACAGTGCCTGTGCAGTCTTGTGCTGGCCAAAGTGCTCGCGCTCGTCTATCGGCAGGGAGTTGCAAATAGCAAAGCGAGCGTGGGCGTCACGAGTCTGCCACTGTGAGCGGGCAGTGCTGCCAGCAGTAGCAGCAGGAGCAGTAGCATGGCCTAGGGCATGATCGTACAGTGAGATGTCCTCCTTGGCAGTGAGCTGTAGGAAGAGGTGTAGGTCATCTAGCTAGGTATCGAACTTCACTGGGCGGCCCTCAGCATCGAAAGCTAGCACAGGAGGGCTAGCCATAGCAGTAGTAGGAGTAGCAGTAGAGTAGCAGTAGTAGCAGTAGGTGCACCCTCAAGACAGTAGGCAGTACGACTCAGGTAGGGCGGCTCGGTCCAGTACGGGAGGCGCGGCTCGGTTCAGGTAGGGCGGCTCGGCTCGGGTAGGGCGGCTCGGCCGAGTTCGGGCGGCGCGGCTCGGTTCGGGCTGGGCGGCTCGGGTCGGGCGGCTCGGTTCGGGCTGGGCGGCTCGGTTTGGGCTGCTCGGTTTGGTTGGCTCGTTCTGGCGGGGCCGTGGGTGTCGCGGTGGGGTGCTAAGGGGCGGGGTCGACGGGGCCAGAGGGGCCGCTAAGGGGTGGCGTGTGGGTCGACGGGGCCAGCGGGGCCGCTAAGGGGTAAGCGCGCGGGACGGGGCCAGCGGGGCCGCTAAGGGGCGGCGTTTGGGGTCGACCGGGCCAGCGGGGCCGTTAAGGGACGGGTCGCACGGGGTATACGGGGCCGACGGGGCCTGTAACGGGGTTGTGCACGGGGTCGACGGGGCCAGCAGGGCCGCTAAGGGGCGACGCGTGGGGCCGACGGGGCCGCTAAGGGGTAAGCGCGCGGGGTCGACGGGGCCAGCGAGGCCGCTAAGGGGCGGCGTTTGGGGTCGACGGGGCCGACGGGGCCGCTAAGGGGTGAGCGCTCGGGGTCGACGGGGCCGACGGGGCCACTAAGAAGTGGGCGCGCGGGGTCGACGACGCCAGCGGAGCCACTAGGGGGTGGCTCGTGGGTCACTAAGGGCCTTGGGGGGGCGTGAAATCGAGGCGCACGAGGGGGATAGGGGGAGGCGCTCGAGGGCGCTCCGAAGGTAGGGCGCACGAGGGCGCTAGTAAGTAGCAGTAGTGGTGGGCCCTAGGAATCGGTCCTAGCGGAGGACCTACTCTGATTCCATGTTACGAACAAGAAGTGATTGAACTATGAAAGTTGGAGTACAAGTAGGAAACCCTAACTTTGTGTACCCCCTAAAGGCTAACCCACTATAGCCTACACAATAATTACACATATAGTGTTTGACACCGCACTGCCCCGCTTCCCCCCTCCGCCGCTCTTCCTCACGCCAGGTGCTCCTTCGGTAGACCCCCTGCCTCCCCAGGGTCCTGCTCCCTCAGGTGTTTCCCAGGTAGGGCGCACGAGGGCGCTAATAAGTAGCAGTAGTGGTGGGCCCTAGGAATCGGTCCTAGCGGAGGACCTGCTCTGATTCCATGTTACGAACAAGAAGTGATTGAACTATGAAAGTTGGAGTACAAGTAGGAAACCCTAACTTTGTGTACCCCCTAAAGGCTAACCCACTATAGCCTACACAATAATAACACATATAGTGTTTGACACCGCACTGCCCCGCTTCCCCCCTCCGCCACTCTTCCTCACGCCAGGTGCTCCTTCGGTAGACCCCCTGCCTCCCCAGGGTCCTGCTCCCTCAGGTGTTTCCCAGGTAGACTCAGTCGAGCCTGTCGAGGTAGCTGATGACTCTAGCCCTGCGTGAGGTACTTAGTGTGCTGAGCCTGAGCGTGCTGAGTTTGGTGGTGCTGGGTCTAGGGGTACTGAGACTGGGGGTGCTGAGCCTGGGGGTGCGGAGACTGGGGGTGCTGAGCCTGGGGGTGAGGAGACTGCGGGTGCTGAGCCTGGGGGTGCTGAGACTTGGGGGTGCTGTCCCTGGGGGTGCTGTGTCTGGAGGTCGTGAGCCTGGGGGTGCTGCGCCTGGGGAGGTTCTCTGTTCCCAGCAGCTACATGAGTGGTACTCTTGGTATTATTGCCGCCGCCGTGGTGCTGTGGGAGCTGGAGCTGAGGGCGCTGAGTCTACTGGAGTTGGTGTTACTGCTGACCCTGGGTTTGCTACTGGAGCTGCCGGAGCTGGTCCTGCTGGAGGTGCTGCTGGTGCTGCTGGAGGTACTGGAGCTGCTGGAGCTGCTTGTGGTGCTACTGGTACTGGGGCTGGTGGTGCGGCTGGTGCAGGTGCTGCTGGAGGTACTGGAGCTGCTGGCGGAGCTGCTAGTGCTGGTCCTGCTGGAGGTGCTGTTGGTGCTACTGGAGGTATTGGAGCTGCTGGTGGTGCTAAGGGAATTGGAGCTGCTGCTCGAGGTTCTGGTGCAGTCTTTGCTGGTTCTGGGGGCACTTCACGGCCACGGCCGTACTTCGTTCCCCTCCTTCAGCAGGTTCTTGGTTAGCCGCCTCCTCCTTGTCCTGCTCCCGCCTTAGAGTGTCCTCCGCCTGTCCAGTCGCTATCACTGCTACCGCCTGCCTCGCCACTCCCTGGTCCTTCTCCCTACACTGGTCCGACAGGCGGTCTTACGGAGCGTCGTGAGCCTTAGTCTCGTCCTGTGCCGCCTGAGTCTCGGTCTGCGTCACCTGTTTGTGCTACTCGTACTAGTCATCGTGTCCCGCGTCAGCATCCTCCTACTGTCCCAGGCACTCACCAGATGACGCTTCGTCCTTCCACTGCTCCACAGCGTGTCCCGCTGCCTTCTCCTCCTGCGTCCTCTCTTTGTGCCCTTGCTGACCCGGAGTCTGACTCTCTTCGTGCTGCTAGTCCTACTGTCACGCGTCTCCTCGCCACTACTGTCACTAGCCCTTCCTTTGAATCAGCTGCTGCGTCTGCCTTAGTTCGTGAGCTTGTCGACTTTGCTGCTCACTGTCGTCTAGACTACGCTGCAAGTCTTGTTGCTGAGTCTGAGTCTGAGTCTGTGTGTCCTTCGTCTGTCGGGGGTGAGTGTGCTCTTGGCACGGACGTCCTTGAGGACACGCGGGAGGAGTTTGAGTGCTTTGCCGCCGCTGTACCTCATCTCGTGTCCATGCTGATTGCACCTGAGGGAGACCCGGATGCACCAGACATACCGACCCCGCGCTCTTACGCTGAGGGGATCGCGGGTGAGTACTCCTCCCAGTGGCAGTCAGCCATGGACGCACAGATGGCATCCTGGAAGTCCACTGGCACTTACGTCAACGAGGTTCCCCCTCCTGGGGTGAACATCGTCAGTGGCATGTGGATTTTCAGGGTGAAGCGGCCGCCAGGTTCTCTGCCTGTCTTCAAGGCTCGTTACATTGCTCGAGGCTTCAATCAACGAGAGGGAGTTGACTAATTTCAGACCTTCTCTCCCACCCCGAAGATGACCACTCTTCGGGTGCTACTGCACGTTGCCGCTCAGCGTGACTACGAGCTTCACTCTCTTGACTTCAGCACAGCTTTCTTGCAGGGCAGCCTGCACGAGGAGATCTGGCTACGCCTCCCTCCTGGCTTCACTGGGCCGTTTCCTCCTGGTACCCAGTGGAGCCTCTGGCGGCCGGTCTACGGACTCCGCCAGGCGCCACGTGAGTGGCACAACACACTGAGGACTACACTTGCGGCTCTTGGGTTCACGCCTTCTACTGCTGACCCGTCGCTGTTTCTGCGCACTGACACTTCGCTGCCGCCGTTCTACATCCTCGTGTACGTCGACGACTTGGTCTTTGCCACTACTGATACAGAGGCTCTCGCCCACGTAATGTCGGAGCTGCAGAAGAGACACACGTGCACAGACCTGGGTGAACTGCGCAGCTACCTTGGCTTGCAGATCACCCGGGACAGAGCACGCCGCACCATCACACTAACTCAGTCACACATGGTGCAGCAGGTCCTTCAGTGCTTCGGCTTCACCTGGTCCTCGGCACAGGCCACTCCTCTGGCTACAGGTCACTCGCTCTCAGCTCCACCTTCGGATGAGTCCGTAGAGCCGAGTGGTCCTTACTCAGAGCTAGTTGGCTGCCTCATGTACTTGATGACTTGCACTCGTCCTGAC
Organism: Closterium sp. NIES-65; assembly: GCA_948144175.1. NCBI lineage: Eukaryota > Viridiplantae > Streptophyta > Zygnematophyceae > Desmidiales > Closteriaceae > Closterium > Closterium sp. NIES-65. Next base: position 275,637 of record CANXME010002168.1, read on the forward strand.
CTCGTGTACCCTCTTGGCCTTCTGACTCGCTACGTGGCTCCTGATCGGCACCGAAAGGTGCACATGGATGCTGCTATGAGGGTACTGCGCTACTTGTGCAGTACATCAGGCATGGGGCTCGTGCTTGGAGGGAGGAGCTCAGTTGTTCTCACTGGGCACTCAGACGCTTCTTGGGTTGATGACCAGGCTACTCAACGGTCGTCACAGGGTTACACCTTCAGCCTTGGCTCTGGTTCAGTTTCTTGGCGTTCTACACGCTCGTCTTCAGTTCTCTGCTCTAGTTGTGAGGCTGAGATCTACGCCACAGCCATGGCTGCACAGGAGTTATGTTGGCTCACCTACCTGCTGACCGACTTGGGAGAGCGGCCTAGTTCTCCTCTAGTGCTGTACGTCGACAACAAGGCTGCCATTGCCTTGTGTGAGGAGCACAGACTGGAGCACAGAACAAAGCACATAGCTCTGCGGTACTTCCTGGCTCGAGAGTTGCAGCAGCGTGGTCAGCTCCGTCTGCATTTCATGGCCATTCGGGCCAACACTGCTGATATATTCACCAAGGCACTTCAGTCTGGTGATCATCAGCGTTTTTGCACTATGCTCGGGCTTGTGCCCACTTTTCCTCACTTGCTGTAGGCTTTGGTTGTACTGTGATCTATATATATATATATACTTGCATGCTTGCTTTGCTAGGTAGAGATCACTGTGATGTTTGTGTTGCATATATGCCTCTGCATGTGAACTGGCCTTGTGGCCTTTTGCTTGTGCTCAGTGAGTGTGGTGACTTTGTGATCCACCCTGAGCTTACTTTGCCCTTCTTGACTGGTCTTGTGACCCCTTGCTCTCCCCCACTTTGCCTATGGGGGTGTGTCAAATGTCATATCTGCTATAGTTTGTTTAGACTGTGGTGGGGTAGTTACTATGGGGTACAGTAAGTTTAGGGTTATCCACTTGTACCCAAATCTTTCCTAGTTCAATCACTCTTGTTCATTCTGACATCTGATTCCTTGATGATCGTATCCGGCAACGTCGGCTTCCACCTTAGCACACATATTTGTAGGTGTAGGGTTGATTCGCCATGGATGGGTAGCTTCTTGCTGTCCACCATTGTTGCTGTAAACTGGGTCTTCTTTAAGGACTCCCCAATTTTATCCAATGTCCCATAGTCGCACAATGAATGTGACACACCACTATCCACCATTGCCTGGAGGCATCGCCCTTTGCAGAGCACCTCGAGGAATGTGGATGCTGCCACTCTGAGTAGCCAAAGATGGTCTCATCAATAGGGCCATAGAATAGATAAATATAATCATTCATGTTTCCCAACACCCAAAGCTGCACTCTGTATATCCAATTTCACCTGGGGGTTGGAGTTTTTCGAGGTTGATGAAGCTTCTCATGGGCCTAGAACCTTCCCCAAGCCTTCGCAGTTGCGTCGCTTCACCTGTGAGGACCGTGGAACCTCAACACAATACAGCTGGGAGAGAATACACTATACAGCAAGGAGAGAATACTAACTCTTTAGAACGCTCGACCCGTTTCAACACTCCGGGGTTGATTCGCCATGGATGGGTAGCTTCTTGCTGTCCACAATTGTTGCTGTAAACTGGGTCTTCGTTAAGGACTCCACAATTTTATCCAATGTCCCGTAGTCGCACAACGAATGTGACACACCACTATCCACCATTGCCTGGAGGCATCACCCTTTGCACAGCACCTCGAGGAATAGTGGCTGCTGCCACTCTGAGTAGCCAAAGATGGTCTCATCAATAGGGTCATAGAATAGATAAATATAATAATTCATGTTCCCAACACCCAAAGCTGCACTCTATATATCCAATTTCACCTGGGGGTTGGAGTTTTTCGAGGTTGATGAAGCTTCTAATGGGCCTAGAACCTTCCCCAAGCCTTTGCAGTTGCGTCGCTTCACCTGTGAGGACCGGGGAACCTCAACACAATACAGCTGGGAGAGAATACACTATACAGCATGGAGAGAATACTAACTCTTTAGAACGCTCGACCCGTCTCAACACTTCGGGGTTGGTTCCCAACCTTTTCTGATACTAGTGTTATTTGTAAAGGCATCCTTCTAGCCTCTAACTCTTCCCTAATTGTTTCAATGGCTTTTAAACCTCGAAAAGTACTGTTCATATTTAATGTTGTTGATGCGAATGAAGTGTTGGATCCGCCCTCACTTGGGCGACGCCAACATCCCAGTCGGGTGTACAGGGGAAGCAGCCGACTGTGCACAGTGGGAGAGCAGCTCAACGGCGGCTGCGTCGAGCTGCAGGGGACCGCTGCGGCGATACCTGCTAGAGACTAAGGACAGAGTCTACGAAGATTAGGTGCCTAAATTTCTCAAAATCGTTGGCTTGGAACTCTGGACAGAATTGTCGACTTCATAGGAAACGTCTTCGACAAAAAATTGCATTATTGAAACTTCACCAATTTTGGATATGTTGTAGCAGAGCATAGCTACAATTCCCAAGTTGAATCGTATCAAGAGGTGAAGTATAACTCGACTTATCAATTTTGGCGCACAGGGGGGTATGCTGACATAAGAACTTAACTCAATCATAAGAGTCTCACAAGTTCACACAATCTCACACAAGAAAGTTAGAATAGCACTAAACCAGGTGGGAGGGGATGAGGAGGACGAGAAGGAAGGTCCCAAGAGAGTCTCCAACCAAGGAAACTCCATAAGCACACCAAATCCCTTCCCTGTAGGAACCCCACTTTGACCTTTGTGTCAGAATCCCAACCATTAGACCATTGGGATAAAAGGGCTTTTTTCAGTAGCGGGTCAGTGCGCCCATAACCCCCCAGGCGAACGCGCCTGTAACCCTCTCCAGGATCAATCGGGCATCCACAGTGCAGATCTACTGACACCCCCCCACACTGGGAGGCCCAGGACTAAGCACAGCGGCAACGGCCTACATGTGCATACACCGGGAATCGAACCCGAGACCGCTCTGATACCATGTCAGAATCCCAACCATTAGACCATTGGGATAAAAGGGCTTTTTTCAGTAGCGGGTCAGTGCGCCCATAACCCCCCAGGCGAACGCGCCTGTAACCCTCTCCAGGATCAATCGGGCATCCACAGTGCAGATCTACTGACACTTTGTCCATTTCCCAACCTCCACAATCCACCTCACCCAAGTTGGCCACACTTGCCAACCCAATTTGGTTTCTCCCAACCACTTGGCAGCATCTACAGTGATGGGGACGAATTTCCCAACCCCCAAAAGTCTGTACCCCTTATGGAGTCAACCCCACAACTTCCCATAGTCACCACAACCAAATATCAGAAGCATACGAACTTCTAACGTTCGTAACTTTCTTGTTCGTGCTCCGATTAAAGCGATACTTGGTTCGTCGAAAATCTCTTGAGCAGAGGAGTCACTTCATATATCTGCTCAAGCCAAATAACATTCACACACACTCAGAAAATCCAAACCACGGAAAACACAAATTCTTGCACACGCTCAAACCACGCATGCAACGCACGAACATGTGATGGGAGGCAGACAGACGTCAATGTATATGATTGCATCACACAACAATACCGTTGACAATGAGCCGACGGCCTACTTCTGTGGGGCAGATCGACAAGGTGATTGTTGAGATACACAAGTCAGTCGCGGGGCTGGAGCCGTCGACAAGGGGAGCTCGACTGCTGAAGCTGAGCTTGGTGGTCGACGGACCCCTCCGTCGACCTGGGAAGTAGTTCGACGGGCGCGGTGATCTACGAGGGGTTCGTCGACCAGGGCGCGCACTGGGTGGTCGACCAGGTCGACCAATTAACCTCCCTGGTGTTACTAGAAGGTTGCGCGGGTCGCGAAACGTCCCGAACGGGTCCTTCCCAAATTCAGTAGAAGGCAATTCGGTGGCAACCGAAAAGCCTAGAATTCAGTGCACTCAACCTAGTTCGATGCCTATAACTATAATAAATATAGTAAAAGCAACGAACCTAGGAAATCTAGCAAAAGCAAGCAAAATAATGCAAAGCTAAGCTACATAATGCGTAATAAAGCAGTATCAAGCAAGTAAAGTCTAGCAAAGACGTCGTACTCTCACACCGACGTTCTTCAACCCCCGCTTAGTCATTGGGCAGTCTCTTTTCGCGTGTCCCGGCGGCCTGCACGACACTCCGAAATTGTCGGGGTGGCACCTTGAACACCGTCTAATCGTGGGCTGCTGCGGCTGTCCCCGAAAACAACTTCCTTGAACGGGAAAACTGGTCTCTAAACTGTCGAACAGCTGGCAAACAACTCATGGCACGCAGCAACAAACGAATATTTCTTGGGTGTTCAGTCCCGATATGCTCTCGCGCCTGCGCCCCACTTCCGCTAAGTACAATTCAGCCATGTTATTGTCTGTTGCAGCCCGTAAGTGTCGCCGGGTTCAAAGTTCCCGTCTGTCCACAAGCACGTCTGCCGAAAATCGTCGACGATTCGCCCGTCAGTACGGTAAGCGCCGTACTATCCAGTCCGACGGGATGATACTCAACCCCCACATAATTCGGGCGGCTTGAGCGTCTAACTCCCCCAGCCGTCGGGATCCTCTAATGCAAAACTCCATTTTCGCCTTGCGAGTTCCCCAGCCAATTTTTCTTCCATAGTTGCTCCGAAATTGTCGCCCGCAGTGTCGCATGTCCGTTGTCAACGGCTGCCGAAACACATTCCGCGAGTCATGCGCGCAAAATGACAACGAGCCACCGTCGTAACTTGCCGCATTAGACGAACTCCGGGATTGACGCGCAGCTGTTGACCCAGGTTCGACGTCGTCAACTGCCACTCATCGTGACGACTTAAAAAAAAAAAGTGTAGGTGCCGACGCTGGTCCGCTAACGCCACCTGCCTCACAAAATTCAGAAATCGTCGGTAAGAATGCAGCGGAATACGGTAGTAACCCACTTTTAATGTCGCGACAGCTCCAGCTGTTCGTTGCCCAGGGAGAGGGAGGTCACGGTCGATCGCAACCGTCGAAGGCAAGGATCCAACGATGCCGCGGAGTGCACGAAAAATCTATGGCCGCAAAAAGCAACTTACCCGTTCTCTTGGCCGACCTACGCAACTCCTGGACCCCAAGACATCCTTCCTCGTCCCCCCCCTTCCCCTTTGCCCCCCCCTGAGGGGTAACACACTCTAAAAAACGGGGTAGGCTAGGAAAGTAGCTCTGATACCAGGTGTTATGAATGAACTTGCAGAGTGCGTGGTAAAACAAATAACGAGAATACTAAACTACTTAATGACGATACAAGGAAAGTAACGAGGCCTAAATAGGGGAAGTCCTAGCTAGGCGAAGAGGTCGGGCGAAAATGGCTCGGTGATGGTTGCGATTGGAGCGAGGCCGACTCGGGAGTGGTTTGAGGCGACGAAATAGGCCGAACTGAGCTGACGCGTGCTCCTCGGAATGAACTCGCTAAAGTGTGAGTATAGTAAGGAATTGTAATTCCTTATAGCTATGCTATGCTCGCAATAATGTTTGTTTTATTCCCAAACATAAGCAATACAGAATGGTCCCATGTGTGGCTGCTTAGTTCAATACCAAGTAGCTGATAGTTGTAACAATGGATGAAGCCAATTCCTACAGGTTACCTATATCGAGGGTCCCTGGATATTTTCGTCAGTCATGTTTCTGGGGTGTTGTCCAAATCAAAGATGGGCGAGCCAACCGCGCAAGCCTCATCTGGTGAAACCAGCTCCCTACCAACACCCTACACTTGCCAGTCCCCAGCGTGCTGTGCGCGTAGGTAAGGCGAGACGCTGCCTACACGTCACTCTCACCGATTTTTCCTCACGCGTTTCGTCTACGCGTCGTTTTGATCATGTCGTTGTCTGCGCTGTTCCCGCTGTGCATGAGTCGTCGCCGCCTCGTCGCATTCTAGTCTCAGAACACGCCAGCCACCAGCGGCCGTCCTGTCTTGTCGCATAGCCTCGTCTTCGCTCGCTCATGTCGTGTGGCTTTTCTCTGCTCCACCATTCACTCGATGCCCGACCACTCGTCGTTCCCCGCTTTCCTAACTTATGAAACTCATACCCGTTTCCCGTCTTATTCGTCTTATTCCCGTTCCTTTTACATGCTTCGTTTTCCTGCAGCCGTCAAGTTTTCCATCTTCCCGTCAGTCGACCAGCGCCCGCCTGCCGTCATCCCGTCCGTTTAGCCGTCACTTCACCGGCGTCCCGCAATGGGCATCGCGCGCACTTGGAACGTGGAATCGACGGTCAAGGTCGCCTTCGCCGTGGTCGTCGGCACCACGCTCGTCAGCTCCTACCTTTATGCGGTGAGCTCTTCTCGCTCCCCACCTCCTACCTCTACGCGGCGAGCTCTGTTTTCCCCGCGAAGTACGCTCTGGCTCTCAGGTAAACTCGCGGATCGCTTTCATTGTTGTCATTAGTCGTCCGCAGCTCATTCGTCACTCCCATCTCTATCAAGTGACGCAATGAGGCTGTTTTGCCGCGCTCGTCACTCCCATCTCTACGCAGTGACGCAATGGGGCTGTTATGCTGCATAATGACGGTCCTGATCGCTCAGTGAATGAACCCGTCGCGAATGAAGCTCAAATGGGACATGCCACACTGCGGTTGCGAACGACAAAGCACCCGCACTGCGGACTTTTGAGTTAGCTCAAACGTCGGCTCGCAGCTTGGGGGTGAGCGGCTATGTGCGAGGATGACTTTTGTGAAAGTTGCAGACATGTCTGCTTCATGGATGGCATGGCATGTCTTGATGTGTGCCGCAGGGATGCACCGTCTCCGCTGGCTCTCCAGTTGCTTGCCATGCCAACTGAACTCACCTGCCTCTCACGCCCACCCACCCACCTCCCCACCCATCCCATCTGCTCAGAGCAAGCTGAAGACACAAGCAGCAGCAGGAGCAGCGAAGAAGTGATAAGGCACAGCAGAGCATCTGTTTGACATCTTCCAAGGGTCGACGGACACTATGGAGCATCCTATGCCTCCTCCACAATCATTCATACTGCCACACTAACTGTTTTCCTACTCTGTGTTCATACTGCCAATCGTAGCTTAATTGATACTATCTGTAATCAAGCAAGAACTTTATACGGTACTGTGAGTACAGCCATAATGAGCGAGCCATGGTCACAAGTCTACTTTGGGTGGGATTTGAAAGTCTGCTGGATGGAAACAGCACGGCTGCAGAGCTGCTTCTGCTGCTGCTGCTGCTGCTGGTGGGGGCCAGGTGGTAGGCTGCATTGCACTGCGTGTGCCACATGTGACCCCCCCAGCCTGTGTGCCAGGATGAGTGTTTGTGAACACACCAACATGCACAGCAGCATGCACCACTGCTGCTGCTGATGCAAGCACCATGCCAGACTCATTCTCATCCTCCTCATCCTCTTCATCCTCCTCCCCACCCCACACATCACTCCCCAGTTCCCCATCCCCGCCATACCCCACGTCACTGCCATACCCCGAGTCCCCTCCGCTCTGCCCCTCACTCCCCACCCGCCCGCTGCGCCTCTCCTCCCCCGCGCGCCCCTGCTCCTGCTCCCACGGCCCCTCCCTCGCCCACGCCCCGCCTCTCGCCCACTCTCTGCCCAGCGGCAGCGCCTCCCCCTCCACTATGCTCCTCGGCGTGCTCACCGCTGCTGTGGACCACCTGGGAGACAGATGCAGCAGAGGGGAATTAGAAAGCATGGCATAGGGGAAGGCAGAAAAGAGGGTACTGATTGGGGCAGCAGATGCGAGTGAGGAAAGGAACGGAAAGGAAAGGAAAGGAAGGGGAGGAAGGGGAGGAAGGGGAGGAAGGAAAAAGAGAGGGGAAGGGAGGGAGTGAACAGTGAAAGAAAAAGACGGGAAGAGGTGAAGGTGAGGAAAGGATAGGAAATGGAAGAAAAGGGAATTGGATGGAAGACATGGGAAGGGAAGGAAAGTAAAGGAAAGAGAATGAAAGGAGAGGGAAGTCTTAGATTTCAAGGTGTCCCTTTGCATTGCAAAGCACGTTTGGTAGTGCAGGGGACAAGAAAAAGGAAGGAAGAGGACGACGGGAAAGCGAGTGAGGGGGACGAGCAGGAAATAGTGGGCACAGATGAGGAAATAGTGGGCACAGATGAGGAGATAGTGGGCACAGATGAGGAAATAGTGGGCACAGATGAGGAAATAGTGGGCACAGATGAGGAAATAGTGGGCACAGATGAGGAAATAGTGGGCACAGATGAGGAAATAGTGGGCACAGATGAGGAGATACAAAGAGGGGGGGGGTCGGATGTGAGAGGAGGGGGAGAAGGTTGTGGCACAGACAAGGAAGAGAGGTGGGCAGTGACGTGTCCGCTAATGGGAGGAACGTATAAGTAAAAGTGAGACAAGTCAACATGTGGAGGGCTGTGAAGCTACCCCAACGACACCCCAATATGGCAATGACACAGAAACACACTAATAAAAACCAGAGTAACCACTAGAGGACGTGGGAGGGAGGCATGATGAGGACATGCGAGCAAGATTGCAGTGCGCACCTCTCTCGTGCCCCTTGAGGCAGGTCAATCCCCGTGCTGCTGCTGCTCACATACCCCCCTCCTCCCGGCACCACCGCCACCTGCCAGCCCTCCTCCCACCCCTCCTCCACACCCCCCCTCTGCCTCCACCCATCCACACCCAACCCTCCCCCTCCACTTGCACCATTCCCCACGCGCCCACCACACCGGCCCGCACCACCCTGGGCTCCCCTGGCAGCAGCACTGCAGCGCCGGCTGCTGCTGCTGCTACGCCCCGCCTCCACCCGCTGCTGCCGTGCCGGCCTGACAGCCCCGCGCGGCCCATGCTGCTGCCGCGTGGGGCGGGACGAACCGGCAGGGCGCGAGTGGCCATAGTACAGCTCGCCACTCGCCCGGCTCACGTGCTTCCCGCTGCCCACCTGCCGCCCGCTGCTCCCACTGCTGCCGCCCTTGAATGCACCATCACCAGCAGGAGCAGCAGCGGGAAGGGCAGTAGGTGAGGTTAAGTGCGGTACGGGGGAGTGCCTGCCAGCATCAGAGCTCCTGCCCAGCTCCGAGTGAGGATGGGCGTCGGAGAGACGGTCGCGGTCAGAGAGGGAGGGGGAGGGCGGCACAGCAGCACGGTCAGACAGCAGGATAGTGGGGTCAGAGAGAATGGCAGCACTGGCGGAGGCGGAGAGGGAGAGGGAGGGAGCGAGGGGGTCGGAGGCACAGGAGGTGTCGCATGGGGCTGCAGCAGGGTCGCTGGTGTGGCCCCCTGTCACCGCCACTCCCACTCCGCCTTGCCATGCATGCACGCTGAAGCGCCGCCTCTTCCGAAGCTGCACAATGGTGACGCCAGGGGGGAGAGGGGAGGATGTTAGCTTTCAGAGAACGCACATCATGATGGGCGGAGACATGTGCAAGCCTCACATTTGTTCCCACATTTCCTGCTTCTTTTCTTTAAGCATCACATGCCTTTCCGCTTTTCTTTGTTTTGTTTCTTTGTTGTTTTTTATTAATTTGTTTTTTTGGCTGGAGGGGGGGGGGGGGGCTCACCTGCCTTCCCTGCCACCTTTCAGTCTCTTGATTGGCCTCACCTGCCTGCCCTCCTTCCATCGCCATGTACCCCGCCCTACCCCCACTGCCATCTGCCCAACACCCCTGCTTCCGCTGCCACCATCCTCCTCCGAGCTCTCACTCGCCTCCCCGCCCCCCCTCACAGCCATTCTGCACCCCGCCCACTCCGCCGCCCAACCTGTCTCCTCCGCCATCACCTCGCCTCCCCACACGCCCCACTCTCCCCCTCTGCCTGCCTCCCACCCACCCGCACCAGCTGTGCCTCTCTCCTCCTCCTCCTCACCTTCCTCCTCCTGCTCCTCCTCCTCCTCATCCCCCTCTCCCCCTTCCTCCACCTCAGCATGATAATCACTGCTGTCGCTCCCCCCATCTCCCCGAAACACCTCCCGTCCCGCCCTCTTGCGTCCACACACCTGCCTCGTCCCTGTCACTCCAACCACCATGCCGCCTGCCCCGCCACTCTCCCGGCCTCTGTCCTCCCCCTCTGCTGTGCCGTGCCCCTTGCCGCCGCTGCCACTACCCACCGCCGCAACTCCCCCACCCAACCCACCCTCTCCACTCCCCCCACCCCTCTCTCTCCCTCCTCCTTCCAGAACCCCGCCTGCTCCCTCCCCTGCCACCCCCACTCTGTGCCTCCTCACCCCCCGCCTCCTCCATCTAGAAGCTTCCAAGTTGTTTCCCTCACCAGCTGGACCGTCCACGTCAGCAGCAGGAGCACCACGAGCAGCAAGCACAGCATCTCCCCCTGCCCCCGCCCCACTACCTTCCCCTGCCTCCACTGCCTCATCCCTGCCCGCCCGCCCGCCCCCTCCCTCCCTCCACCCCTCTCCTCGCCCCTCGCCCTCCACATGCAACGCGGCCCTCTCCCCTCCCCCCCCGCTCCATCTCCCCCCCACGGCCCTCCACCTCCTCGCTTCGCTTCCGCGCCTCTGCTCGCGCTGACAGCCCCCTCCGCCTTCCCACCGCCCCACGCCTTGCTTTGGGTGGCCCCATGCTGCCTGCGTTTCCTTGGCCACCGTTGCCCCCACTGCCTCGGACCCATGCCTCACCACTCGTCGGTGCTGTCCCACCCGTGCCTACTTCACCTACCTCACCTGCCTCACGACTCTCGCATGCCAGCGTGCCGAATCCCACACGCCTGCTGCCAGGGCTGTGCGCCCAGCAGCCCTCGCCAGCACCACCACGTGCTCCCCCACCCCCACTCCCTTGCGCATACCCATGCCCATGCGCACTCAAAAGGCCATGCCCGTGCCCATGCGCATGCCCATGCCTCCCTCCCCCACTGCCCGGCCGCACTGCTCGTCGGGCTGCCTGCTGCTCCAGCGCGTGCCAGCTCTCGTCCGAGCTGCCCCCGGACCACCCTGACACGCGCACGCCTCTGCCTCGGAAGCCCAACCGAGCCTCATGCTCCGGTTTGGCAAGCTCCGCCGCCCCGAGCCTGCCAGCTTTGGCGAAGGGGGAGGGCACTGCTGTGGCTGCTGCGGCGGGGGCGTGGGCGTGGGCCGGGGCGCTAAAGGTGGCGGCGCAGCGCCACGCCTTCCCGTGCACCTGTAGCGGTTGCGCCGCGCGCACCTCTTCACAGCTGCTCGCTCCTCGCCCCGCCGCGCCCCCGTCCTCTGTTTCCTCTGTCCAATCCTTCCCTTCCCCACGTCCGGCCTCCTCGCGATCATCCATGGCCCTCTCCGCCGCCGCCGCGGCAGTTCCGCGGGTCGCCCCTACAGCCTCCTCCTGCGCGCCCTCCGCCTGCCCGAACGGGCTCCACGCGCCCAGGCGGTCCAGGCACGACGCCAGCTTCCGCTGCGCGCGCCGCCGGGCGGACGCCCGCCCGCGGTGAGTCGCGCGCGGGGCGGCGGCAAGGGGGTCCGCGGGCGGAGGAAGGGCGAAATCCACTGCCGCCGGTTGCGCCATTGGGCGAGAGGGGCGGTGATGGAGGGACGGCGGGGCCTATCAGCGCGCGCGCGCTGAGGGCGCGCGTGGCCTGCTGGCGGAGCCAGCGACTCCTGGCGCGACCGCGACGCCCGGGCGCAACAGGCACGCGCGAGGGTCGTGCGCGCTTCAGTCGCGCGGCAACGCACCCCGTGCAGGAGCGAAAACTGCCGCCTCTGCTCTCGACAGTGCGGGTGTGATGACGAGAGAATCTTAATCCTAGAACGAGTAATTTGTGGGGCGTTATAACCCACCGCACTCCGCGCTGCAGTTGTTGATGCAAGCACGGGGCTCACTACGCTTGTAGCGGAGTTGAGATGTTAGCGCGTACTGAGATATAAGTGCGTCAAGGAAGAAGAGGTCTGACTTGACAAACTCAGCTACTCGTCAACTCAGACGCTCTGAAGGGCTTGTTCGAACAATCACCGTACTAAACCAAGTAGATTAAAATTTAAACCGCTCTGTACCATAGCCAACCCCCAAAATTTAATTTAGGAATTCGAACAGCTGGTTACCACCCGAGGTGACACGCTCTGACACAGATCACCTCACGCACCCAGCCACCCCCTATCTGAACCAAGTCGCCAAGCCCACGCGAATAGCCCACGCGCCACCCATACAGTGTGTTCGCTCGCGAAAGTGAGTGTTTTTGGCCCTCGATCTTGCGCGAAGGTCATTGCGATGTTTATTGCGAGCGAAGGTCGTGTGTTACTCACAGCTTCGCTTGACAAGTTCGATCTGCCTAACGGATCCGCGAAGTACCTGAACAATTTTCAAACCAGTTGGGTCGTTTCGTAACTGTTGATTTTGGCCAATCAGAATCTCCACCCCAAAAACCATGTTCGTGGGTGGCGAGGGTGTGCAAGGCCCAAACCGGGTTACCTGGTTTCTGGCGATTTCAACATCGAGAAACTTGAGCCATCACCTTTCAGGACCCCACATTGGTTGGGCTGCCTGCCCAGTATCATGGTGCTGCAGCTCTTCCATTTTCGTACGTATTTGAACCGAACTACCCACCCTACCCAACCGTTTCTCATTCCAGCAAAACATCTTCCCGTTGAGCTGTCAGCTAGACACGCAAAAAGAACATACAAAGATATCCGTTACCACCACCACCCAGCTCCAGCTATTCCCAGGCCGCAGCCGTTTGACCTAATAATCTTTGCAGAAGCGTTCTTTCCGCAGACATTACCTCGTGATACCTCAACTGCCAGTCTTATAGTTCAGGTACCATGCCTCCCTCCTCGTACATCAACAACCTGTCAGATGACCTCCTCGTTTATATCTTCTGGCACTCCAAGAACGAAGTTCCACTTCGCCGCCAATCCAAAGACCTTAGACTTCATCCATCCGTTCACATCATGCGTCCACCAAGGTACTCCTCCGACAGCCCCTACGGCGACGACCTCAGCACCTTGGAAGAATTTTCGTCCCTGTCCTCCGTCCAGCGGAACGACGATAATACCACTGCTGCTACAAATACCAGTTATAGTACTACACCGTTGTCAGCTCCTATCGTTCTCACAGATCCAGCCTACCACCTTCTCATCGCATCCGTTTGCAAGCGCTGGCGTCGCCTGGCTCGCCGTCAGGTCTCAATGCTCCTCGTGAAGGAAAACGTCGCCGTTTCACTCCAAGATCTCACGGCTGCCATCACGTGCTTCCCGAACCTTTCTCATCTGCACCTCAGCGACAACAGCGTTGAGACCATCAGCGACGCATTTCTCGATTTCCTCGCTTCTGCGTGCCCTAAACTGGTGTCGCTGCACGTGGGGAGAGAGATCACGCTGACGGCGGAATATGAGCCTGAGGAGATGAACCTGGTGACCGAGGCTGGTTTGGACCGCTTCCTGCGTCGCTGCTCTCGGCTGCAGCACCTCTCGCTCTACTGCCTGCATCGCTACTGCAAGCTGCCGGATTCTCTCTCGCTCCTTACGAATCTACACACCCTCGCTCTCACCGAAGCCTCACCTCTCGAGGCTCCAGGGTTCACGAAATTGACTTCTCTTACCGCACTCTCCGTCGACATGATTCCACAGCCTGAAGGTCTGAATTTTGCGAGCCTCACGCATCTCCCGGCGTTCACCACCCTCGCATTGTTCAACTACGCATGGCTGAAATTAGAAGTCGCCGGCTCTCAACCATTTTCATTCGCCCAGCTGCCCTGGCTGAAAGCGGTGGAGTTCGACGCGTTCAGTCCGCGATTCGAGTTTATGTTTCCCTCGGGAGTCTCCTTCAGCCGTCTCGAGCGGCTGCTTCTTAAAGGTAGCAGTGTCAGCGAGGTGGCACGTCTTCCTGATGACATTGGACAGCGGTTGCCACGCCTTCGGCATCTGAGCTTGTGGGGATGGAATAATGTTCCCGAGCTGCCCGAACAGTTAGCTTCACTAAGCTGCCTGCGTGACCTGACTATTTTCTCATGCGACATTGTCAGCCTGCCCGAAAACTTTGGAGAGCTGCCCGCTTTGAAAGTGCTGACGCTGAACAGCCTGCCGATTACAAGTCTCCCAGATTCATTCTACCAGCTGACAACTCTGGAAGCCCTCTATCTGTCTTATTGCAACGCAATCTTTGAGCTTCCTGCAAGGTTCGGCTTCCTCACCGCACTCAACTCCCTCTACATCCTCAACTCGCCGAACCTGAAGCTCCCAGACGACATAGGCTCACTCACCAACCTCCGCACCTTCCGTCTGAGAGAGAATTCCCCCCAGCAGCAGCTTCCATCCTCCTTCACGCAGCTGTCCTCCCTCACAATGCTCGAGCTCACCGAGTGTATGCTAGCAGAACTTCCAAAAGACTTGGGGAAGATGAGGAACCTGCGGGAGTTGACCGTCCAGTCTTGCTCCAAGATTCAGCAGCTTCCAGGTTCTCTCACTGACCTTGTCAATTTGAAGGTTCTGAAAGCTATGGACTGTGACAGCCTTACTGCATTCCCCACCAGCTTGAGCAACCTTGCAAGGCTGAAAGAACTGGCTCTTGGCAAGCTCCCCCAGCTAGCACAAGTGTCAACATCCCTGCCCTGTTCCCTCGAGATGCTCTCCATAGGGAGCTCCCAGCGCCTCACCCCTCTGCTCGAGCTTCCTTCTCTGCCCAGGCTGAGAAGAATAACCTTAACAAGTGTTGGGATCATGTGTGGACTGGCTGTAGGCATGACCCTTCCGTCCCTGGAGCACTTAGAGCTGGCGCTGGCTGGAGAGACAGAGGACCTTCCACTGCCTCTGGAACTTCTCTCAAACCTCCGCGGCTTGACTTTCCACAGCACTGGTTGCATGGAGAGGCTTCCAGAAGGGTTTGGTTCGGCATTGCGGCAGCTGAGGGGGTTGCAGATTCACCAGGCTGCAGAATTGAAGGAGCTGACTGATAGTTTCACCGACCTTCAATCCCTGACCTTTGTTGAAAACCATGCACCTAAGCTTGCCTTTCTTCCGCACGGCATCGGGGCGTTGTCTCGACTGCGCCAGCTGAATCTTGATAAGTGCTCATCGCTCACCCACCTCCCTGCTTCTCTCACCCAACTTTCCTGCCTTCATGCGTTGAATCTCCGCCGGCCTTCCAACTTTGGACAACTGAGCCGGCTTAAAGAGCTCAATCTGGACGGCTGCAGGCAGCTGGCTTCTCTGCCGGAGGACCTCTCCCAACTGAAGATGCTTCTCAGCTTGACTCATGAATGCTGTGACGAACTTGAAGCTCATTTTGAAGCTCAAGCTATGGAAAGAAGGTATGGGTTGTCTGCATACCACTCGTAGTGGTTTTTAGTCAGGTGTCAAGCGGGGGGGTGGGGGGGGGGGAGGAATGTTTAGATGCTACGGGAATGGCTGGATGTGTGCATCCCTGGTTGCTTGCTAATTGTAAACCTACTTGAGCTGTAAACATTGTCTTCTTCAAACGTGTTGTACCACTAAGGATGTATTTATTCCAAAACGAAATATTCCCTTACAGCCATGACAATGTGGCACACTCACGCTGCACCACAATAACGCAGAACATGACTGCTGTGGGTACAAAGATTTGTATCTCAGCGTTTCTGCTTCTTCGTCCCCACAACCACTTCCCTCACGATGTCTCGCCACAACCCATCCACCACGCCCTCCTGCCCTGCCCGCACCCACGTCCTCACCTCCGCCCTCAGAAACTCCCCATCACACTCCCACGCCACCCTTAGCTTCCCCTTACTATCAACGGGCCCTCTCACATCCCCCCCTCCCCCACCACCACTCTCACCCTTCCCCCCTGCCCCCTTTCCCCCTCCCCTCACCCCCACCATCAGCCTATGCACCAAATCTCCTGCTCTCCTTTGCCCTAGCCCCTCCGGCCGCAGCAAGCTCGTAGGGTTACCAGCCAGCACCCCCTGTAACTGCTTCATCGCTCCCACCACCTGCCCCTGCAGCAGCGCGCACGCGAACACAGCTGCCCTCTCTCTGCTGCCTTCCAAGTCCACAGTGCACTGCGGCAGAGGCCACCGCTTAGGCCCATACACAGCCGCCACCGTCGCGAGAATGCGGTCCGAGGGGGGGTGGTATCGC
Source organism: Closterium sp. NIES-65 (assembly GCA_948144175.1). Lineage (NCBI taxonomy): Eukaryota > Viridiplantae > Streptophyta > Zygnematophyceae > Desmidiales > Closteriaceae > Closterium > Closterium sp. NIES-65. The sequence continues at coordinate 291,600 of CANXME010002168.1, forward strand.
GGCGGCGGATCGGGGAGCGGCTTGGAGAGAGAGCAGAGCGCGGGGCAGGAGGAGGGGAGCCAGGCGGGGTCGACAGCCGTGGTGGTGACGAGGAAGGGGTGGGACTCGGTTTGAACGATCTCATTGAAGAGCAGCAGCGGCGGGGCGGAGCGGAAGGTGGCGCTGCGCGGGTGCAGCAGCACTGGCTCGTCCATGAACAGTGTCTCGTACCGCACGGCACGTTTCGGCAGGGAGTGAGCGGCAACTGCAGCACCTGCTGCAGCTGATGGTTTGTCTCCTGGGGCCATTTTTCTCGCAAGGCGGTCAGGCCAGCCTGCTGCCAGGCCCCTTCGGATCAGCCCCTCCTCCCACTCCTTCAGCTGCGGCTCCACCCGGCCCTCCCCGGCTCCCGCTCTCCCCGCCCACATCTGCTCTCCACACTCCACCAGCAAAGTGAGAGGCACAGGTGCAGTGGGGCAGGAAGGAGCAGAGGGTGAGGAGGAGGAGAGGGCATGGGAGAGGAAGGATTGCAGGAGGTGGGCGCGGGTGCCTGTGAGGAGCAGGCGGGAGAGCTGGTGGGCGAGCTGAGACATCTCCCTCATGCACCGCTCCCGCAGGTACAACCGCTGACAGAACCGCTCCCCCGCTCCCCCCCACCCCCGTGCGCCCCCTTTGCCCCCGCTGCTTCTGCTCTCCTGTCCCCCCTTGCCCGCGCGGACAGCAGCATCGTAGGCTCGCAGGGCGTTGGCGGCCGTGATGGCGTCGCTGCTGCGACTCCAGAAGAGCGCATGCGCTGCCCGGCGACTCAACGGCCAGCCACCACCCTCTTTACTCACGTCACTGCCACCACCACCACCCACACCTGCCCTCGCTTCTCCCTCTCCTCCCCGCCTGCCATCCTCCCCCTCTCCTCTCTGACCCATCACCTCCGAATCCCCGTGGCTGGCCGTGCCTTCCCCATCATCCCCTTTGCCCGCCGTGCCCGTGTCATCATGGCGCAGGAAAGGACTCTCCACGCTCATGGCCGCCACCACCGCTATCGCATACCGCACCACCAGCGCACTCACCCTCCCCACCTCCCCCTCCCCCTCCTCCACCTTCTCCCCCTCCCCCTCCCTTTTCTCCTCCACACCCACCTCCCCGTCTCTCTGATTCTGGCTGTTCTCACACCCCACGCCCCCACCCTCCTCGTCTGTGCCCCCTTCCATATACCTCCTCTTCCCTTTCCTACCCGCTCCCCCTCCCCTCCCGCCGTCCAAGCGCTCCCCCGCCTTTTCCCCTCCGTTCCCTGTTCTGCCGCCCATCAGATCTACCAGAGGAACCTTCCTGGCAGCTTCGACCAGGATGGCTAGCAGGGTGCGTGCGTGGCGCGGGCTGATTGGCAGGCACGCCATGGCGCGACCCAAAGGGGTGATGGTGGGGGAGGGTGAGGCGGACGGGGAAGGGGAGGGGGAGACTGGTGGGGGGAGGGCGGAGAGGTGTTGCAGGCAGCGCAAGGCAGAGGCGAGGGAGTGGGGGTTGGGGGACGTGGGGAAGGGGAAGTTGAGAACCTGGGAGGCGTTGGGGGAGGTGGGGGGGGCAGAGGGTGGTGTGGTGGACGAAAAAGGGAGTGAGGGATACATTGGATTGGGAGGGTTTATGCAATGGGAATGGAATGGCCTGCAGTTTTATGCCCTCATGCCTCATTCCTCCCAAGGCCTAGACCACACCTTACCCATGCCCAAGGTTAGACCACACCGTATCCATGCCCGCACCCTTCATATGGAACAGAGGCAGCAGGACTGAATCTGGTCTGATGCCCCATACTCTCATGCCCCATACCCTCATGCCTCATAGCCCTTCGCCTCACCTTATGAATGCCCACACCCTTCCTCTCACCTTATCAATGCCCATGGCCTTCATCTGCAGCACCACGCCCTCAATGGGCGTCCTCTCGATCTCCGCCTGCCCAAACGCCTCAAACTGGTTGGCAAAAACCGCACTGGAAAAAAGTCTGTAGCACTGCCCCGGCCCTGTTCGCCCCGCCCTGCCCGCCCGCTGGTCCGCTGAGGCGCGCGAGATCCACTCCACTGTGAAGCGCGCCAAGCCCGCCCCCCCTGTGTGCTGCTTCACCTTGGCGCGCCCACTGTCCACCACGTAGCGTATGCCTGGCAGCCAGAGGCAGGGAGGGATGGGGAAGGGGACGGAAGGAGATGATCCAACAACATACCCCACACGTGCAGGTGGGAGTGGTTCATGGAGGTAGCGGCGGTAACAGGCAGATATGAGGGTTGGGAGGAAGCGCATGTGAGGAGGAAGCAGCCTCAGCCCTAATAAGGCTAATGACTGTCTGAGGAAACATATATGGAACTGCAAGTGAAAGTAAAGGCGACAAAGAGCAAATTCCGACATTCTATGCCCGAATATCTGAAACGGAGAGAAACACTTGCTCATGCTCAGGGCTTGCTGATCACAAACCTTTACGTGTATCAGATTATTACAACATATCAGATTATTGCAACAGATCGGGCTGTTGGATCAGAATGAACCATTCTGATCCAACAGCCCGATCTGTTGCAATAATCTGATATGTTGTAATCATCTCATCTGTTGCAATCACCTGATCTGTTGCAATCACCTGATCTGTTGCAATCACCTGATCTGTTGCAATCACCTGATCTGTTGCAATCACCTGATCTGTTGCAATCACCTGATGTGTTGCAATCACCTGATATGTTGCAATCACCTGGGATGGTAATGGAGGTCTCAGCAACGTTGGTAGCGACGACCACGAGGCGGCACCCCTCAGGCACCGCTCCGAACACCTTCAGCTGCTGGGCGGCCGGCAGCATGGCATACAGCGGCAGCACATACATGCCGCCCGGCCCCGCTTGCTCCACTGCCGCTGCTGCCTCCCCTGCCCCAGCTTCCCCAACTGCCCCTACCTGCTGCATCTCCCCACCCTCGCCTTTCTCCCCACTCTCGCCTTTCTCCCCACCCTCGCCTTTCTCCCCACCCTCGCCTTTCTCCCCACCCTCGCCTTTCTCCCCACCCTCCCCCTTCTCCGCACCCAGCAGGCCCCACGTTTCCCACTCCTCCTCCTCATCCTCCTCCTCGTCCTCCTCATAGTCATCTCCCCCCTCCTCTCCCTCATACTCTCCCCCTTCCACCACTGCCTCCCACTCCGCCTCCTCTTCCTCACCGTCCCTCACACCCCCCAGTGCCTCCTCCCCTTCTCTTTCCGCCTCCCCCTCGCTCTCCCTCCCATTGCCATCCCGTCCTGCTCTCCCGCTGCTCTCCAGCCGCACAATGGCATCCAGATTTGCATCGGCCTCGCCCTGCTTCTCCGCACCCCCACCACCCAACTCTCCTGCCTCTTCTCCCTCTTCACCCTTAGCACCACCCTCTCCTCCCTCTGCTTCCACCTCTTCCCTCTTATTCTCGCCCGTCTTCCCCTCCCCACTCTTTTTCTTGCCACTTCCTCCTCCTTTCACTACATCCCTGCCCCCAGTTCCCCTACCTCTGGCCCACCTGTCCCCACCTGTGCTGCTCCCCCGCCCCCCCTTTCCTCTATCCCCACCTTCCCCCCTTCTCTGCCCCCCCACCTTCATCGGAAACTTCTTACGAAGCTTCCTGCAAAGGTCTTCCACCTCCCTCTGCCCGGTCAGAAACACCAAGACGCCCCCAGGGGGCAGCTTCCGATGGATAGCAGAAACTTTTTTCTCGGCTGCCCGAACGTAATCCACGAGCTCGGTGCGCCGGGCAAAGTGAACAGTGACGGGGAATTGGCGGGCAGGCACGGAGACGACGGGGGGAGGGCCCGCTGGGAAGAGGCGCGCATTGAGAGTGAAGTCTGAGATGCGGAGAGTGGCGCTCATAATGATGAGCTTCAGAGGAGGCGGAGCCGAGGAAAGTCGACCGCTGGCCTTGGCCTCGTCGTGCAGTTTCTGTGGGGTGACAGGGGCAAGGAGAGGGGGAAGAGGCGGGTGTTGGGGGAGAAAAGAGCAAAGGAAGAAGCGGGGGGCAAGGGAGCAAGAAAAAACGAAGAGGCGCGTATTGAGAGTGAAGTCTGAGATGCGGAGAGTGGCGCTCATAATGATGAGCTTCAAAGGAGGCGGGGCGGAGGAAGGTCGACCAGCCACCTTGGCTTCCTCGTGGAGTTTCTGTGGGTGGTGAAGGGAGCAAGTAGGGCGAAATGAGGCGGGAGAAGCATGAAAGAAGGGGAGAGGCGCGCGTTGAGAGTAAAGTCTGAGATGCGGAGGGTGGCGCTCATAATGATGAGCTTTAGAGGAGGAAAGATGGCCAACCGCCTTGGCTTCATCATTTAGCTTCTGCAGAGCGAAACACACAAGGAGCAAGGGACGAAGCAGGTCGAGAGGGAGAAGAAAAAGTGAAGAGGCGCGTGTTGAGAGTAAATTGTGAGATGCGGGGGGTGGCATTTATAGTGATGAGCTTTAGAGGGGACGGAACGGACGAAGGGCGGCCGCTGGCCCTGACATCCGCGAGCAAGAAGAGAGGGAAGGGAAGAGGTGGTTGTTGGGGGTGACGTGTGAGATGAAGAGTGTGGCGCTCACGTGAGCACTCACCCTTGCTTCCTCCATTCGTGCTTGTGAGCTAGCGGAACGACCCCAGCAGCCATGGCAGTGAGGAATGCTCCTCTCTTGGCAACGGGGCAGAGAGCAGCTCATGCGTTGCTGTGAAGCACACTCGTGTGTCCGCACTCCAGGCACATTGAATGCTGCCAGCAGCCCTTCTCCTGGGGCTTTAGCCCTCCGGCGAGTGTGCCATGAGCCTCAATCTACTGAGAATAACAGACTGCACGATAGATTCAGCAGGAGAGCACATAGAATCGTTTTCACTTTGTGAGGTTGAAGAGAAAGAAAACCTTCAGCGGGAGAAGCTGGATTCCGTAGAGGAGGTTCAGTTTGAGGCGGCCGATGATACAATGAGGAAAATCTTGGAAGTTCAAACTCAACTGAGGTTAAAAGAGATGGAGCTTAAGCGCGAGAGAAATTTTGGTCTTCAAGGAGCAAGAAATGACAACGCTGAGAGGCATGGTCAAGGATTTATGTCGTCCACAGTTTGCTAAAGAACAATTGGAGGCTGCCAATCTCAAGATCAAGAACTTGCAAGATCAAGTGACCAAGCTGGTAGAGCATCTCGCCATGTTGGAAGTACAACTGACAACAAAGAGAAGACCGACTGATTAAAACTTTGTATTGTTATTACTTTAGCATGGATCGGCTTTTGTGATCGTTTAGATTGGCAGCCTGTGTGTGTCCGTGCTCAAGGCACTGTGGATGAATCATGAATGGAGAGGGCCATACAGGGCATACAGGGCCATACAGGGCCATATAGGGATGAGCAAGGGGCGAACACGAACATGTTCGTGTTCGCCCCTACACGAACACAGCGTTTACCGAACCGAACACTGTTTGGTTCGGCGAACACTTTTAGCAAAAACAGGTGTTGCCGTTCGCCTGTGAAGGCGTGTTCAGAGGAACCTCGAACACGTTCGTGTTCGTCGCGGGGCAAATTGCAGCAGCGGCCCGAACACGAACGTGTCCGGGCGAACCTCGAACGCAACGAGGCGAACCGAACAGGTGTTCGTTTTTTTTCTCAACCCTAGGGGCATACAGGGCCATACAGTGCCATACAGGGCCATACACGGCATACAGGGACTGGGCGCGGCTGCTGTGCTTTGCTCAACTGCTGCATACAGAATAGACAATCAGTGCCCCGTCCCTTTATGCCCTGCGCCCACACCCAAATTTGTAGTCGATGTTTTAGTGGACTCAAAATCACCCCCAACCTCCCCGGCCCACCACATGCTTGGCGGAACGGCACGATGCAAGAAAACAGCCTTGCCCTGGGCCGGCGACTGTGAGCAATGACCATCCTCCCCACCCTCCCTTGCCCTCTCCCTTCACCCCTCCCTTTTTTCCCCTCTACCCCCGTCTCCCCCCCACCCCTCGTTACCACCAACGTGCCTGGCGGAGGGGCACGATGCGGGAGAGCAGAGCAGCACCCACCCTACCCCCCTCCCCTTTGCCCCCAACGTGCCTGGCGGAGGGGCACGATGCGCGAGAGCAGCCCGACGAGGATGTCGGTGTTGACGCTCCGCTCATGCGCCTCGTCCAGCACCACCGCGCTGTACTGCCGCAACAGCAGGTCCGCTTGCACCTCGCGCAGCAGGATGCCATCTGTCATGATCTTAATGGCTGTGCCGCCCGCCACATGGCGGTCGTACCGCACCTGCAGGAGGCCCAGAACGCACCCCCAAAGCGCACCACCATAGGATACCGGTTGTTCGTTAAGAATGGATTGAATTACAACAAGGGAAAGGGAAATGTGAGGAGCAATGCATATAAAAAAAAAACTTGAGGAGCAAGAAAGAGTGACTAGCAAGGTAAGGGGAGAACGTGACCAACAATTAATTTGGAGAAAAAATGGTTTCAGGTCAATCAAAGTATAGACGCACCTGGTAGCCCACCTCCCTGCCCACGGTGACTCCCATCTCATCCGCTATGCGCTTGGCCGTTGCTAGCACTGCCACCCTCCTCGGCTGAGTCACGGCGATCATGCCGGGTGTGCCTCCCGGGAGGGACGAGCCGTACCCCGCCTCGTACAGAAACTGGGGCAGGGAGGGAAGGGGGAGGGGAGGGGAAGAGAGGAAGGAGGGGGACAGGCATATCAAAACTCACGCCTGGCCGTGGCTAGCACTGCCACTCTCCTTGCTTGAGTGACGGCAATCATGCCGGTTGTGCCGCCCGGGAGGGACGAGCCGTACCCTGCTTCATAGAGAAACTGGGGCAGTGGAGAAAAGGGGGGCAGGGGGGGAGGGGGGAAAAAGTGAAGGTGAGGGAGAGCGGAGGCAGAGGAGAGAAGGAGAGGAAGGGAGTGATTTGCACGAAAATTTCCTACCTGCCGTTCCCACCGGCTATGTTCGGAAAGACGCAGCTAGGACGCTGCGTCCTGCGTCCGGACGCAGCGTCCGGACGCTAGGACGCAGGACGCGCGTCCAGACGCAGGACGCACGTCGAAAAAAATTTCGGGCAGCCCGGAAAAAAAAAATCGATCGCGATTTTGGCATTCGCGATTTCGACGCGAATTTCGAAATCGCGAAATTTCCCCACCCCAAGCCAAATTCGCCATTCAAAACCAGCCCCCCTAACATTCCCTAACAACTAAACCAAAATTGAATTTCACTCAAACCTCTCAACCACTTAGCATCTACGAATCCCAACCTTTGTAGCCCACCACCACCAAGCACATTTAGCATGGCAACCTTTTGTGGCTTTTCATTTTCCCCTCACCAAATCTCTTTCGTAAACCCATAGAGGTTTTAGGTCCCCTCCCCAAGGGATACAAGTTGGAGGAGGACGGGGAGAGGGAGGTGGACGAGGACGACCCGGCAGTCGACGAATACAAGGACCAGGAAGCGATGGACGAAGAGGAGAAGGAGAGCGAGGATGATGGGGATGCGTGATGGTTGACTTGATGCAGTGCAGTGGTAGTTTAGTATGCATGGTCGTAAATGGTTGGATTAAACGTAATGTGTGTGTGTGAGGCCTTGTGAAATGTGTGACACGTGACTCACCTTAATCTCAAATTTTGGGGGAAGTTTATGCTAAACCCGGGAAAATTTTGTGGTTGGGGAAAATTTTGTGGTATGACACCCCCCCCCCCCCCCCCCCTCTCCCAAGCCCTATACAACTTTTTTTGGCCTGCCCGGGGGTTTTTTTTGCCCTGCCCGGCCTTGCGTCTTTTGGTGCGTCTTACAGGTCAAGGGTCAGCGTCCTGCGTCTGGACGCATGCGTCTGGACGCATGCGTCCAGGACGCAGGACGCGTCTTTCTGAACATAGCCCACCGGCTCTCTTCGGGAAGAACGGGCCGTACCTTGTCTCAAAGAGAAACTGGGAGGGGGGAGGAGGTAGGGGTCTAAGAGAAAGGACCTTCTCTCACGCCCCGCTTGCCCCCATAACCCCTGCACCCCCCTCTCCACCTCCCCTCAACCACCCACACGCCCCTCCGCCACACACCTGCGGCACTTGGGTCGTTCTGCCCGACCCCATCCCACTGCACACGGAGATGGCAGGGCAGGCCCGCATGTACCCTCCCCTTCCTCCCCCCACCCACGCATTTCCCCTTCCCCACCCCACACACCCGCACTCACCTGTGGCACTTGCGTGGTCTTCCCCGACCCTGTCTCGCCGCACACAAGCACGGCGTTGCTGCCCCCCACCGCCTCCATCACCTCGCCTTCCATTGCCACCACTGGCAGCCCCGCCCGCTGTGCCTCTATCTCCTCCCGCCGCTCCACCCGCACCCACAGCTTCCCTCCCCTCTGCCCCGCCTGCTGCCCTCCCTGCTCCCCTTGACCACCACCCTCCCCTCCCTGCTCTGGCTTGCCTTCCAATTCTTTTCCCTGCTTTCTCTGCTCCGCCTCCACTGCTGCTCCTTTGCTCTCTGCTGCCTGCTGCTGCTCTCCTTCCTCTGCGCTGATGACGTCATCCCTGACCTCCTCCATTCGGTGCCCCTCCTGTTCGCCCAGCAACCCCTGATTCTCCTCTACTTTCCTGTCCCCCACCTCTTCACCTTGTTGCTTCCCCTCCTCTCCCTCCTCCCCATCATCGCTATCACTAACCTCTCCCTCCTCTCTGCTTCCCTCCTCCCCACTGCTCTCCCTACTCGTGTCCCCCTTCACTTCCGTCGCCATCGCTTTATTCGCACCGTCCCCACCTCCCATGCCCTCTGCAGCCATCTCTTTCATCTCCACCTCCATCCCCACACACTTTCCTCTCTTCACTGCTCCTTCCCTCCCCTCCTTTCCTCCCTTTACTGCCCCTTTTTTCCTCTCGCCCACCCCACTCTCTTCCCCCTCGTTTCCCCCACACCTCGCCCTCCCCCTCTCATCCTTCCACGCCAACAAGCCTTCAACCCTCTCATCCGCACTATCCTCATCATCCCCTTCCTCACTTTCCTCCTCACTCTCCCTCCCTCGCCCCCCCGCCCGTCTCTCCCGCAGCAGCAGAGCCTGCAGGGCAGCAGGGGGGGTCAGCCCTGCCTCTACAAACGCCTTGGCGCGCTCAACCTTCTGCTTGCTGCTGCCACCCTGCTGGGAAATAGTGGCGTGTAAGGGAGGCAGAAAAGGGGGGGAGAAGAGGAAGGGGGTTAAAGGAGGGGTCAGCCCTGCCTCTACAAACGCCTTGGCGCGCTGCACCATCTGCTTGGCGCGCTGCACCATCTGCTTGGCGCGCTGCACCATCTGCTTGGCGCGCTGCACCATCTGCTTGGCGCGCTGCACCATCTGCTTGGCGCGCTGCACCATCTGCTTGCTGCTGCCACTCTGCTTGCTGCTGCCACTCTGCTTGCTGCTGCCACTCTGCTTGCGGGGAGGGAGAAGGAGGGTTGGGTAGGAAAGAATGGAAGAAGGGTTTCCACGATTTCTCAAATCCACCCATCCCGGGGGGTCAGCCCTGCTTGCGCTGCCACTTGGGGATGAGGTTAGGGCAGGGTCAGGTAGGGTGGGGAAAGGGTGGACGGAGCAGGGTGGGGGGAGGCGGGTAGGGGAAGGAGGGTAAGGAAAGGCGGGTAGGGGAAGGAGGGTAAGGGAAGGAGGGTAAGGGAAGGAGGGTAAGGGAAGGAGGGTAAGGGAAGGAGGGTAAGGGAAGGCGGGTAAAGAGGACAGGTATGAGAGGGCGGATATGCAGTAAAAAAGATGGAGAGGAGGGGGCCAGGGAAGAGTAGAGGGGGTGAGGGCACAGGAAAAGGGGGGAGGCGGGGGCGCACATGCACACACGCACGCACACACTAAGTACCTTCGTGCAACCTGCTACTCTCACACTTCCGCCCATCAACTGCCTCACCTCACTCCCCCACTTCTCCGCTTCCCATTGCCCTCCCCTTGCCCTCCCCTTGCCCTCCCCTTGCCCTCCCCTTGCCCTCCCCTTGCCCTCCCCTTGCCCTCCCCTTGCCTGCCGCTTGCCCTCCCCTTGCCCTCCCCTTGCCCTCCCCTTGCCCTCCCCTTGCCCTCCCCTTGCCCTCCCCTTGCCCTCCCCTTGCCCTCCCCTTGCCCTCCCCTTGCCTGCCGCTTGCCCTCCCCTTGCCCTCCCCTTGCCCTCCCCTTGCCCTCCCCTTGCCCTCCCCTTGCCCTCCCCTTGCCCTCCCCTTGCCCTCCCCCTGCCCTCCCCTGCCCTCCACTTGCCATTCCCTGTCCCCCTCTCATCTCTCCTGCCCCCCCACCCTCCCCGCACCTGTCCCAATGTGCTGCTGGGTGCCATGAGATGCAGTGCGGTGGCCGACGCCTCGTGCTGCCTGGGGGCGCAATGGGGAAGGGTGGATGGGGGGTGGCAAGGGGAATGGGCCAAGAGGAACAGGCAGTGGGGCGAACAGGCAGTGGGGCGAACAGGCAGTGGGGCGAACAGGCAGTGGGGCGAGCAGGCAGTGGGGCGAACAGGCAGTGGGGCGAGCAGGCAGTGGGGCGAACAGGCAGTGGGGCGAACAGGCAGTGGGGCGAACAGGCAGTGGGGCGAACAGGCAGGCAAGCAGCACAATCACCCAGGGTGCTCTGCCAGCGGCGGCGGCAGCAGCAGTGGCAAGTACATTCAAATGACACATGCACCTGCCCGCCGCCGTCGCTGCGAACACAAGAGCGCTCATAGCGCAGGGAAACCAACAAGGTGTACAGAGACGATTTCGAGACGTCTCAAAAATCATGCGGTGCGGTAACCCAGTTACGCAGGATCCTGCAGAACGCAGCATGGTGATGATGAGGAAGCAGCACGGTGATGAGGAACATACTTGACTCGGGGAAGTTGGAATGGGGGGAAAGGAGGAAGCGGTGAAGACGAAATGGGAGGGAGGGGGGGGAGCGGGGAACAAGAAACGGGAAAACGGGAGAAGCAAGGGACAAGGAGTGAGGGGAATGGGGAAGCTGGGAAGATGGACATGGGCGGCAAGGGAAGATGGACATGGGCGGCAAGGGAAGATGGACATGGGCGGCAAGGGAAGGGTGAGTAATGCACTCACTGCAGCAGCAGTGAGGGACGAGTGAGTGATGCACTCACTGCAGCAGCAGTGAGGGACGAGTGAGTGATGCACTCACTGCAGCAGCAGTGAGGGACGAGTGAGTGATGCACTCACTGCAGCAGCAGTGAGGGACGAGTGAGTGATGCACTCACTGCAGCAGCAGTGAGGGACGAGTGAGTGATGCACTCACTGCAGCAGCAGTGAGGGACGAGTGAGTGATGCACTCACTGCAGCAGCAGTGAGGGACGAGTGAGTGATGCACTCACTGCAGCAGCAGTGAGGGACGAGTGAGTGATGCACTCACTGCAGCAGCAGTGAGGGACGAGTGAGTGATGCACTCACTGCAGCAGCAGTGAGGGACGAGTGAGTGATGCACTCACTGCAGCAGCAGTGAGGGACGAGTGAGTGATGCACTCACTGCAGCAGGTGGATGGCTTGCTTGCGCTTCATCTTCTTCTCCCTCTCCTCCTGCCATGCACGCACGCGCCCCATGCCCAACATGCACCCCATGCCCCCCATGCCCCCCATGCCATGCCACCCATGCATCGCACCCCACCCATGAGATGAGAGTGGAAAGGGGGGGAAACCAAGGGCAGGGTAGGGGAGGAACGAAGGTGCAGGGAGGTAGGGGAAACACAGTGAGAGGGACGAGGATGTGGTAAATAGAGCATTCCTAAATGAACGGAATGGCTGCATGCACCATTCCTCACCACCCCTCTCACCACCCCTCTCACCACCCCTCTCACCACCCCTCTCACCACCCCTCTCACCACCCCTCTCACCACCCCTCACCAGCCATCACCTGCAGCTGCTGCACCTCGCGCCTCTCTCACACACATTCTCACCACTTCCTCTCCCCCACCTCTCAAACCAACCAACCCACTTTCCCCCAACAGCACGTTGACAATTACAAACCCATCTCCTCCACCCCGACCCCCAGCCCCAGCCCCCTACCTTCCCCCCAACCTTCCCCTCCCCCTTCCCCCTCCCCCTCCCCCTCCCCTTCACCTTCCCCCCCCAAGCCCCCCCCTCCCCTTTCCTTTTTCCTCCCCCACAAATTGTCACCTGGATGCGGCGCAGCTTGCGCTGCACGCGCTTGCTGTTGCGCCGCTTCTTGCGGTCGTCCACCAGCTCCAGCTCATCGTTGTCCAGCGCCACGTCAGCAGCCACGTCAGCGCCGGATGCCAGCTCAGCTTCGACCCCGTCCACTCGCTGCGGGAGAAATGCAGAAAGGCAACAGTGATATGCAAGGTGGGGCCATAGAGCTCACTCACGGAGTGCCATGCCATGCATGCATTTCACCCACAAAACCTTAGGACCAAGTGACTTTTGCATCGACTATAAAGTCACCCCGAGAGCTTTCCACTCAAAAGGTCATGGTTGTCACGAAACGACATACATTCCACTTACTCAAACTGCCCAAAACCCACCTGATAATACCTCCCCCTCCTGCAAAAGACTTCCTCCTGCTGAAACCCCCCTGCCTGCCTAAAACCCTCCGCCTGCCAAAAAACCCTCTCCCTGCCTAAAACCCTCCGGATGTCTAAAACTCTCCGCCAGTTTCGAAACATCCGCCTGCCTAAAACCTTCCACCTGCGCAGGAGGTCCCTGGCGCGGTGCTCCTAGCAGCACTGCTGCTCCGCCCAGCGCACCTCGCAGGGCTCGTGGTAACGGCTGCCCCGCGCGCACGGCGCAGCGGGCGCGATGACGAGCGCGTTGCTGCCGCCGCCGTCATCCCCCACCGCGCTGCCGTCCTCCCCGCCCAGCGGCAGCGGCGGATTGCCTTCGTGGGCCCCGCGCCTGCCGTGTACGCGGAGATAGCGGATGCGCGCGGAACGGGAAGGGGGAGCCGGGGGGTTGGGGGTTGGGGGGAGAGGGTGGGGGGAGGGAGAGACGAGGAGGTGTGGGAGGAGGGGGGAGCGGGGAGATGGAAAGGGGATCTTAAAGAACGCGCGAGCGACGAGGAGGCGAGGGGGATGAAGAACAGCAAGGGCATTTCCTCGTCGCGCTCGCGAGGTCTACTGAAGTAAAAACTTCAAGATTTAAGGTAAGAGGCGACCGCTGCCGCTACTGCCGTTACCGCCGCTACTGCCCTACCGCCCTACTGCCGCGGCACACGAGGCGAGCCCGCGCAACCCGCGCGCACGCGGGGCTCCGCGCTGCCGCACCTGGGTTTCCGCGTGGCGCGCTTCAGCTGCGCCTTCTTCTGCTTCGGCCGCCCCATGCCGCCCGCCTCGTCTGCTCAACTGCTGCCGGCTGACTGCTGGCGGCTCCTGGACGATCGACAAGGTGTGGCGTGAAGCACGCTCTTGGAGTTGCAGATGGGGAGGTCGCGAGTAGGCATAGGTGGTTGTAAGTGGGGTTCAACGAGGTTCAACCTAGAGGGGAATATAAACCAGTCTGATCTACTCACTGTTTTACTGAATCTTTAGAAAACCTATTACCTGTTACGGGTGCAATAAAACGAGGTAGCGAGAATTGCTCGGAGTACTAAGTATGAGTGAAGGCATGAGCGAATACTTAGGGCGCGTAACCATTTTGCATTTTTAGATTTTGACGTACCGTCCGATTATATGGAATCTGACTGTACGTTTATAACAAAACGGACTGTCCGATTTGAATGTTTGCAACTTCGGACTGTCCGAAGGCAGATGTGACACTTTTTCCACATGCTAGGGTTTCGCGATGGTTTTCCCTTCGCCATCTCAAATGTACATCAGTAACGCCAGTCACAAACCATCGCAATTTTCGCCAGTTGAGTTCAGCGCTTCGGACAAACATAGGAAATGTCAAACAAACACAAAGGCCGTCCAAACCAAGCTCATTCAATGTCAGAAGGACCAGGTATCTGGGACTCTTGTGTTTCGAGAACATCTGTGGCAGGAGTGGTAGTATTGATAAAGCCCGGTTGCGGGGAGTTAGGAGTGGTGTTGTCAGACTGGGTGTTCTGGGCGTAGCTAGAGGGATCCATTGTGCAGAGAAGTGAGTAGTGATGAGAAGTGGGTCAATGTCGTGGCTTCTTGTATTGTAATATGGCTAGTTGTGATTGGTCAATGTCAATCTTTGCATCCGAGTCGCATTTTTTCATGTTTTGGCGAGGCGGTCCGCTAAAATTCAATTTCGCCCGCCAATCGCGTGCGCGGACAGGCGGACAGTCCGTTTGTGATTCGGACAGTCCGATGTCAGAGTTTCGTGTCCGAACATTATAGCTTATACATTTGTGTAGGCTGTAGTGGGGTAGCCCACAAGGGGTACAACCCAATTAGGGTTAGTACTTGTACCCAACTCTTTCATAGTTTAATCATTCTCGTTTCTCATCATGGTATCGAGCAAGTTCCCGAGTGGGAATGCTGCCTAGGGCCCACCACGATTTTTTTCTCCAAGCCCGGAGCGCGCTTCACTCCTACCCGAGTCGCGTTTCGTGTGCCCTACCTACCCTCGAGCCGCCCTTAGTGGCCCCTTTGGCCGCCCTTACGGCCCCTCGCGCCGCCCTCTAAGGCCCCTCGCGCCGCCCTTACGGCCCCGCCTAGGCCCCTTACGACCCCTCCGCGGCCCCGTCTAGGCCCCTTGCGGCCCCGTCTAGACCCCTCCGCGGCCCCGTCTCGCCCCTTACGGCCCCGCCTAGGCCCCTTACGGCCCCTCCGCGGCCCCGTCTAGGCCCCTCCGCGGCCCCGTCTAGGTCCCTCCGCGACCCCGTCTGGCTCCTTGCGGCTCCGTTTCGGCCCCTCTGCGGCCCCGCTTAGGCTCCTCTACGGCCCCGTCTGGCCCCTTTACGGCCCCGTTCAGGCCCCTTCGCGGCCCCGTCTCGCCCCTTACAGCCCCGTTTAGGCCCCTCCTCGGCCCCGTCTAGGCCCCTTTTGAGGAAATTAGAACGAGAATGAATGAAGTATGAAAGAGTTGGGTACAAGTACTAACCCTAATTGGGTTGTACCCCATATAGGCTACCCCACTACAGCCTACACAAAAGCATAAGCTATAATGTTCTGACACACCCCCATAGGCAAAGTGGGGGAGTACAAGTGGTCACAAGACCAGTCAAGCAAAGCAAAGCAAAGCAAGCTCAGGGTGGATCACAAAGTCACCACACATTCCGAGCACAAGGTCAAGGCCACAAGGCCAGTTCACATGCAGGAGTACATATATATATATAAAAGGCTAGACAAGCAAGAGCAGGTGTATATATATATGTAACAGTACAAGCAAGGTCAAGAGGTGAGCAAGTGAGGCAAGGCAGGCACAAGACCCAGCTGAGTACAGAAGCGCTGATGATCACAAGGCGCAAGCGCCTTGGTGAAGATATCAGCAGTGTTGGCCTCAGAGGCCAAGTACGCAAGACGCAGCTGACCACGCTGTTACAGCCCACGAGCAAGGAAGTAGCGGAGAGCAATGTGCTTCGTTCTGTGCTCCAGTCTCTGCTCTCGACACAAGGCCAGCATGGCCTTGTTGTCTACGTACAGCACTGGAGGAGAACGAGGCGGCTCTCCGAGGTCAGTCAGCAGGTAGGTGAGCCAGCGAAGCTCCTGTGCAGCCATGGCCCCGGCGTAGATCTCAGCCTCACAACTGGAGCCGAGAACAGAAGACGAGCGGGTAGCCCGCCACGAAACAGAGCCGGAACCAAGGCTGAAGGTGTAACCCTGTGACGACCGCTGCGTAGCCTGGTCGTCAGCCCAAGAAGCGTCTGCGTGCCCAGTGAGAACCACTGGACTCTGCCCTCCAAGCACAAGCCCCATGCCTGACGTACTGCACAAGTAGCGCAACACCCTCTTTGCTGTAGCCATGTGCTCCGATCTGTGTCTCCCAGGAGCAACATAGCGTGCGAGAATGCTAAGAGGGTATGCAAGGTCAGGTCGAGTGCAGGTCATCAGGTACATGACGCAGCCAACAAGCTCTGGGTACGGGCCACTCGACTCTACGGACTCATCCGAAGGCAGAGCTGAGAGCGAGTGGCGAGTAGGCAGAGGAGTGGCCTGAGGTGAGGAGTACGTGAAGCCGAAGCGCTGAAGGACCTGCTGCACCATGTGTGACTGAGTCAGGGTAATGGTGCGCCGTGCTCTGTCCCGGGTGATCTGCAAGCCAAGGTAGCTACGCAGTTCACCTTGGTCTGTGCACGTGTGTCTCTTCTGCAGCTCGGACTTCACGTGGGCGAGTCCAGCAGTGTCAGCTGTGGCAAAGACCAAGTCGTCGACGTACACGAGGATGTAGAACGGCGGCAAAGAGGTGCCGGTGCGCAGAAACAGCGACGGGTCGGCAGTAGAGGGAGCAAACCCAAGAGCCGCAAGTGTAGTCCTCAGTGTGTCGTGCCACTCACGCGGTGCCTGGCGGAGATCGTAGACTGGCCGCCCTTCTCGGCCCCTTTCGGCCCCGGCTAGGCCCCTTTCAGCCCCGCTTAGGCCCCTTTCGGCCCCGTCTCGGCCCCTCTGCGGCCCCGCCGCCACCTGCGGCCCCGACGCCACCTGCGGCCCCACCGCCACCTGCAGCCCCGTCGCCGCCACCTACGGCCCCCTCGCCGTCACCCGCGGCCCCGTCGCCCTACCCTAGCGGCCCCATCATCGCTCCGCCGCCCAGCGACCGAGCCGCCGAGGAGCACAGCAGCCGAACCACCCGCCTACCGAGCAGCCGAGCCGCCCAGCAGCCGAGCCGCCCCGCAGCCGAGCCGCTGAGCAGCCGAGCCGCCCGGCAGCCGAGCCGCCCTGCCGCCGAGCCGCCCAGCAGCCGAGCAACCTTGCAGCCGAGCCGCCCTGCCGTCGAGCCGCCGAGCCGCCAAGCCGCCCTACCGTGTAGCAGCTGCTGTTCCTACCGGTGCTCCCCGGCCCCTCCTTCCTAGGACTAGTGAGCTCACTTCCTCCTAGGCCACTGCAGTCATGGCTACCCCCAGTGTCCTCACTTTTGATGCTAAGGGCCGTGCCGTTGACTTTGAGGTCTGGGTCGATGACCTCCACCTGTTTCTCCAGTGCGATAGGGCAGACAGCCTCTCCCTGTTTCACCTCACTTCTGGTGCCTCTCCTGCCCCTGCTGCTAATGCTGACGCCACTATTCGCTCACAGTGGGCCACGCGCGATGCTGCTCCACGCCTTGCTGTGCGCCGCCACTTACCGACCACTTAGCGTGCACACTTTAGCCAGTACAAGAGTGCTCAGACCTTGTACGACGCTGTAGTTGCACGCTACTCTTCCCCTGCCACTGCTGCACTGAGCCGCCTCATGCTACCGTACATCTTCCCTGACCTTGCTGCCTTTCCCACAGTCGCTGACCTCATTACGCACCTCCGCACTAGTGACACTCGCTACCGCGCTGCGCTTCCTGCTGAGTTCTGCGCCAAGAACCCTCCACCCATGTACATCACCCTCTACTACATAGTCATCTGGCTCCCTGACTCTCTCCGCGTAGTCAGGGACCACTTCCTCTCAGTTTGCCCCACCACTCTCACCGTTGACCTCCTCGAGAAGGCCCTCCTAGCGATAGAGAAGAGCATAGTCGTTGTAGGAGCCTCTCGTGGTGACCCTCGCACCCCCGTCTTTGAGGGGTGTTCTCCCTCCCCCCTCTTGCCCTCTGTTGCCTCTACTGCTGCGGCCGACCTCGTTGGTTTCGAGTCGGTCGGCGCTGCGTCTGCCCCGAGCGGGAAACGCTGCACTGGTAGGGGCAAGGGGGGCAAGGGCACTAGAGGGGCTGGAGGGGGCGGTGGAGGTGGTGGTGGAGGCAGTGGAGGGAGTGGGGGTGGTGGTGGGAGTGGTGCCAGGGGTGGCGGTGGCGGCGGCAGCAGTGGAGGAGGCGGAGGCGGTGGAGGTGGCGGAGGGAGCGGAGGCGGCGGAGGTGGCGAAGGAGGCGGAGGTGGAGGAGGCGGCGGAGGCGGCGGCGACGGCGGCGGCGGTGGTGGAGCGGGTCACGACTCTGCTCAGAGGAGTGGCTCAGGTGGTGGTCCGCGCCAGCAACAGCGGAGTGGTGTGACCCTGTCCCTTCAGCAGCTTCGTGAGTGGTACACTGCGTGTCAGCGCAGTGGGGGTTTTGGTCCTTGCGCTTACGTCCTCCGTACCGGCGACCGCGCTGGTGAGCAGTGTGGAGGCCCGCACTCCACCCAACGCTGCTTTGGTCGCGTGACGGACGCTTGGCGTCGCCAGTTTCCTGAGGCGTCAAAGATCCCTTGCAGGGGAGATCTGACTAAGGCCGGGGTTGCTATCTTTGATCTTGACTTTGATGCTATTCTTGCTGCCATGTATGCTGTTGATACTAGTATTGCGGATGACTGTTACCTGTGTGTACCGCCTGACCTCGGCATTGACGTCGCTGCTCTAGGTGATGGTGAGGCTGCTGCTCTAGGTGCTAGTGCGTCTGCTGCCCTAGGTGCCAGCGCGTCTGCTGCCCCAGGTGCTGGTGAGTCTGCTCTCTCAGGTACTACGTCGGCTCAGGCCTTCCACACCTTCACCCTGGACTCGGGTGCGTCCCGCTCTTTCTTTCGAGACCGCACCACTCTTACGCCGCTAAGTCGGCCGGTTGCAGTCTCCGTGTCCGACCCCTCTGGGGGTCCTGTCCTTGCTAGCTTCTCCACTGTCCTACCGTGCCCGGCAGCCCCCTTTGGCACTCTGTCTGGTCTCTACCTCCCCTCGTTCTCTACAAACTTGGTGAGTGGAGCGGACCTACAGGATAGGGGGGTTGATTAGTTCACTCCTGCGAGTCAGCGAGTGACCCACTGCACGTGTGCTCGGACAGGCCCACACTTGGCCACGTTCACATGCGGCCAGGGTCGAGCCTATACACCCTTACTACTGAGTCTCCTCCTGCTACTAAGTCTGCCCAGGTAGCTGCGTCGAGTCAGGTGTTTGCTGCGGCGTCCAGGTCTGTTCCTGAGTCTGCTCCCTGCTCGTGTCGTCTACTGTCCCACCAGACTCTCCTTTGGCACCACCGCCTTGGTCACCCCTCCTTGCGTCGTCTCCGAGGCATGGCATCCCGTGTCCTTGTCTCTGGTCTCCCTCAGTCTCTCCCTCCCCTTCCTCTGGGACCTGGCCCTACCTGTGTCCCCTGCGTCGAGGGGCGACAGCGCGCCGCCCCTCACTTCTGCGAGTTTCCTCCGACAGAGGCTCCGCTGCAGACTCTCCACATGGACGTGTGGGGTTCAGCCCGCGTCAGTAGGAAGGGGCGAGAGCGGTACTTCCTGCTGGTGGTTGACGACTACTCGCGTTACAACATGGTCTTCCCCTTGCGCACCAAGGGTGACGTCACTGAGGTGTTGATCGACTGGACCCGCGCAGCTCGTCTCCAGCTCAGAGAGAGTTTCGGCTCGGACTTTCCTGTTCTGCCACTGCACTCTGACAAAGGCGGGGAGTTTTCCTCTGCCCGTCTTGGAGCCTTCTGTCGTGCAAAGGGGATCCGCCAGACCTTCACGCTTCCAGCCTATCCACAGCAAAATGGGATTGCTGAGCGCCGCATTGGCATGGTCATGGACGTCGCTCGTACGTCCATGATGCATGCGGCTGCCCCCCATTTTCTGTGGCCGTTTGCGGTTCAGTACGCCGCGCATCACCTCAACCTTCAGCCCTGAGTCTCCTTGCAAGAGACCTCCCCCGCCTTGCGGTGGACCGGGAAGGTTGGCGATGCGTCTGCGTTTCGGGTCTGGGGATCTCGGGCGTTTGTCCGCGACTTGTCTACGGACAAGCAGTCCCCCCGTGCGGTTCCCTCCGTCTTCCTTTGGCTTCCCCCCTGACGCGCTTGGCTGGCAGTTTTACCTCTCTTCCTACTCTTGCAGACCCGGAGTCTAACTCTCTTCGTGCAGCTAGTCCTTCTGTCACGCGTCTCCTGGCTACTGTTGTCATTGACCTTTCCTTTCAGTCCACTGCTGCGTCTGCCTTGGTTGCTGAGCTTGTCGACTTCGCTGCTCGCAGTCGTCTAGACTACGCCGCTAGTCTCATTGCTGAGTCTGAGTATGTCTGTCCTCCGTCCGTCGGGGGTGAGTCTGCTCTTAGCATGGACGTCCTTGAGGACATGCAGGAGGAGTTCCAGTGCTTTGCTGCTGCTTTGCCCCATCTCGTGTCCACGCTGATTGCCCCTGAGGGAGACCCGGATGCACCAGACATCCCGACTCCTCGATCGTACGCTGAGGCGATCGAGGGTCCCTACTCCTCTCAGTGGCAGTCGGCCATGGACGCAGAGATGGCTTCCTGGAAGTCCATACGCACCTACATCATCGAGGTTCCCCCACCTGGGGCGAACATCGTCAGTGGCATGTGGATTTTCAGGGTGAAGCGGCGGCCGGGTTCTCCGCCTGTCTTCAAGGCCCGTTACGTGGCTCGAGGCTTCAGTCAGCGGTAGGGAGTTGACTACATTCAGACCTTCTCTCCCACCCCGAAGATGGCCACTCTTCGGGTGCTGCTGCACATAGCCCCTCAGCGCGACTACGAGCTTCACTCTCTTGACTTCAGCACAGCTTGCGGCTCTTGGGTTTGCTCCTTCTACAGCCGACCCGTCGCTGTTTCTGCGCACCGACACCTCTTTGCCGCCGTTCTACATCCTCGTGTACGTCGACGACTTGGTCTTTGCCACTGCTGACACTGAGTCTCTCGCCCACGTGAAGTCCGAGCTGCAGAAGAGACACACGTGCACAGACCTGGGTGAACTGCGCAGCTACCATGGCTTGCAGATCACCCGAGACAGAGCACAACGCACCATTACCCCGACTCAGTCACACATGGTGCAGCAGGTCCTTCAGCGCTTCGGCTTCACGTACTCCTCGCCTCAGGCCACTCCTCTGTTTACTCGCCACTCGCTCTCAGCTCTACCTTCGGATGAGTCCGTAGAGCCGAGTGGCCCGTACCCAGAGCTTGTTCGCTGCCTCATGTACCTGATGACCTGCACACGACCTGACCTTGCATACCCTTTTAGCATCTTGGCACGCTATGTTGCTCCTGGGAGACACCGACCAGAGCATATGGCTGCAGCGAAGAGGGTGTTGCGCTACGTGTGCAGTACGTCGAGCATGGGGCTAGTGCTTGGAGGGCGAGGTCGAGCGGTCCTCAGAGGTCACGCAGACGCTTCTTGGGCTGACGACCAGGCTCTGCAGCGGTCGTCACAGGGTTACACCTTTTGCCTTGTTTCGTGGCGGTCTACCCACTCGTCTTCTGTTCTCAGCTCCAGCTGTGAGGCTGAGATCTACGCAGGGGCCATGGCTGCACAGGAGCTACGCTGGCTCACCTACCTACTGACTGACCTAGGAGAGCGGCCTCGTTCTCCTCCAGTTCTGTACGTAGACAACAAGGCCATGCTGGCCTTGTGTCGGGAGCACAGACTGGAGCACAGAACGAAGCACATTGCTCTCTGCTACTTCCTGGCTCGTGAGCTGCAGCAGCGTGGTCAGTTGCGACTTGCGTACGTGGCCTTTGAGGCCAACAGTGCTGATATCTTCACCAAGGCCCTTGCGCCTTGTGATCATTAGCGCTTCTGTACTTTTCTAGGTCTTATGCCTACCTGGCCTCACTTGCTCACTTCTTGATCTTGTTTGTACTGTACTCTTTCTATACCTGCATTTGCTTGTTTACCTTTATATATATGATCTTGCATGTGAACTAGCCTTGTGGCCTTACTCTTGTGCTTGGACTGTGTTGTGACTTTGTGATCCACCCTGAGCTTGCTTTGCTTTGCTTGACTGGTCTTGTGACCACTTGTTCCCCCCCACTTTGCCTATGGGGGTGTGTCAGAACATTATAGCTTATACATTTGTGTAGGCTGTAGTGGGGTAGCCCATAAGGGGTACAACCCAATTAGGGTTAGTACTTGTACCCAACTCTTTCATAGTTCAATCATTCTCGTTTCTCATCATTTCGTGTCGTTGGAAAGCGGAAAAAGTGTCATGAGAGTTCGAATTTTTAGCGATGTTGCAAACGTCATCGCAAAGAACTGAACGACATTAAACGAAATTGGTAACCCTTCGCCACGACGGACGGTCCACGGTTCGTTCCGTCGGGTGCAAAATGGTTACACGCCCTTACCATATTCCCCCGGATATAGCACACTAGGGTGATCCCTTGTAAAAGAAGGAGGGGGAGGGAGGGGGGAAAGGGGTGGTCTTAACACAGGAAAATTAATATACTACCCGGATGTTTTCGTATGACAAATTTTTTTATTGTGTTGGACACAACTGTTAATACTGAACTTGGTGGTCTGCTTTTGGCGAGCAACAAGAGAGCGGATCGTGGTTCGCTCCGAACGACCCTTGACGAATCACAGCGTTGTCGGAAAACCCTTAACCAGTCACAACGCATTTGCCTCTAACAGCAATTCCCTTCCCTCCTCCCCCCCCCCCCCCCCCCCCCCACCCTCCATGCAGCAAATTCGCCCCCTGACGCAGCAAATTTGCCCCCTGGCGCAGTGTCAGAATATTATGTTTCTCTAGTATGCAGTGGGGTACTCTATAGTGAGTACAACCCTTTTAGGGTTTGCTATATGTATCCCAATGTTTGCTAGTGAACCCCCTTCTCTCTTCTTCATTCCTCAATTCTCACATGCTATCAGAGCATCTACGCTCCTGGCCTGTGGTCCCACCTAACTGCTTTCGCTGCTACTCTGTGTTCGGCACGCCCCGTGGCGTGCCCCTCGCGCTACTCTTAGCGGCCCCGTTGCCGCCCTTCCAGGCCCCTCGCGGCCCCTTCGCGCCCCCGTTGCCGCCCTTCCAGGCCCCTCGCGGCCCCTTCGCGGCCCCGTCGCCGCCCCTTTCGCGGCCCGGCGCCGCCCTTCCAGGCCCCTCGCGGCCCCTTCGCGGCCCCATCGCCGCCCCTATCGGCCCCGTCGACGCCACTAGCGGCCCCGTCGCCGACCCTAGCGTCCCCGTCGCCGTTCCTATCGGCCCCGTCGCCGCCGCCAGCGGCCCCGTCGCCGCCACCAGCGGCCCCGTCGCTGACCCTAGCGGCTCCGTCGCCGCTCCTATCGGCCCCGTCGCCGCCGCCAGCGGCCCCGTCGCCGCCGCCAGCGGCCCCGTCACCGACCCTAGCGCCCACGTCGCCGCTCCTATCGGCCCCGTCGCCGCCGCCACTTGCGGCCCCGGCCCCGCCCCGGCCATGCTCCGTCGCCAGTCGCGGCGCACCGGGGGCACGTGCACCGCCCCCCCCTCTTTTCTTGTCGCCCGTCGCGGCTCCCTGGGGGGCTGCGACCTGGGGGGGGGGGGGGGGGCGAACGTCGCCCCTTCTGCCGCCTGTTTTGGCGCCCTGGGAGGCCGCGCGTCGCCCCCCCCCCCCCCCCCCGGAACCTCCCTACCCGTCGCCCGGCCCTGCCCTGTATTAGGGTTTGGGGATGGCGAGTAGGGGGTGGCGGGTGTGTGGTCTCCCCTGCTCCTCCTCCTCCTCTGTCTCCCACTGCTGCTGAGGGGGGTGGGTGTGTGGGAGTCGACGGAGTGGTGCTAGGGGGTGGGGTGTGAGTGAACCTAGGGGTGCAGTAGGGGGTGTGTGAAATGGGGGTGGGATAGTTTGGGGAGGTTGAAGGGGGTGGCCGCCGTGAAGCCAGCAGCTCCAGTCGCCCGTGAGACCGTTGCGCCAGTCGCCCGTGAGCCCGTTGCGCCAGTCACCCGTGAGCCCGTTGCTCCAGTCGCCCGTAAGTCCGTTGCTCCTGCCGCTCAGAGTTAGCCGCGGAGCCAGTTACTCCAGTAGCCCATGTGCCAGTTGCTCCAGTTGCCAGTGTGCCAGTTGCTCCAGTTACCCGTGTGCCAGTTGCTCCAGTTGCGCCGTGTGCCAGCAGCTTCAGCTGCCGCCCACTACCTCCTCTCCTCTCATAGTCCCTCCTCCTCCACACTTGCCCTCTGCGATAGCCTCTAGCTTTGCTTACATTTGTGAACTTTAAACTGTTGCTTCTTGTACTTGTGCTCAGAATGTGTGGTGACATTGTGATCCACCCTGAGCTTGTTCTGCTTTGCTTGCTGTGCTGATTACACCCCACTTTGACTATGGGGGTGTGTCAGAATATTATGTTTCTCTAGTCTGCAGTGGGGTACTCTATAGTGAGTACAACCCTTTTAGGGTTTGCTATATGTATCTCAATGTTTGCTAGTGAAACCCCTTCTCTCTTCTTCATTCCTCAATTCTCACACGCAGCAGATTCACCCCCTAACACTGCGAATTCACTCCCATACTGTATAATTAGCATCATAACGTGTTTCGGTTTGAATTGTTGATTACAAATCTACATGGAAATCCCCCTATAGAGGAAGGAGGGGGGGCTTATATTGTTCACCCCTCGGGGTAGAATAATTTCGAGGCTTAATAAACATCCCCCCCGAATTAGCTACACATGGGTGTTCTATTTTGGGGGAGTCTTATATCTAGGGGATTATGGTATGTGCGAACATGCAAATGGTAACGCGGTGCATGCGAGCTAGCTAGTGCTACGCTAGCAAAGAGGTTCAGGCTAGTCCTGAACCGTATGCCCACACGATCGGGCCAGCGGAGCATGGTTTGGTGAACAGTGCGTGCGAATGTTGGCGAAGCCCCGTTAGCAATAACGGGCGAACAACGGCTGCTGCTGTACGCGGTGTTGTAGCATGCGGTAAGGAATGTCGAGAAATCCGTACACTAACCACCACCCCCCACCCCCCCCACCGTGACAGTTGGCTTGTGATTGGGATGTATGGGCCAAGTAGGTTGACGTGGAATGATAGGCTGATGTACCAGTCTGTCGGCAATAGGAAACGGACGGTAACTAGGGTGATCATGTGGCTGATCTGGAAGAGTCCACAATAGCGCGGTCGAAGTTTCGGTACGACGCGCAGTCTTAAGTTATGTGTGTCGAGCAGTACGTAGTCCCCTGACTGGTACGTTACTGGGCGGCGCTGGCGGTCAGCGTTCCTTGTTGCGATCACGCTGGCTTTTTCAATTGCGTCTACAGCCCGCGTTCGGGCAACTTGCAGAATCTCGACGAACTGTTCTTCGTGTTATGAAGAAGAAGTGATTGCACTATGAAAGTTGGAGTACAAGTAGGAAACCCTAACTTTGTGTACCCCCTACAGGCTAACCCACTATAGCCTACACAATAATAACACATATAGTGTTTGACACACCCCCATAGGCAAAGTGGGGGAGAACAAGGGGTCAGAAGACCAGTCAAGAAAGACAAGCAAGCTCAAGGTGGATCACAACGTCACCACACACTCCGAGCACAAGCAAAGGGCCACAAGGCCAGTTCACATGCAGAAGTATATATAAGTAGTACAGACAGCAAGGGTGATCTCAACCTAGCAGAGCAAACAGGCAGGAGTATATATAGAGATCATAGTACAAGCAAAGCCTACAACAAGTGAGACAAAGTGGGCACTAGCCCCAACAAAGTACAGGATCGCTGATGATCACCAGGCTAAAGTGCCTTGGTGAAAATATCTGCGGTGTTGGCCTGAGAGGCCACGTAGCGCAGACGAAGCTGACCACGTTGCTGAAGCTCACGAGCAAGGAAGTAACGGAGAGCGATGTGCTTCGTTCTGTGCTCCTCACACAAGGCAATGGCAGCCTTTTTGTCGACGTACAGCACTAGAGGAGAACTAGGCCGCTCTCCAAGGTCGATCAGCAGGTAGGTGAGCCAGCGTAACTCCTGTGCAGCCATGGCTGTGGCGTAGATCTCACCCTCACAACTAGAGTTGAGAACCGAAGACGAACGAGTAGAGTGCCACGAAACTGAACCAGAGCCAAGGCTGAAGGTGTAACCCTGTGACGACCGCTGAGTAGCCTGGTCGTCAACCCAAGAAGCGTCTGAGTGCCCAGTGAGAACAACTGAGCTCCCTCCTCCAAGCACGAGCCCCATGCCTGATGTACTGCACAAGTAGCGCAATACCCTCTTTGCAGCATCCCAGTGCACCTTTCGGTGACGACCAGGAGCGACGTAGCGAGCCAAAAGGCCAAGAGGGTATGCTAGATCAGGACGAGTGCAAGACATCATGTACATGAGGCAACCAACTAGCTCTGCATAAGGACCACTCGACTCTACGGACTCATCCGAAGGCAGAGCTGAGAGCGAGTGACCTATAGCCAGAGGAGTGGCCTGTGCTGAGGACCAGGTGAAGCCGAAGCGCTGAAGGACCAGCTGCACCATGTGTGACTGAGTCAGGGTAATGGTGCGCCGTGCTCTGTCCCGGGTGATCTGCAAGCCAAGGTAGCTGCGCAGTTCACCCAGGTCTGTGCACGTGTGTCTCTTCTGCAGCTCCGACTTCACGTGGGCGAGAGACTCAGTGTCAGCTGTGGCAAAGACCAAGTCGTCGACGTACACGAGGATGTAGAACGGCGGCAGCGAAGTGTCGGTGCGTAGAAACAGCGACGGGTCAGCAGTAGAAAGAGAGAACCCAAGTGCCGCAAGAGTAGTCCTCAGTGTGTCGTGCCACTCACGTGGCGCCTGGCGGAGACCGTAGACCGGCTGGCGGAGGCTCCACTGGGTACCAGGAGGGAACGACCCACTAAAGCCAGGAGGGCGGCGCAGCCAGATCTCCTCGTGCAGACTGCCCTACAAGAAAGCTGTGCTGAAGTCAAGAGAGTGAAGCTCGTAATCGCGCTGAGCAGCAACACGCAGTAGTACCCGAAGAGTGGTCATCTTCGGTGTGGGGGAGAAGGTCTGGAAGAAGTCTACTCCCTCTCTCTGACTGAAGCCTCGAGCAACGTAACGAGCCTTGAAGACAGGCGGAGAACCCGGCGGCCGCTTCACCCTGAAAATCCACATGCCACTGACGATGTTCGCCCCAGGTGGGTGAACCTCGTCGACGTAGGTGCCTGTGGACTTCCAGGAAGCCATCTCTGTGTCCATGGCTGACTGCCACTATGAGGAGTAGGGACCCTCAATCGCCTCAGCGTACGATCGAGGAGTCGGGATGTCTGGTGCATCCGGGTCTCCCTTAGGGGCAACAAGCATGGACACGAGATGGGGCGCAGCGGCTGCAAGACACTCAAGATCCTCCTGTCTGTCCTCAAGGACGTCCGTGCTAAGAGCAGACTCACCCCCGACGGACGGAGGACAGACAGACTCAGACTCAGCGACAAGACTTGCAGCGTAGTCTAGACGACAGCGAGCAGCAAAGTCGACAAGCTCAGCAACTAGGGCAGACGCAGCAGCAGACTCAAACGAAGGGTCAGTGACAGTAGTGGCCAGGAGACGCGTGACAGTAGGACTGGCAGCACGAAGAGAGTCAGACTCAGGGTCAGCAAGAGCAGGAAGAGAGGACTCACGAGGAGACGGCAGAGGGACACGCTGCGGAGCAGTGGAGGGACACAGTGGCATCCGGTGTGTGCTAGGGACTGGTGGCGGACGCTCACGCGGAGTACGGTGATTGGTGGAAGTAGTACGAACAGGGGACTCAGGACGGGATACAGGCGACACAGAGTGAGACTCAGGCTGACGACGCTCTGTGAGACCGCCTGTAGGACCAGTGTAGGGAGAAGGACGAGGAAGTGGCGAGGCAAGCGGTAGCTGTGACTGCGACTGGACCGGCAGTGGACACTCTACGGAGTGAGGGGGACAAGGCGGAGGTGACTGACCATGAACCTGCTGAAGGAGTGGAACAAAGTACGGCCGCGGCCGCGAGGTGCCCCCTGCAGCAGCAGAGACAGCTCCAGAACCTCCAGCAGCTCCAGCATCACCCCCAGCATCTCCAACGCCCGAGTCTGCAGCACCAGCAGCAGCTCCAACGCACAGGTCCGCAGCACCAGTAGTAACCCCAACGCCAGGGTCCGCAACACCAGCAGTAGCTCCAACGCCCTGGTCCGCAGCAGCAATAGCAGCTCCAACGCCCTGGTCTGCAGCACCAGCAGCAGCTCCAACGCCCGGGTCTACAGCACCAGCAGCAGCTCCAACGCCCGGGTCCGCAGCACCACCAGCAGCTCCAACTCCACGGTCCGCAGCACCAGTAGCAGGGTCCGCGACACTAGGAGAGCCACTCTTGAGACTGCACCGCCGTGCGTACCACTCACGAAGACGCTGGGGAGAGGGCAGCTCCCGCCTAGGCGAGGAAGTACGAGCACCCGCTCCAGCAGCACCCCTAGCTCCAGAAGCACCTCTCCTGAGGCTGCAGTACTGTAAGTACTGATGGAAAGCGAGCGAATCTGGAGAGCCTACAAGAGATTAAGTCCGCCGACTTCGACGGAACATTGCGTGCAGCTCACGTAACCTTAAACTATGAGCAGGTACGCGTTAGAAAGGTCTTAATCTCTACTTTCCAGAATGGTAACGCACGCTTTCAACAAAGATCTAGGCCGATCGCTATCGCGATCTAAGTGCGACGGTGTATCCTGGCGGAATTATTAGGCAGCCATGGATTAGTTCAAGAAAGTGGTTTTAGGAAGGGTTCAGATCTGAAAAGTGACGAGTTGTTCAAACCCTACCAGCCCAACCCTCGCCCTACAACAATCCCCAACAACTCAAAGTGCTAAACTAGCAACACCAAAGGTGTTGTAGTGAATAGCAAAGGTTTGTTGGTACTTGTTGGGTGCGAGATCAATACCAGCCCGCAACAAGTCTAACCACCACATTTTGCCCAAACCCTTAGCCCACAACCAGCTAGAGCAAAAAACCACAACCACCTACACAATCAACACTCCCCCTTGCTCGTGCTGGAGGTGGCTGAACACCACTGGGCAAAATCCTTCACTTCACTCCCCCTTGCCAAGGGAAGGGCGCCATCCACAGCACGAGGTCGTCAATGCAGAGAAGCACCAGTCCTCCCACATCCTGCTCAGGCACCATGCTGACATGGGGCTGCATCCCCATCAAGGACATGCACACACCATGCCGCTCAAAAGGGAGGGGTTTGGTGAGTATATCTGCTGCTTGACGGTTGGTGGGGCACCACCGGAGGATCACCTCGCCGCACGCCACCATCTCCCTGATGAAATGCCACCGAACCTGCATGTGCTTGGTGCGGCCATGCAAGCATGCATTCTGTGCAAGGGCAATGGCAGACTGGTTGTCCACAAACACAGGCACACCACCAGCAAACTCATGCCCAAACTCCCCAAACAAACGCTTCAGCCACACACCCTCCTGAATGCACTGACACAGACTGATGTACTCACTCTCAGTGGTAGACAATGCAACCACCGGCTGCCTCTTGCTTTGCCAAGAGATGGCTGCACCATTGTGGCAATATACATAGCCGGTGTGACTCTTGCGATCAGCTGAATCTCCAGCATAATCAGCATCACTAAAGCCCACCAACTCGACCTGAGGCTTGCTGTGTGCGGGGTAGAAGATACCTGACTTGACACAACCTTTCAAGTACCTTAGCACTCTCTTAGCAGCCTGCAGGTGAAATGGCTTGGGACAAGACACAACCTTGGACAGCTGTGACACTGCATAAGCAATCTGCGGCTGTGTGGTCGTGCTTGCATACATGAGAGACCCCACAATGCTTTGATAGAGCCGGACTTGCTCATCTCGCAGCAAGGGCTCCTCAACATGTGCATGCACGTCGAACCCTGTAGGGAGAGGGGTACGCAAGGAGTTAGCCTCAGAAAGACCAAAGGACTCAAGCATGTTGAGAATGTACCTCTCCTGATGAATCAAGATGCCACTCTCATCACGCTCAATCTGCACCCCCAAATAGTACTTAGCCTCCCCAAAGTCCTTGATGCGGAAATGAGAGGACAAGAGACCCTTCACCTTGTCCAGCAAGACCATGCTCGAAGACATGAGCAGAATGTCATCCACATAGAGATAGAGGGACAGCCGGCCCTCATGCCTCACCAAGTGGTACAAGGCGGGGTCACACTCCGACCTCTCAAACCCAAAATCCATCAGCGCCTCGTCAAACTTGAGGTACCACTGCCTTGGAGCTTGCTTTAGCCCATAGATTGATTTCCTGAGTCGGCAAACTCTGCCGGACCCATCATCAAAACCAGGGGGCTGCCTCATGTACAGCTCCTCCTTCAAGACCCCATGAAGATAGGCAGTGGTCACATCCATGTGATGGATGTGAGACCCCGAGGATGCTGCCATCCCAAGGGAACCTCTCAGGGTGGTAGGTTTACCCACTGGGGTATATACCTGGTCATAGTGAACGCCTCGTGTTTGAGTGTTCCCCATGGCCACCAACCTGGACTTAGGCCTCTCAATACTCCCATCAGCCATGTGCTTATACTTCCACACCCACTGACACCTCAAGACCTCCATTCCAGGTGGCACACAAGCTGGATCAACCAGCTCAAAAGACTCGTTCACCCTATGCGACTCAAGCTCCGCACGCATGGACTCAACCCACTCAGGACGGGACAAGGCCTCCTTGACCGACTTGGGCTCATGCACCTGACCCATGAGACAGAAATCAAGCCCAAGCTCACCCCCCTCAGCATCCACAAACATGCACTCCTCCAAGTCATGCACCTCATGATCGTGCATGCAAGCATACTGTGCACTTGGTGTGAACCTTTCAGGTGGCCGGGAGATGCGTGTGGTGCGGCGCAGAGGTGAAGCCTCCCCCTGCTCCAAACTTTGCAGCTTCTCTTTCCAAGTCACTCTCTTCATGGGGGACCGTGGTGACTTGGACAGCTGCTGCTGCAGTAGTTGCTGCCACCTACCCACATGAACGGGCGGTGTATGCTCCTGTGGTGGCTGCTGCGGCTTCTCTTGTTGCTGCTGCTGCTCCTGTGGCTGCTCCGGGTCATGGGCTGGTGCGTTAGGGTCAGGGGTAGAACCAGCAGTTGGTGACTCCTCATGGTGAGGTGCAGCTGCCTTTTGTTCCTCTTGCTGCTCCTCTACCTCCTCTCCAGGGTCCTCCCATGCCCCCTCAAAGATGGAAGAGGTGTAGGGATCCTGAAGGGAGCTCCCAACTGTACTAGCACCATGCTCTTTCCACCCCTTATAGCTCAGCCCCTCGTGGAAAACCACATCCCTGCTTTCCACCACCCGCTGATCCGCCACACTCCACAACATCCAAGCTTTGCTCCTCTCCGACACCCCAAGAAAAATGCCCCATTGTGCCTTAGGATCCAGTTTCCTCCGTTGCTGGTCGGGCACTTTGTACTGCGCCATGCACCCCCACACTCGTGCCATGGATACACTAGGCACCTTCCTGGTCCACATGAAGTAAGGGCTCTTGCCCCCTAGCCCCTTGCTGCCCATTCTGTTCTTAACCCAGTTGGCATATTGCACTGCTGCCCCCCACCAAGTATGGTCCAGCTGCGCATGAGCAAGCATGGCTCGGGCAAGGTCAATGAGGGTCCGGTTAAGCCGCTCCGCTGCCCCATTTTGCTGCGGCGTGTAGGCAACTGAAAGCTGGTGGGTGATGCCCTTGTCTTCAAGGAAAGACTCCAGATCCTTCCCCATGTACTCCCCACCCCGATCAGACCTTAGTATCTTCACCTTCGCCCCGGCTTCCCTCTCCGCATAGCGTATCCAACGTTTGAAGACCTTGGCCACCTCATCCTTGGTTTTCACCAAGGTAACCCAACTTAGGCGGCTGAAGTCATCCAAGAAGGTGATGAAGTATTTGCTGCCCTTCTCCCTATCCGGTGTTTGCATGGGGCCACACACATCCGTGTGCACCAACTCAAGAGGTGCGGAGGCTCGAGTGGTGGAGGTAGGGAAAGAGGTCCTTGGCAGCTTCCCGGTCGTGCAATCAGGGCACTTGCTTGGCTGCCCACCACCCTCCTTGATCTCCACACCCTTCAGCTCCCCCTTCTTCACACACTCCACAAGTTGCTGCCTTCCTGCATGCCCCATGCGTAGGTGCAGCAAATCTGCCGTCACCTGCTCCACGTCCCTCCAACGGCTGCTACAAGCGGCTTCCTTGGCTTCAACTCCATGTGCCCTCTCCACCTGAGGCACACAAACTGGAACAAGGTATAGGCCCTTCTCTAATTTGGCCTCCATCACCACAGCTCCACCCTTGCGAACGGTGCCACCTTCCATGGTGAAGGTGCATATGTATTCTTGCCTCGCAAGTTGAGAGCATGAGAGAAGGTTGGCTGCCAAATCAGGAACATGAAGCACACCCTTCACATTCAGCACCTCCCCCTCCTTCCCCATGACGGTGATGGTGCCGATGCCGATTGCTTGCAGCGTATCTCCGCTCCCCACAATCACATTTCTAGAGCTAGGTGGGAGGGAGTGATAGGTGGTGAAGAGGTCGCGCCGAGGTACCATTCCACAGGTTGCCCCAGAGTCTAGAATGAGCTGATTGGGGTCAGCCAACACACGACCAGCAAGCGCCGTCTCCTTCTCCAAGGATAAGAAGGAGAAACCATCATCCGATGAGTCATCTTTTCCCTTCTTATTCTCGTTTGCCGCCGTTGCTGCCGATTTCTCTTTGCTGCCCTTCTTGTTCCATGCTCCATTCTTCATCCTCCTCTCCACCCACTCAGGCCTAGTAACAGGTGGAGCCTCTCCTGGGTACCCTTGAGGCTTCCACCCATCAGGACGGCTCCAACACTCCTTCCAAGAATGATTCCGGTTGCATCCAGGGACGAGGCACTTGTCGAGCTCCTTCTTCTTCCCCCCACCTCCTTGCCGCTGCTGGTATTTCTTGGAGGCAGCCCTATCCCCTGCCCCCATTCCCCCTTCAACTATTCTACCAGCATCCCGTTTGCGAGCCTCATCAGAGACCAACACCTCCCATATCCAGGCCTTGGTCCATTTCTGTTGCTCAAGGTGAAGGTATTGTAGTAGGGCCTCGTTCACCTCTTGGTCCAGCCCCTGGAGTGCGGTGTAGATGATCTCCTTCTCATCTACAGTGTAGTTCAACTCCTCTAAGGCTCTCACATACTCATCCACCCTCTAGAGATACTGCACCATGGTCTCCCCATCGCCATAGTTGCGTTCCATGGTGTAGAACCGCTTCCTCCAGGTGAGTATGCTTAGCCACCTCTTTTGCAAATGTCGATCTTGAACTCTCTTCCATGCTAGTGCAGCTGCTCCTTGCTTGCCCTTCAGGTCAATCAGCATCTTTAGGAGCTCTAGTTGGCCTTCCAAGGCCCAACACAGGTACTGGAACGCTTGCTTGTCCTTGCGGTCCCATGCTTCCTGTGCCTTAAGAAGCTCCTCCGCACTAAGCCGTTGCCTTCCGGTTCATGGTGCTGCTGATCCACCTCCACTTCCCTCAGTTATGGATGAGCTAGAGGCTCCCCCAGCCCCTTCTCCCATTTGGCTAGAGACTCCAGTAGATGCCTTTCCTTCATCAGCTTCAGGTCTTCGCTCCGATCCCTCCAAAACGCCTTCTAGGTCTTTGATACCTAGCCAAAGCGTAAACTGGAACCGCCATAGCGAAAAATCCGAGCCAGTGAACCTAGGAGGGCCATCTAATTTCTGGGCCATGATCAACCCTAGATCTGGAGGTCCTTCAACCAATTTGAAATATGATGAAAAGAGGGAATGTCGCAGGCCTAACCAGCTCTGATACCACTGATGGAAAGCGAGCGAATCTGGAGAGCGTACAAGAGATTAAGTCCGCCGACTTCGACGGAACATTGCGTGCAGCTCACTTAACCTTAAACTATGAGCAGATACGCGTTAGAAAGGTCTTAATCTTTACTTTCCAGAATTGTAACGCACGCTTTCAACAAAGATCTAGGCCGATCGCTATCGCGATCTAAGTGCGACGGTGTATCCTGGCGGAATAACTAGGCAGCCATGGATTAGTTCAAGAAAGTGGCTTTAGCAAGAGTTCAGATCTGAAAAGTGACGAGTTGTTCAAACCCTACCAACCCAACCCTCGCCCTACAACAATCCCCAACAATCCAAAGTGCTAAACTAGCAACACCAAAGGTGTTGTAGTGAATAGCATAGGTTTGTTGGTACTTGTTGGGTGCGAGATCAATACTTGCCCGCAACAAGTCTATCCACCACATTTTGCCCAAACCCTTAGCCCACAACCAGCTAGAGCAAAATACCACAACCACCTACACAATCAACAAGTACCACTCACGCAGTTGCTGTGAGGAGAGAGCTCCTCCAGGCGTAGCACTCCCAAGCTCAGCACCCCCAGACTTAGCACCCCCAGACTCAGCACAAGCAGGCTCCGTACTCCCAGGCTTAGCACCCCCAGTCTCCGCAACCTCAGGCTCTGCACGCTCACGCTTAGCACCCCGAGGAGGACGAGAGTCGACAGCTACCTCGACAAGCTCAACCGGGTCTACCTGGGACACACCTGAGAGAGTGGCACCCTAAGGGGGGAGGGGGTCTACTACAGCAGCACCTGGCGCGAGGAAGAGAGGCGGGGGAGGGAGCGGGGCAGTGCGGTAGGGGAAGAGGCGGTAGAAGGGTACCAACTCGTCAAAGGTGACGTTTTGAGAGACGAGGATACGGCGCGAGGTAGGGTGGTAAAACTGCCAACCAGACGCAAACGGACCGCAGAAAGTGGGGGGCAGCCGCATGGATCAAGGAGGTACGAGCGACCTCCATGACCAAGCCAATGCGGCGCTCAGCAACCCCATTCTGTTGTGGAGAGGCCGGAAGCGTGAACGACTGGCGGATGCCGTGCTCCGCACAGTAGGCTGCCAAGAGGTCAGAAGAGAACTCACCACCTCTGTCAGAGTGCAAGCGCAGGACAGGAAAGTCCGAGTGGAAACGCTCGCTGAGCTGAAGATGAGAAGCGCGGATCCAAGGGATCAAAACATCAGGGACCTCACCCTTGGTGCGCAAGGGGAAGACCGTGGTGTAGCGCGAGTAGTCGTCAACAACTATCAGGAAGTACCTCTCCTGACCCTGACCACGGACGCGGGCTGGGCCCCACACGTCCATGTGGAGCGTTTGCAAGGGAGCAGTCGTTAGGGGAAACGAAGAGGAGTGAGGAGCGGCGCGCTGCCGCCCCTCGACACAGGGAAGACAGGAAGGAGCAGGCGAGGGTGGGAGGGGAGGGAGAACCCTGGGAAGACAAGAGACAAGGTACCGTTTGTGCATTGCCCGAAGGCGCTGCACGGACGGGTGACCAAGGCGGTGGTGCCAGAGGACTGTCTCGTGCGTCAGAGAGCGGCACGAGCAGGGGGCCGACAGCTGACCTGATGCAGACGCACACGCAGCTACCTGAGGGGACTCAGTAGTCAGTGTGTACAGGTCCGACCCCGGCTGCCGTGTGAAGGTCGCCAGGTGACGGCCCGTCCGAGCACACGTGCAGTGTGTCACGCGCTCGTAGGCAGGGGTGAACTGGTGGACACCCCTGTCTTGGAGCGCACTACCCGCCACCAAGTTCGTTGAGAACGACGGGAGGTAGAGACCGGACAGTGTGCCCGACGGGACGGCCAGACAGGGGAGGACAGTGGAGGAGGTCGCAAGGACTGGACCCCCAGAGGGGTCAGCGAGAGAGACTGCAACGAGCCGAGCAAGCTGCTCAAGAGCCGTGCGGTCACGAAAGAAACAGCGGGAGGCACCTGAGTCTAGTGTAAAGGTTGATGGAAAGCGCGTGAATCTGGAGAGCGTACAAGAGATTAAGTCCGCCGAATTCGACGGAACATTGCGTGCAGCTCACGAAACCTTAAACTATGAGCAGGTACGCGTTGGAAACTATGATCTGAAACTATGATCTGTAACCTTAAACTATGATCTGAAAAGTGACGAGTTGTTCAAACCCTACCAACCCAACCCTCGCCCTACAACAATCCCTAACAACCCAAAGTGCTAAACTAGCAACACCAAAGGTGTTGTAGTGAATAGCAAAGGTTTGTTGGTGCTTGTTGGGTGCGAGATCAATACCAGCCCGCAACACCACATTTTGCCCAAACCCTTAGCCCACAACCAGCTAGAGCAAAATACCACAACCACCTACACAATCAACACTCCCCCTTGCTCGTGCTGGAGGTGGCTGAACACCACTGGGCAAAATCCTTCACTTCACTCCCCCTTGCCAAGGGAAGGGCGCCATCCACAGCACGAGGTCGTCAATGCAGAGAAGCACCAGTCCTCCCACATCCTGCTCAGGCACCATGCTGACATGGGGCTGCATCCCCATCAAGGACATGCACACACCATGCCGCTCAAAAGGGAGGGGTTTGGTGAGTATATCTGCTGCTTGACGGTTGGTGGGGCACCACCGGAGGATCACCTCGCCGCACGCCACCATCTCCCTGATGAAATGCCACCGAACCTGCATGTGCTTGGTGCGGCCATGCAAGCATGCATTCTATGCAAGGGCAATGGCAGACTGGTTGTCCACAAACATAGGCACACCACCAGCAAACTCATGCCCAAACTCCCCAAACAAACGCTTCAGCCACACACCCTCCTGAATGCACTGACACAGACTGATGTACTCACTCTCAGTGGTAGACAATGCAACCACCGGCTGCCTCTTGCTCTGCCGAGAGATGGCTGCACCATTAAGGCAATAGACATAGCCGGTGTGACTCTTGCGATCAGCTGAACCTCCAGCATAATCAGCATCACTAAAGCCCACCAACTCAACCTGAGGCTTGCTGTGTGCGGGGTAGAATATACCTGACTTGACACAACCTTTCAGGTACCTTAGCACTCTCTTAGCAGCCTGCAGGTGAAATGCCTTGGGACAAGACACCACCTTGGACAGCTGTGACAGTGCATAAGCAATCTGGGGCTGTGTGGTCGTGCTTGCATACATGAGAGACCCCACAATACTTTGATAGAGCTGGACCAGCTCATCTCGCAGCAAGGGCTCCTCAGCATGTGCATGCACGTCGAACCCTGTAGGGAGAGGGGTACGCACGGGGTTAGCCTCAGAAAGACCAAAGGACTCAAGCATGTTGAGAATGTACCTCTCCTGATGAATCAAGATGCCACTCTCATCACGCTCAATCTGCACCCCCAAATAGTACTTGGCCTCCCCCAAGTCCTTCATGCGGAACCGAGAGGACAAGAGACCTTTCACATCGTCCAGCAAGACCATGCTCGAAGACATGAGCAGAATGTCATCCACATAGAGGTAAAGGGACAGCCTGCCCTCATGCCTCACCAAGTGGTACAAGGCAGGGTCACACTCCGACCTCTCAAACCCAAAATCCATCAGCGCCTCATCAAACTTGAGGTACCACTGCCTTGGAGCTTGCTTTAGCCCATAGATTGATTTCTTGAGTCGGCAAACTCTGCCGGACCCATCATCAAAACCAGGTGGCTGCCTCATGTAAAGCTCCTCCTTCAAGACCCCATGAAGATAGGCGGTGGTCACATCCATGTGATGGATGTGAGACCCCGAGGATGCTGCCATCCCAAGGGAACCTCTCAGGGTGGTAGGTTTACCCACCTGGGTATATACCTGGTCATAGTGAACGCCTCGTGTTTGAGTGTTCCCCATGGCCACCAACCTGGACTTAGGCCTCTCAATACTCCCATCAGCCATGTGCTTATACTTCCACACCCACTGACACCTCAAGACCTCCATTCCAGGTGGCACACAAGCTGGATCAACCAGCTCAAAAGACTCGTTCACCCTATGAGACTCAAGCTCCGCACGCATGGACTCGACCCACTCAGGACGGGACAAGGCCTCCTTGACCGACTTGGGCTCATGCACCTGACCCATGAGACAGAAATCAAGCCCAAGCTCACCCCCCTCAACATCCACAAACATGCACTCCTCCAAGTCATGCACCTCATGATCATGCATGCAAGCATACTGTGCACTTGGTGTGAACCTTTCAGGTGGCCGGGAGATGCGTGTGGTGCGGCGCAGAGGTGAAGCCTCCCCCTGCTCCAAACTTTGCAGCTTCTCTTTCCAAGTCACTCTCTTCATGGGGGACCGTGGTGACTTGGACAGCTGCTGCTGCAGTAGTTGCTGCCACCTACCCACATGAACGGGCGGTGTATGCTCCTGTGGTGGCTGCTGCGGCTTCTCTTGTTGCTGCTGCTGCTCCTGTGGCTGCTCCGGGTCATGGGCTGGTGCGTTAGGGTCAGGGGTAGAACCAGCAGTTGGTGACTCCTCATGGTGAGGTGCAGCTGCCTTTTGTTCCTCTTGCTGCTCCTCTACCTCCTCTCCAGGGTCCTCCCATGCCCCCTCAAAGATGGAAGAGGTGTAGGGATCCTGAAGGGAGCTCCCAACTGTACTAGCACCATGCTCTTTCCACCCCTTATAGCTCAGCCCCTCGTGGAAAACCACATCCCTGCTTTCCACCACCCGCTGATCCGCCACACTCCACAACATCCAAGCTTTACTCCTCTCCGACACCCCAAGAAAAATGCCCCATTGTGCCTTAGGATCCAGCTTCCTCCGTTGCTGGTCGGGCACTTTGTACTGCGCCATGCACCCCCACACTCGTGCCATGGACACACTAGGCACCTTCCTGGTCCACATGAAGTAAGGGCTCTTGCCCCCTAGCCCCTTGCTGCCCATTCTGTTCTTAACCCAGTTGGCATATTGCACTGCTGCCCCCCACCAAGTATGGTCCAGCTGCGCATGAGCAAGCATGGCTCGGGCAAGGTCAATGAGGGTCCGGTTTAGCCGCTCCGCTGCCCCATTTTGCTGCGGTGTGTAGGCGACTGAAAGCTGGTGGGTGATGCCCTTGTCTTCAAGGAAAGCCTCCAGATCCTTCCCCATGTACTCCCCACCCCGATCAGACCTTAGTATCTTCACCTTCGCCCCGGCTTCCCTCTCCGCATAGCGTATCCAACGTTTGAAGACCTTGGCCACCTCATCCTTAGTTTTCACCAAGGTAACCCAACTTAGGCGGCTGAAGTCATCCAAGAAGGTGATGAAGTATTTGCTGCCCTTCTCCCTATCCGGTGTTTGCATGGGGCCACACACATCCGTGTGCACCAACTCAAGAGGCGCGGAGGCTCGAGTGGTGGAGGTAGGGAAAGAGGTCCTTGGTAGCTTCCCGGTCGTGCAATCAGGGCACTTGCTTGGCTGCCCACCACCCTCCTTGATCTCCACACCCTTCAGCTCCCCCTTCTTCACACACTCCACAAGTTGCTGCCTTCCTGCATGCCCCATGCGTAGGTGCAGCAAATCTGCCGTCACCTGCTCCACGTCCCTCCAACGGCTGCTACAAGCGGCTTCCTCGGCTTCAACTCCATGTGCCCTCTCCACCTGAGGCACACAAACTGGAACAAGGTATAGGCCCTTCTCTAATTTGGCCTCCATCACCACAGCTCCACCCTTGCGAACGGTGCCACCTTCCATGGTGAAGGTGCATATGTATTCTTGCCTCGCAAGTTGAGAGCATGAGAGAAGGTTGGCTGCCAAATCAGGAACATGAAGCACACCCTTCACATTCAGCACCTCCCCCTCCTTCCCCATGACGGTGATGGTGCCGATGCCGATTGCTTGCAGCGTATCTCCGCTCCCCACAATCACATTTCTAGAGCTAGGTGGGAGGGAGTGATAGGTGGTGAAGAGGTCGCGCCGAGGTACCATTCCACAGGTTGCCCCAGAGTCTAGAATGAGCTGATTGGGGTCAGCCAACACACGACCAGCAAGCGCCGTCTCCTTCTCTAAGGATAAGAAGGAGAAGCCATGATCCGATAGGTCCTCCTTTCCCTTCTTATCCTCGTTTGCCGCCGCTGCTGCCGCTTTCTCTTTGCTGCCCTTCTTGTTCCATGCTCCGTTCTTCATCCTCCTCTCCACCCACTCAGGCCTAGTGACAGGTGGAGCCTCTCGTGGGTACCCTTGAGGCTTCCACCCATCTGGTCGACTCCAGCACTCCTTCCAAGAGTGCTTCCGGTTGCATCCAGGGACGAGGCACTTGTCGAGCTCCTTCTTCTTCCCCCCTCCTCCGTGCCGCTGCTGGTATTTCTTGGAGGCAACCCTATCACCTGCCCCCATTCCCCCTTCAACTCCTCTACCAGCATTACGCTTGCGAGCCTCATCAGAAACCAACACCTCCCATATCCAGGCCTTGGTCCATTTCTGCTGCTCTAGGTGAAGGTATTGTAGTAGAGCCTCGTTTGCTTCTTGGTCCAGCCCCTGGAGTGCGGTGTAGATGATCTCCTTCTCATCTACTTCATAGTTCAGCTCCTCCAATGCCCTCACATACTCATCCACCCTCTGGAGGTACTGCACCATGGTCTCCCCATCGCCATAGTTGCGTTCCATGGTGTAGAACCGCTTCCTCCAGGTGAGTATGCTTAACAACCCTTTTTGCAAATGTCGATCTTGAACTCTCTTCCATGCTAGTGCAGCTGCTCCTTGCTTGCCCTTCAGGTCAATCAGCATCTTTAGGAGCTCTAGTTGGCCTTCCAAGGCCCAACACAGGTACTGGAACGCTTGCTTGTCCTTGCGGTCCCATGCTTCTTGTGCCTTAAGAAGCTCCTCTGTACTAAGCCGTTGCCTTCCGGTTCGTGGTGCTGCTGGTCCACCTCCACTTCCCTCAGTTATGGATGAGCTAGAGGCTCCCCCAGCCCCTTCTCCCACTTGGCTAGAGACTCCAGTAGATGCCTTTCCTTCATCAGCTTCAGGTCTTCGCTCCGATCCCTCCAAAACGCCTTCTAGGTCTTTGATACCTAGCCAAAGCGTAAACTGGAACCGCCATAGCGAAAAATCCGAGCCGGTGAACCTAGGAGGGCCATCTAATTTCTGGGCCATAACCAACCCTAGATCTGGAGATTCTTAAGCCAATTCGTAATATGATAATAGGAGGGAATGTCGCAGGCCTAACCAGCTCTGATACCACTGATGGAAAGCGCGTGAATCTGGAGAGCGTAAAGAGATTAAGTCCGCCGACTTCGACGGAATATTGCGTGCAGCTCACGTAACCTTAAACTATGAGCAGGTACGCGTTGGAACGGTCTTAATCTCTAATTTCCAGAATAGTAACCCACGCTTTCAACCAAGATCTAGGCCGATCGCTATCGCGATTTAAGTGCGACGGTGTATTCTGGCGGAATTAGTAGGCAGCCATGGATTAGACCAAAAGACTAGCTTTAGCAAGAGTTCAGATCTGAAAAGTGACGAGTTGTTCAAACCCTACCAACCCAAACCTCGCCCTACAACAATCCCTAACAACCCAAAGTGCTAAACTAGCAACACCAAAGGTGTTGTAGTGAATAGCAAAGGTTTGTTGGTGCTTGTTGGGTGCGAGATCAATACCAGCCCGCAACACCACATTTTGCCCAAACCCTTAGCCCACAACCAGCTAGAGCAAAATACCACAACCACCTACACAATCAACAAAGGTGTGCAGTGCCTCAGTCGACTCAGTAACAGGGGGCGCAGACGCACCAGCACCTAGAGCAGCAGCCTCACCAGCACCAAGGGTAGCAGACACTCTTGCACCTAGAGCGGTAGCCTCACCGGGTCGAATGCCTGGGTCGGGCGGAACACGCAGGTACTAGGCACCCTCTCCACTAATAGACATCACATACATGGCAGAGAGAATATCATCAAAGTCTAGAGCAAAGA
Source organism: Closterium sp. NIES-65 (assembly GCA_948144175.1). Lineage (NCBI taxonomy): Eukaryota > Viridiplantae > Streptophyta > Zygnematophyceae > Desmidiales > Closteriaceae > Closterium > Closterium sp. NIES-65. The sequence continues at coordinate 332,819 of CANXME010002168.1, forward strand.
TATCAATGTTTTGCTTCATCAGATCAGCCCAGCGGGGCAGCTCATTGGCGTCAGGGAACTGAGTACGCCAAGCGTCGTCGAGGCGTGAGAAGCAGCGCTGCGTGGGGTGCGCCCTCCCACATGTCTGACCAGTGCGGTCACCAGTGCGGATGACGTACGTGCAGCTAAGGCCACCACCCCCCCCCCGTGCTGAGAGTACCACTCACGGAGCTCCTGGGGCGACGGAGAGTGCTGTAGGCTCTGGCCACCGCCAGTGCCTCCACGACCACCATTGCCGCCACCACCTCCTCGACCACCTCCTCCCCTGCCGCCCCCGCGTCCACCGTCGCCCAAACCACCGCCCCCACCCCTGCCACCGCCCCCGCCGTTGCCGCCACCACCCCCACCGCTGCCACTAGCCCCACCACTCCCACCACCACCCCCACCGCCGCCACCACCCCCACCACCGCCTCCCCCGCCGTCACCTCCGCCTCCCTTGCCCCCTTTGCCCTTGCCGCGGGGGGCCCGCTCGAGGCAGATGCAGCCCCGACCTTCTCAGAACCAAGGAGGTCGACAGAAGAAGTAGAGGCTACAGAGGGAAGAAGGGGGGAAGGGGCACACCCCTCAAAGAAAGGGGTGCGGGGGTCGCCACGAGAGGCACCTACAGCGACTATGGTAGCCTCAGCTGCAACGAGTTCCTTCTCGAGGAGGGCAATGGTGAGCTCAGTGGGGCAGCGAGCTAGGAAGTGATCCCTGACAGCACGCAGAGTGTCAGGGAGGCGGGTGAATAGGTGATAGAGAGTGAGCCAGAGCGGGGGAGGGTTCTTGGCAAGAAACTGATCGGGCATGGCGGCACGGAAGCGGGCCTCACTAGTACGGATGTGCGTGATGAGGTAAGCGACTGTGTGGAACGAGGCCAGGTCGGGAAACAGGTAGGGGAGTGAGAGACGGCCTAGCGCGGCAGAGGCAGGTGAGGAGTAGCGGGCAACAACAGCGGTGTACAGTGCCTGTGCAGTCTTGTGCTGGCCATAGTGCTCGCGCTCGTCTATCAGCAGGGAGTTGCGAATAGCGAAGCGAGCGTGGGCGTCACAAGTCTGCCACTGTGAGCGGGCAGTGCTGTGAGCAGTAGCAGCAGGAGCAGTAGCATGGCCTAGGGCGTGATCGTACAGTGAGATGTCCTCCTTGGCAGTGAGCTGTAGGAAGAGGTGTAGGTCATCTAGCCAGGTATCGTACTTCACTGGGCGGCCCTCAGCATCGAAAGCTAGCACAGGAGGGCTAGCCATAGCAGCAGTAGAGTAGTAGTAGTTGCACCCTAAAAACAGTAGGCAGGGCGACTCAGGTAGGGCGGCTCGGTCCAGTACGGGCGGCGCGGCTCGGTTCAGGTAGGGCGGCTCGGTCGGGTAGGGCGGCTCGGCTGGGTTCGGGCGGCGCGGCACGGTTCGGGCTGAGCGGCTCGGTTCGGGCGGCTCGGTTCAGGCTGGGCGGCTCGTGGGTGTCGCGGCGGGGTGCTAAGGAGTGGCGCGCAGGTCGAGAGGGGGCCGACGGGGCCGCTAAGGGGCAAACGGGGCCGACGGGGCCTCTAAGGGGGGTCGCGCGTGGGGTTGACGGGGCCAGCGGGGCCGCTAAGGGGCGGCTCGTGGGGTCGACGGGGCCGGCTGGGGCCTCTAAGAGGGGCGACGCGCGGGGTTGACGGGGCCAGCGGGGCCGCTAAGGGGCGGCACGTGGGGTCGACGGGGCCGACGGGGCCACTAAGGGGTGGGCGCGCGGGGCAAACGGGGCCGACGGGGCCTCTAAGCGGGGCCAGCAGGGCCTCTAAGGAACGGCGCGCGGGGTCGACGGGGCCTCTAAGGGGCGGCGCGCGGGTCGCTAAGAGGGGGGCGGGTCGCGGGCCGCGGGGCCTTAGGGGGCCGTGAAAACAAGGCGCACGAGGGCGCTAGGGGGGGAGGTGCTCGAGGGCGCTCCGACAGTAGGGCGGACGAGGGCGCTAGTAGGTAGCAATAGTGGTGGGCCCTAGGAATCGGTCCTAGCGGAGGACCTTCTCTGATTCCATGTTATGAAGAAGAATTGATTGCACTAAGAAAGTTGGAGTACAAGTAGGAAACCCTAACTTTGTGTACCCCCTAAAGGCTAACCCACTATAGCCTACACAATAATAACACATATAGTGTTTGACAGTTCGGGCTCTGCGTCATGGGCATTGTAGAATTTTGCATGTGGTTCAGGTAGAATGGGGACAGATGTGTCGTCGCTGACATGGCGTTGTTGTAGGCGAGCTCGATGAGCAGCAACTGCTGCTCCCATGTTGTCAGGTCGTCACGCGTGGCTCGATTTAGGAGCTCATGGTCTGGTTCGTCCGCCCCGTCTGACCGTTGGTCTCGGGGTGGTACGACGAGCTGAACAATAGCCGGGTCCCAAATTGCTCCTAGTGGTTCTTCCAAAAGTTGTTGGTAAACTTCGTGTCGCGGTCGCTGATTATTGCGGTCGGTATCCCGTGTAGTCGAACGACGATTGCGATGAATAGGTGAGCGCTTTCTTTGGCTGAGATCGATTTCCTGCACGCAACGAAGTGAGCCATTTTTGTTAGTCTATCAACAACGACCATAACCACGTCGTTACCCCTGAGGCTCGAGACCATAACCCTGTGAAAAAATCCATGGTAAGCTGCTGCCAGGCTTGCTCGGGCGGTGGGATTGGCTGCAAATGACACGCCTTTTTCTTGCACGAGCTCTTCATCACCTGGAGCGTGGGGCATGATCGCACGTGGTGCTGTACGTCGGTCAACAACTTCGGCAGTTGCAGTTGCTGTCACATTTTTTCTACCATGAAGTGACCCGAGGTGACCCGTTGTGTGCCGCCTGGAGTAGTAATTCCCGTAGCAATGAATACGCTTGTACCCAGATGTGGTTTGTGCCTGTTTTTACGTACTAAACTCCCTTTCTTTTTGTTAGCTGCTGCAAATTTCCCGTGGTGAAAAATGGGTCGGTGCAGTATCCGTGGGTACATCAGCCTGTTATTAGTGGGTTGGTTTGGGCAAGTAGGATGGCGTAAGTTGGGCAGTGGGGCAGGTGAGAGCAACTGATGTTGGATGCTCCTTTCATGTAAGTGACGGTGTAGTGGACATTGGACTCCAGATAATCCAACTAGCGCATCTGTCACGGATTGAGGTTCGGTTGGGCGCGGAGGTACTGTAGTGAGCGGTGATTTGTCCGTGTCAGCTCCGGTGAGGTAGCATCGCCACATTTTGAACGCGTGCACGATCACCATCATCTCCCCGTCGAATATCGGGTAGTTGCGTTCGAGTGGGTACAACTTGCGGGACTCGTACACGATTGGCTGAAGGCTGTTCCCAAAGTCCTGCAATAGTACTACCTCTACAGCGATGTTGCTTGCGTCGGTGACCAGTTCGAACGGGCAATGTGGGTTGATGATGTGCAATATGGGCGGCGAGCACAATATTTTCTTAAGGGCCAAGAAGGCAGCTTGATCTTTCTCCCCCCATGTGTACTCAACCCCCTTCCTCAGCAGGTTGGTCAACAGGGCAGCCAACTGCGCCGTGTCGGGGAAGAACCGTCGCACGTAGTTGACGAACTCTAGAAAACTCTGCAGCTCTGTCAGGTTTGTCTACGCGTGCCATGCTTTAATCATATCCATAGATTTCGGGTCTATTGAGAAAGAACGAGGAAATGAATGCACTAGAAAACAGGTGGGTACAAGTGGGAAAACCTAAAAGTGTTGTACCCCATATTGTCTACCCACTACAGCCTACACAGACTATAGCATATAAGTTTGACACACCCCCATAGGCAAAGTGGGGGAGAAGAAGAGGTCACAAGACCAGTCAAGAAAAGCAAAGCAGGATCAGGGTGGATCACAACGTCACCACACATTCCTAGCACAAGTTCAAGGCCACAAGGCCACTTCACATGCAAGATCATATATAAAGGTAAACGAGCAAGTGCAGGTATAGATAGATCACACTACATGCAAGGTAAAGAAGTGAGCAAGTGAGGCCAAGAAGGCACAAAACCTAGCATCGTACAGCAGCGCTGATGATCACAAGGCGGAAGTGCCTTGGTAAAGATATCAACAGTGATGGCCTGAGAGGCCACGTAAGCAAGGCGCAGCTGACCAAGCTGCTGCAGCTCACGAGCAAGGAAGTAACGAAGAGCAATGTGCTTCGTTCTGTGCTCCAGTCTGTGCTCGCGACACAAGGCCAGCATGGCCTTGTTGTCTACGTACAGAACTGGAGGAGAACTAGGCGGCTCTCCTAGGTCAGTCAGCAGGTAGGTGAGCCAGCGTAGCTCCTGTGCAGCCATGGCCCCCGCGTAGATCTCAGCCTCACAGCTGGAGCCGAGAATAGACGACGAGCGGGTAGACCGCCACGAAACAGAGCCGGAACCAAGGCTGAAGGAGTAACCCTGTGACAAGCGCTGCGTAGCTTGGTCGTCAGCCCAAGAAGTGTCAGCGTGACCGGTGAGGGCCACTGAACGCCGCCCTCCAAGCACTTGCCCCATGCCTAACGTACTGCACAAGTAGCGCAACACCCTCTTCGCTGCAGCCATGTGCTCTGGTCGGTGTCTCCCAGGAGCAACATAGCGTGCCAAGATGCTAAGAGGGTATGCAAGGTCAGGTCGAGTGCAGGTCATCAGGTACATGAGGCAGCTAACAAGCTCTGGGTACGGGCCACTCGGCTCTACGGACTCATCCGAAGGCAGAGCTGAGAGCGAGTGGCGAGTAGACAAAGGAGTGGCTTGAGGTGAGGAGTACGTGAAGTCGAAGCGCTGAAGGACCTGCTGCACCATGTGTCACCGAGTCAGGGTAATGGTGCGCTGTGCTCTGTCCCGGGTGATCTGCAAGCCAAGGTAGCTGCGCAGTTCACCCAGGTCTGTGCACGTGTGCTCTTCTGCAGCTTGGACTTCACGTGGACAAGTCTAGCAGTGCCAGCAGTCACGAAGACTAAGTCGTCGACGTACACGAGGATGTAGAACGGCGGCAAAGAGGTGTCGGTGCGCAGAAACAGTGACGGGTTGGCTGTAGAAGGAGTAAACCCAAGAGCCGCAAGTGTAGTCCTCAGTGTGTCGTGCCACTCACGGGACGCCTGGCGGAGACCGTAGATTGGCCGCCGGAGGCTCCACTAGGTACCAGGAGGAAACGACCCAGTGAAGCCAGGTGGGCAGCGCAGCCAGATCTCCTCGTGCAGGCTGCCGTGCAAGAAAGCAGTGCTGAAGTTACAAGAGTGAAGCTCGTAGTCGCGCTGAGCGGCTATGTGCAGCAGCACCCGAAGAGTGGTCATCTTCGGGGTGGGAGAGAAGGTCTGAAAGTAGTCAACTCCCTACCGCTGACTGAAGCCTCGAGCCACGTAACGAGCCTTGAAGACAGGCGGAGAACCCGGCGGCCGCTTCACTCTGAAAATCCACATGCCACTGACGATGTTCGCCCCAGGTGGGGGAACCTCGTCGACGTAGGTGCCTGTGGACTTCCAGGAAGCCATCTCTGCGTCCATGGCTGACTGCCACTGTGAGGAGTAGGGACCCTCGATCGCCTCAGCGTACGATCGAGGAGTCGGGATGTCTGGTGCATCCGGGTCTCCCTTAGGGGCAATCAGGATGGACACGAGATGAGGCAAAGCAGCAGCAAAACACTGGAACTCCTCCTGCCTATCATCAAGGACATCCGTGCTAAGAGCACACTCACCCCCGACGGACGGAGGATAGACAGACTCAGACTCAGCAACAAGACTAGCGGCGTAGTCTAGACGACAGTGAGCAGCAAAGTCGATAAGCTCAGCAACTAAGGCTGACGCAGTAGTGGACTCAAAGGAAGGGTCAGAGACAACAGTGGCCAGGAGACGCGTGACAGTAGGACAGTCAGCACGAAGAGAGTCAGACTCCGGGTTAGAAAAAACAGGAAGAGAGGACTCTAGAGGAGACGGCAACGGGACACGCAGAGGAGCAGTGGAAGGACGCGGCCTTGGCCGTACTTCGTTCCGCTCCTTGAGTAGTTTCTTCTACTGGTCCTGCTCCTCCTTTAGAGTGTCCACAGCCTATCCAGTCGCAGTCACAATTACAGCCCGCCTCCCCTGTGCCTGCTCCTTCTCCCTACACTGGTCCTACTTGAGGTCTTGCTGAGCGTCGTGAGCCTGCGTCTCGTAGTGCGTCGCCTGTTTGTGCTGGAGGCACTAGTCGTCGTGTTCCGCGTCTGCGTCCTCCGGCGGTCCCAGGCACACAGCACGAGTACCCCCAGCGAATGCACCAGCGCCATTAGCACCTCCACCTCCAGCAGCGCTACCTCCAGCACCCTCAGAAGCATCAGCGCCAGCAGCACCTCTAGCGCCAACACCCTTAGCAACTCAAGTACCTCCAGCATCACCAGCAGCACCTCCAGCAGGACCAACTCCAGCAGCCCCAGCAGCACCCCCTGTCCCAGCAGCTCCGGTAACCCCAGAACAAGCACCTCCTAGACTAGTGGCTCCAGTACCTCCAGTGCCGGCCGCAGGGTCAGCAGCAACAGTAGCACCTCCAGCTCCAGCAGCACGGCTCCAGCGCCGGGCAAACCACTCACGCAGCTCCTGTGGAGAAGGTAGTTCCCGCCGAGACGAAGCACCCGAAGGACCTCCAGACCCAGCACCGCCAGAGGCCACATGAGCAGACCTAGCACCCCCAGGATCCGCACCCCCAGGCTCAGCACCCCCAGGCTCAGCACCCCCAGGCTCAGCACCCCTAGTCTCAGCATCCCCAGACTCAGCACCCCGAGACCCGGCACCCGCAGGCTCAGCACCTCTAGCAGCACAAGAGGAAACAGCTACCTCGACAAGCTCGACTGCATCTACCTGGGACACACCTGATGGGGCAGGACCTTGAGGGGGGAGGGGGTCTACCTGGGGAGGACCTGGCGCAAGGAAGAGCGGCAGCGGGGGGAGGGGCGCAGTGCGGTAGGGGAAGAGACGGTAGTAAGGCACCGACTCGTCAAAGGTGACGTCCTGGGAGGACAGAACACGGCGCGAAGTGGGGTGGTAAAACTGCCAGCCAAGCGCGTCAGGGGGGAAGCCAAGGAAGACGCAGGGAACTGCACGGGGGGACAGCTTGTCCGCAGACAAGTCGCGGACAAACGCCCGAGATCCCCAGACCCGAAACGCAGACGCATCGCCAACCTTCCCGGTCCACCGCAAGGCGGGGGAGGTCTCTAGCAAGGAGACCCGGGGCTAAAGGTTGAGCTGATGCGCGGCGTACTGAACCGCAAACGGCCACAGAAAATGGGGGGCAGCCGCATGCATCATGGACGTCCGAGCGACGTCCATGACCATGCCAATGCGGCGCTCAGCAATCCCATTTTGCTATGGAGAGGCCGGAAGCGTGAAGGTCTGGCGGATGCCCTGTGCATGACAGAAGGCTCCTTGACGCGCAGAGGAAAACTCCCCGCCTCTGTCCGAGTGCAGACGCAGAACAGGAAAGTCGGAGCCAAAACTCTCTCTGAGCTGGAGACGAGCTGCGCGGATATAGTCGATCAACACCTCAGTGACGTCACCCTTGCTGCGCAAGGGGAACACCGTGGTGTAACGCGAGTAGTCGTCAACCACCAACAGGAAGTAACGCTCGTGGCCCTGGCCACGGACGCGGGCGGGGCCCCACACGTCCATGTGAAGAGTCTGCAGCGGAGCCTGTGTCGGAGGAAACTCGGAGGAGTGAGGGGCGGCGCGCTGCCGCCCCTCTACGTAGGGAACGCAGGTAGGGGCAGGCCCCGGAGGGAGGGGGTGGAGGGACCGGGGGAGACAGAGACAAGGTAACGGGAGGCCATGCCTCGGAGACGAGGCAGGGAGGGGTGACCAAGGCGGAGGTGCCAAAGGAGAGACCGGTGGGACAGGAGATAACACGAGCAGGGAGCAGACTCAGGACCAGACCTGGACGCTGCAGCAAACACCTGACCCGACACAGCTACCTGACCAGACTCAGCAACCGGAGGAGACTTAGTAGTCAGTGTGTACAGGCTCGACCCCGGCTGACGGATAAACGTGGCCAAGTGTCCGCCCGTCGGAGCACACGTGCAGTGGGTCACCCGCTGACTCGCAGGAGTGAATTGGTCCACCCCCCCATCCTGTAGTTCAGCACCACTCACCAAGTTTGTAGAGAATGAGGGGAGGTAGATACCTGACAGGGTGCCAAAGGGGGCCGCCAGACACGGTAAGACAGTGGAGAAGTGGGCAAGGACAGGACCCCCAGAGGGGTCCGCCAGGAAGACCGCAACTTGCCGGCTAAGCGGCGTAAGCGTAGTGCGGTCTCGAAAGAAGGAGCGGGAAGCACCCGAGTCAAGGGTGAAGGTGTGTAAGGCCTGAGCCGACGTGGTACCTGAGAGAGCAGACGCACCTGTACCTTGGGCAGCAGACGCACTAGCACCTAGAGCAGTATCCTCACCAGCACCTAGAGCAGCAACCTCAATGCCCGGGTCAGGCGGAACACAAAGGTAAAAGTCACCCTCATCACTAGTAGACACAGCATACATGGCAGCAAGAATAGCATCATAATCCAGATCAAAGATAGCAACCCCCGACCTAAGCAGCTCGCCCCAGCGGATTATCTCGGTGGTGTCATGGAACTGGAGATGCCAAGCATCTGTCAGGCGGCCGAAGCAGCGCTGGGTGGGGTGCGGGCCACCGCACGGCTCACCAGTGCGGTCGGCGGTACGTAGGACATAGGCACAAGGACCAGCACCCCCACCCCGCTGACGCGCAACGTACCACTGACGAAGCTGCTGGGGGGGCGGGGTCTCATGAGTGCGCTGCTTCTGCTGGCGCTGACCACCACCGAAGCCGCTCCGCTGCGCAGAGCCACCCCGACCAGCTCCACCTCCGCTGCCGCCACCTCCGCCACCGGCGCCACCGCCTCCTCCTCCGCTCCCACCGCCACTGCCGTGTTAGAGAATGAATGATTGAATTGAGAGAGAAGTGAGTACAAGTACCTAAACCTAGAATTGTGTACCCCCTAAAGGCTAACCCACTGTAGCCTAAACAACTACAACATATATAATGTTTGACACACACCCCATAGGCAAAGTGGGGGAGAGCAAGGGGTCACAAGACCAGTCAAAACAAAGCGAGGCAAAACAAGCTCAGGGTGGATCTCAAGGATACCACACAAATTCCGAGCACAAGTAAGCGGTCACAACACCTGTTCACATGCAGTTTGATAATATATCAAGAGATACATGGATCACAACCTAACAAGTGTAAGCATGCAGGTATATATATAGAGATCACAGTACAAGTAGAGTCAAGAAGTGAGCAAGTGAGGGAAAGTAGGCACAAGGCCTAGAACAGTACGGAAACGCTGATGGTCACAAGGCTGAAGCGCCTTGGTGAACACATCATCAGTGTTGGCCCGAGTGGCCACATAACGCAGACGAAGCTGACCACGCTACTGCAGCTCTCGAGCAACGAAGTACCGCAGAGCGATATGCTTCGTTCTGTGCTCCAGTCTGTGCTCCTCACACAAGGCAATGGTAGCCTTGTTGTCGACGTACAGCACTGGAGGAGAACTAGGCCGCTCTCCCAGGTCAGTCAGCAGGTAGGTGAGCCAGCGTAACTCCTGTGCAGCCATGGCTGTGGCGTAGATCTCAGCCTCACAACTAGAACTGAGAACAGAAGAAGAACGAGTAGAATGCCAAGAAACTGAACCAGAGCCAAGGCTGAAGGTGTAACCGTGTGACGACCGCTGAGTAGCCTGGTCGTCAGCCCAAGAAGAGTCTGAGTGCCCAGTGAGTACAACTCGGTCTCGTCCTCCAAGCACTAGCCCCATGCCTGACGTACTGCACAGGTAGCACAACACCCTCTTAGCAGCATCCATGTGCTCCTTCCGGCGTGCAAGGATGCTAAGAGAGTATGCAAGGTCAGGTCGAGTGCAGGTCATCAGGTACATGAGGCAGCCCACAAGCTCTGGATACATGCCACTCGGCTCTACGGACTCATCCGAAGGCAGAGCTGAGAGCGAGTGACCTGTAGGAAGAGGAGTGGACTGAGGCGAGGAGTACGTGAAGCCGAAGCGCTGAAGGACCTGCTGCACCATGTGTGACTGAGTCAAGGTGATGGTGCGCCGTGCTCTGTCCCGGGTGATCCGCAAGCCAAGAAAGCTTGTCAGTTCACCCAGGTCTGTGCTTGTGTGTCTCTTCTACAGCTCGCACTTCACGTGGGCGAGTGCCGCAGTGTCAGCAGTGGCAAAGACCAAGTCGTCGACGTACACGAGGATGTAGAACGGCGGTAGCGAAGTGTCGGTGCATAGAAACAGCGACGGGTCAGCAGTAGAGGGAGCGAACCCAAGAGCCGCAAGTATAGTCCTCAGTGTGTCCTGCCACTCACGTTATGCCTGTCGGAGACCGTAGACTGGCCGCCGGAGGCTCCACTGGGTACCAGGAGGGAACGACCCAGTGAAGCCAGGTGGGCGGCGCAGCCAGATCTCCTCGTGCAGGCTGCCCTGTAGGAAATCAGTGCTGAAGTCAAGAGAGTGGAGCTCGTAGTCACGCTGAGCGGCAACGTGCAGTAGAACCCAAAGAGTGGTCATCTTCGGGGTCGGGGAGAAGGTCTGGAAGAAGTCCACTCCCTCTCGCTGACTGAAGCCTCGTGCAACGTAACGCGCCTTGAAGACAGGCGGAGAACCCGGCGGCCTTCACCCTGAAAATCCACATGCCACTGACGATGTTCGCCCCAGGTGGGGGAACCTTGTCAACGTAGGTACTTGTGGACTTCTAGGAAGCCATCTCTGCGTCCATGGCTGACTGCCGCTTAGAGGAGTAGGGACTCTCGATCGCGTGAGAGTACGATCAAGGAGTCGGGATGTCTGGTGCATCTGGATCTCCCTTAGGGGCAACTAGCATGGACACGAGATAAGGTAAAGCAGCGGCGGAGCACTCAAACTCCTCCTGCCTGTCCTCAAGAACGTCCGTGCCTAGAGCACACTCACCCCCGACGGACGGAGGACAGACAGACTCAGACTCAGCAACTAGGCTAGCGGCGTAGTCTAGACGACAGCTTAGCAACTAAGGCAAACGCATCAGCGGACTCAAAGGAAGGGTCAGTGACAACAGTAGCCAGGAGACGCGTGACGGTAGGACTGGTAGCGCGAAGGGAGTCAGACTCTGGGTCAGCAAGAGCAGGAAGAGAGGACGCAGGAGGAGACGGGAGAGGGACACGTTGGGGAGCAGTGGAAGGACGCAGAGTCATATAGTGTGTGCCGGGGACAGCAAGAGGGCGCGCACGCGGAACACGGCTAGCAGTGCGAGCAGCACGAACAGGTGACGCAGGACGAGACACAGGCGACACAGGACGAGACTCTGGCTCACGACGCTCTGTAAGACCGCCTGTCGGACTAGTGTAGGGAGGAAGACCAGGAAGGGGCGAGGCAGGCGACAGCTGTGACTGTTACTGGACAGAAGGAGGACACTCTAAGGAGGGAGGAGGAGGACAAGGAGGAGGCTGACCAAGAACCTGCTGAAGGAGCAGAACGAAGTACGGCCGCGGCCGTGCAGTGTCGCCGAAGCCAAAAGAGACACCAGCGCCAGGGTCCACAGCACCAGCAGCAGCACCAACACCCAGGTCCGCAGCACCAGCAGCAGCTCCAACGCCCGGGTCCTCAGCACCAGTAGCAGCTCCAACTCCAGGGTCAGCAGGACCAGCAGCAGCACCAACACCCGGGTCCGCAGCACCAGCAGCAGCTCCAACGCCCGGGTCCTCAGCACCAGTAGCAGCGCCAACGCTCGGGTCCGCAGCACCAGCAGCAGCTCCAACGCCCGGGTCCGCAGCACTAGTAGCAGCTCCAACGCCCGGGTCCTCAGCACCTGTAGTAGCTCCAACTCTAGGGTCAGCATGACCAGCAGCAGCTCCAACGCCCGGGTCCGCAGCACAAGGAGCGCCACTCCTGAGACTGCAGCGCTGTGCGTACCACTCCCGGAGAGGGCAGCTCCCGCCTAGGAGGGGAAGCACCAGCCCCAGCTCCAGCAGCACTCCTAGCTCCAGAAGCACCTCTCGTGAGGCTGTAGTACTGTAAGTACCACTCACGTAGCTGCTCTGAGGACAGAGCTCCTCCAAGTGTAGCACTCCCACGCTCAGCACCTCCAGACTCAGCACCCGCAAGCTCCGCACCCCCAGGCTCAGCACCTCCAGACTCAGCACCTGCAGGCTCCGCACCCCAGGCTCAGCACCCCCAGACTCAGCACCCCCACACTCCGCAACCCCAGGCTCCGCACGCTCAGGCTCAGCACCCCTAGCAGGGCGAGAGTCGACAGCTACCTCGATAGGCTCAACCGGGTCTACCTGGGACACACCTGAAGGAGCGGCACCCTGAGGGGGGAGGGGGTCTACCACAGCAGCACCTGGCGCGAGGAAGAGAGGCGGGGGGGGGGGGGGGGGGGGGGAGCGGGGCAGTGCGGTAGGGGAAGAGGCGGTAGTAGGGCACAGACTCGTCAAAAGTGACGTCCTGAGAGGGCAGGACCCGACGCGAGGTGGCGTGGTAAAACTGCCAACCAGACGCGTCCAGGACAAAGCCAAGGAAGACACAAGGAACAGCGCGGGAGGAGAGCTTGTCCGCGGACGTATCGCGAACAAAAGCTCGAGATCCCCAGACCTGGAAACACGACGCATCGCCAACCTCTCCCGTCCAACGCAGTGTCGAAGAAGTCTCCGGCAAGGAGACACGGGGCCAGAGGTTGAGCTAATGCGCAGCGTATTGGACCGCAAACGGCCATAGAAAGTGGGGGGCAGCCGCATGGATCAAGGAGGTACGAGCGACCTCCATGACCAAGCCAATGCGGCGCTCAGCAACCCCATTCTGTTGTGGAGAGGCCGGAAGCGTGAACGACTGGCGGATGCCGTGCTCCGCACAGTAGGCTACCAAGAGGTCAGAAGAGAACTCACCACCTCTGTCAGAGTGCAAGCGCAGGACAGGAAAGTCCGAGTGGAAACGCTCGCTGAGCTGGAGACGAGAAGCGCGGATCCAAGGGATCAAAACATCAGGGACCTCACCCTTGGTGCGCAAGGGGAAGACCGTGGTGTAGCGCGAGTAGTCGTCAACAACTATCAGGAAGTACCTCTCCTGACCCTGACCACGGACGCGGGCTGGGCCCCACATGTCCATGTGGAGCGTTTGCAAGGGAGCAGTCGTTAGGAGAAACGAAGAGGAGTGAGGAGCGGCGCGCTGCCGCCCCTCGACACAGGGAAGACAGGAAGGAGCAGGCGAGGGTGGGAGGGGAGGGAGAACCCTGGGAAGACCAGAGACAAGGTACCGTTTGTGCATGGCCCGAAGGCGCTGCACAGACGGGTGACCAAGTCGGTGGTGCCAGAGGACACTCTCGTGCACCAGAGAGCAACACGAGCAGGGGGCCGACAACTGACCTGACACAGACGCAGACGCAGCTACATGAGGGGACTCAGTGGTTAATGTGTACAGGTCCGACCCCGGCTGCCGTGTGAAGGTAGCCAGGTGACGGCCGGTCCAAGCTCACGTACAGTGTGTCACGCGGTTGTAGGCAGGGGTGAACTGGTGGACACCCCCGTCCTGGAGCGCACTACCCGCCACCAAGTTCGTAGAGAACGAGGGGAGGTAGAGACTTGACAGTGTGCCCGACGGGACCGCAGGACAGGGGAGGACAGTGGAGGAGGTCGCAAGGACTGGACCCCCAGAGGGGTCAGCGAGGAGAGTGCAACTGGCCGAGCAAGCTGCTCAAGGGCCGTGCGGTCACGAAAGAATTAGCGGGAAGCACCTGAGTCCAGTGTGAAGGTGTGCAGTGCCTCAGTCGGCTCAGTACCAGGGGGCGCAGACTCACTAGCAGCTAGAGCAGTAGCCTCACCAGCACCTGGGGTAGTAGACACTCTAGCACCTAGAGCGGCAGCCTTACTGGTCCAAATGCCCGGATTGGGCGGAACACGCAGGTACTGAGCGCCCTCTTCACTAACAGACATCACATACATGGCGGTGAGAATAGCGTCAAAGTCTAGTGCAAAGATATCGATGTTTTTCTTCATCAGATCAGCCCAGCGGGGCAGCTCAGTGGCCTCAGGAAACTGAGTGCGCCAAGCGTCGTCGAGGTGAGAGAAGCAGCACTGCGTGGGGTGAGCTCTCCCACATGTCTGACCAGTGCGGTCACCAGTGCGGATAACGTACGTGCAGCTAAGGCCACCCCACCCCCCCCCCCCCCCCCCCCCCTTGTGTTGAGAGTACCACTCACGGAGCTCGTGGGGCGAAGGAGTGTGCTGCTGGCTCTGGCCACTGCCAGCGCCCCCACGACCACTACTGCCGCCGCCAACTCCTCGACCACCCCCTCCCGTGCCGCTACCGCGTCCACCGCCGCCCCCACCACCACCCCCTCCCCTGCCACCTCCCCCGCCGCTGCCACCACCACCCCAACCGCTGCCACTAGCCCCTCCAGCCCCACCACCACCCCCACCGCCGCCACCACCCCCACCACCGCCTCCCCCGCCGTCACCTCCGCCTCCCTTGCCCCCTTTGTCCTTGCTGCTGTGGCGCCAGCTCGAAGCAGACGAAGTCCCGACCTTCTCAGCACCAAGGAGGTCGACAGCAGAAGTAGAGGCTTCAGAGGGAAGAAGGGGGGAAGGGGAACACCCCTCGAAGAAAGGGGTGCGGGGGTCGCCACGAGAGGCACCTACAGCGACTATGCTAGCCTCAGCTGCAAGTAGTTCCTTCTCGAGGAGGGGAATGGTGAGCTCAGTGGGGGAGCGAGCTAGGAAGTGGTCCCTGACTGCACGCAGAGAGTCAGGGAGGCGGGTAACTAGGTGGTAGAGAGTGAGCCAGAGCGGGGGGGGGGGGGTTCGTGACAAGAAACTTTTCAGGCATAGTGGCACGGAAGCGGGCCTCACTAGTACGGAGGTGCGTGATGAGGTCAGCAACTGTGTGGAAGGAGGCGAGGTCGGGGAACAGGTAGGGGAGTGAGAGACGGCCTAGCGCAGCAGAGGCAGGTGAGGAGTAGCGGGCAACGACAGCAGTGTACAGTGCCTGGGCAGTCTTGTGCTGGCCAAAGTGCTCGCGCTCATCTATCGACAGGGAGTTGCGAATAGCAAAGCGAGCGTGGGCGTCATGAGTCTGCCATTGTGAGCGGGCAGTGCTGTCAGCAGTAGCAGCACGGGCAGTGGCATGGCTCAGGGCGTGATGGTACAGTGAGATGTCCTCCTTGGCAGTGAGCTGTAGGAAGAGGTGCAGGTCATCTAGCCAGGTGTCAAACTTCACTGGGCGGCCCTCGATATCGAAAGCTAGTACAGGAGGGCTAGCCATAGTAGCAGTAGGAGCAGCAGTATAGTAGAAGGAGCAGTAGCAGTAGGTGCACCCTAAGAGCAGTAGGTAGTGCGACTAAGGTAGGGCGGCTCGGTGCAGAAAAGGCTGCTCAGTACGGGCGGTGCGGTTCGGTTCAGGTAGGGCAGCGCGGCTCGGTTCGGGCAGCGCGGCTCGGTTTGGGTAGCGCGGCTCGGCTGGGGCTGGGTGGCTCAGTTCGGGCGGCTCGGGTCGGGCGGCCTGGTTCTGGCGGGGCCGTGGCTGTCGCGTGTGGGGCGCTAAGGGGCGGCGCGTGGGGTCGACGGGGCCGCTAAGGGGTGGGCGCGCGGGGTCTACGGGGCTGATGGGGCCGCTAAGGGACGGCGCGCGGGGTCGACGGGGCCAGCGGGGCCTCTAGGCGTGGCGCACGTGGGGTCGACAGGGCCAGTGGGGCCTCTAGGCGGGGCCGACGGGGCCTCTAGGAGGGGCGTGCGCGGGGTCGACGGGCCGACGAAGCCTCTAGGTGGGGCCGACGGGGCCTCTAGGTGGGGCGCGCGGGCCGACGGGGCCTTTAGGTGGGGCCGACGGGGCTTGTAGGTGGGGCGCGCGGGCCGACGGGGCCTCTAGGTGGGGCCGACGGGGCCTCTAGGTGGGGCCGACGGGGCCGTTAGGTGGGGCCGACGGGGCCTCTAGGTGGGGCCGACGGGGCCTCTAGGTGGGGCCGACGGGGCCTCTAGGTGGGGCCAACGGGGCCTCTAGGTGGGGCCGACGGGGCCGTTAGGTGGTGCGCTCTAGGGGAGGCGCTCGAGGGCGCTCCGACAGTGAGGCGCACGAGGGCGCTAGTAGACAGTCAGTAGTGGTGGGCCCTAAGAAATCGGTCCTAGCGAAGGACCTGCTATGTATACCATGTTAGAGAATGAATGATTGAATTGAGAGAGAAGTGAGTACAAGTACCTAAACCTAGAATTGTGTACCCCCTAAAGGCTAACCCACTGTAGCCTAAACAACTACAACATATATAATGTTTGACACGCCGCCGCCGCCTCCGCCTCCACCGCCGCCACCGAAGCCCCCACCCCCGCCACCACTCCCACCTCCACCCCCACTCCCTCCGCCGCCTCTACCGCCACCTCCACCGCCCCCGCCAGCCCCTCCAGCGCCCTTGCCCCCCTTGCCCTTGCCGGTGTGGCGTCTCCCGCTAGGGGCAGACGCAGCGCCGACCGACTCGGTGCCAACGAAGTTGACGGCAGCAGCAGAGGCAACAGAGGGCAAAAGGGGGGAGGGGGAGCACCCCTCAAAGAAGGGGGCACGAGGGTCACCACGAGAGGCTCCTACAGCAACTATACTCTTCTCTGCTGCCAAAAGGCGCTCCTCGAGGAGGTCAACGGTGAGTGTGGTGGGGAAAACTGTGGTCTCTGACCGAGCGAAGGGAGTCAAGGAGCCGGGTGACTATGTAGTAGAGGATGATGTACATGGGGGGGAGGGGGTTCTTGGCGCAGAACTCAGTAGGAAGCGCAGCGCGGTAGCGGGTGTCACTAGTGCGAAGGTGCGTAATGAGGTCAGCGACTGTGGGAAAGGCGGCGAGGTCAGGGAACTGGTACGGCAGCATGAGGCGGCTAAGGGCAGCAGTGGCAGAGGAAGAGTAGCGTGCGACTACAGCTCGTAGAAGGTCCTAGCACTCTTGTACTGACTTTAGTGCGCGCGCTTGGAGGACGGCAAGTGATGACGCACAGCAAGATGGGCAGCAGCATCGCGTGTGGCCCACTATGAGTGAACAGTGCTGTCAGCATCAGCAGCAGGGGCACCAGAGGCGTCAGACGTGAGATCGAACAGTGAGAGACTGTCTTTCCTATCGCACTGTACGAAAAGCTGTAGATCATCGACCCAGACCTCAAAGTCAACATCCCGACCCTCAGCATCAAAGACGAGAACTCTAGGGGTAGCCATGACAGCAGTGGCAGCAGGCTAGAGGCAGCAGCAGCAGTAGCAACACTAGGGGCGCGGCTCGGCGGTGCTCTTACCAGGGCAGGTGCTTAGAGTGCCGCAAGTGGTGGGGCAGGGCCGAGGCGCGTCGGCAGGGACGAGGCCGCTACAGGGCGGCAGAGGAGCGCCGCTCCTCTCTGCAGGGCAGAGCCGGGACAGTGGCGGCGGCCCCTGCTGTCGGCGGCGGCGGCAACTGCAAGAGCGGCGACGGGCTGCTAGGGGCGGCGACGGGGCCGCGAAGGGGTCGCGAGGGGCCTAAAAGGTCGGCGACGGGGCCGTTAGGGGCGGCGACGGGGCCGCGAACGGGCCTCGAGGGGCCTGGAAGGGCGGCAACGGGGCCGCGAAGGGGCTGCGAGGGGCCGAGAAGGGCGGCGACGGGGCCGCGAGGGGTGGCGACGGGGCCGCTAAGGGTCGCGCGAGGGGCCGTGAGAGGGGCCTCTAGGAGTGCTCGACAAGAGGGTGGCCGACGGGAAGGAAGGTTCCGTCGCACGCCACGGGGCGTGAAGCACATAGAGTAGCAGCGGAAGCAGTTAGGTAGGCCCACAGGCCAGGAGCGTAGATGCTCTGATAGCATGTGAAGAATGAGGAATGAAGAAGAGAGGGTTGCACTAGCAGCAGTTGGCATACATATAGGAAACCCTATTTGGGTTGTACTCGCTATAGAGTACCCCACTGCAGGCTAGACAATTATAACATTCTGACAGAGTACTGATGTGCGAACATGCAAACGGTAACACGGTGCGTGCGAGCTAGCTAGTGCTATGCCGGCATCGAGGTTCGGGTTAGTCCCGAAGCAAAGGCCGACGCGGTTGGGCTAGCGGTGCATGGTTTGGTGAGTAGTGCGGGCGAAGGTTGGTGAGCCACGTTAGCAGTAACGGGCAAATAACGGGTGGCGGTGTACGCGGTGTTGTAGCACGCAGTAAGGAATGTCGAGAAAACCCCTTACAAAATCAAACATATGATTGATTGTATTATTATTTCATATTCAGCTGAAACCCAAATCTTTGACGCGCTGTTTAATTAAAGTGGGTGCTGTCATAGAATATTGGTGGCAATACAAGAGGTCGCGCGCCACCTTCATTAGAGTATCGCGCAAGGCTCGGGGTGTCAAACTATTTCCATGGATATAGGTGTACAGCTTGGTACGCTAGGTGTACACTTTGTATTAGGCATGCTATAGTTTGCTCTTTGTACATCTGTATGCCCTCCTTGTAGTCATTTCGTTCAGTTCTGTTTGCGACATGGTATCACGAGAAGGTAGTTTGTCGCACTCGCTTCACCCACCCTAGACCGCCTACTCCGAGCGCGAGTTTTGGAATGCATAGTACAGTATCGGCCGCACGTTGCCCGAACCGACAAAAATATAAGACTGGACAAGACGGGGAATCCACCTCGAAGTCGAGATGGTTGTCAAACTTATATGCTAAAGTCTGTGTAGGCTGTAGAGGGGTAAACAATACGGGGTACAACACTTTTAGGTTTACTGCTTGTACCCACCCGCTCCCTAGTCATTTCATTCACTCGTACTTTTCTCACATGAATAGAGCAGGTTCCCTAGTGGGACCGTTTTTTTAGGGCCCACCATGAAATTGTTTTTCCTGCCCTGGCCGAAGCTCGCTCCCGTGCCTGCCTGCCCTGTCGCGCGCCTCGCGCCTGCCTCACCTGCGCCCTTGCGCCTGCCCTGCCGCCGCGGCCCTGCCGTCGCGGCTCTGCCGTCGAACACTTGGAGCAGCCGTGGCGGCCCTTTCCTGCAGCCGCTGTCGCGGCCCTTCCTGCACCCGCCGTCGCGGCCCTTCCCTGCCGCAGTTGCGGCCCTGCCCTGCAGCCGTTGTCGTGGCCCTTCCTGCAGCCGCCGTCGCGGCCCTTCCCTGCCGCAGTCGCGGCCCTGCCCTGCAGCCGCTATCGCGGCCCTTCCTGCAGCCGCCGTCGCGGCCCTGCCCTGCCCCCTTTGCGGCCCTGCCCTGCTACCTGTGCAGCCCTGCCTTCAGCAGCCGTCGCGGCCCTGCCTACAGCCACCGTCGCGGCCCTGCCCTACCCGCCCGTCAGGCGCCTGCACTACCCGCGCCTGTCGAGTGCCTGCCCTACCCACAACCGGTGGCACCTGCCCTAACCGCCCATGGTGAGCACCTCCCCCACCCGCGCTGCCCGCGCACCTGCCCGACAAGCGCGCAGCCGAGCCGCGCTGCCCAGCTGAGCCAAGCCGCGCAGCCGAGCCGCACCACCCAGCCGAGCCGCGCAGCTCTGCCGAGCCGCGCCGCCCTGCCCTACTGAGCCGCGCTGCTCCTGCTGCTACTAGTGCTGCTCCTACTTCTACTACTTCTGCTGCTAATGCCGCTGCTGTCGCCATGGCTAGCCCTCATGTTCTTACCTTAGATGCTGAGGGTCATGCGGTCGATTTCGACGTGTGGATCGATGATCTGCAGCTCTATCTGCAGTGTGACTCTAGGGACAGAGTCTCACTGTTTGATCACACGTCCGGCGTCTCTGTTGCACCTGCTGCTGATGCTGACAGTACAGTTCGCTCGCAGTGGACCACTCGTGACACTGTTGTTTGCCTTGCTGTTTGTAGTCACCTGCCGTCTGCTGAGCACGCGCACTTTGGCTAGTACAAGACTGCTAAGTTTTTGTATGATGCTGTAGTCGCGCGCTACTCCTCCCCTCCCACTGCTGCCCTCAGCCGCCTCATGCTGCCATACTCGTTCCCTGACCTAGCCGCCTTTCCCATAGTCGCTGACCTCATCACTCACCTCCGCACTAATGACACCCGCTACCGCGCTCCACTTCCACCCGAGTTTTGCGCCAAGAACCCCCCCCCATGTACATCACCCTCTTCTACCTCGTCACCCGTCTCCCTGACTCTCTTCACTCAATCAGGGACCACTTCCTCTCTCTTTGCCCCACCACGCTCACTGTTGACCTCCTCGAGAAGCACCTCCTAGGAGCTGAGACTAGCATAGTCGCTGTAGGAGCTACTCGCGGCGACCCTCGCGCCCCGTTCTTTGAGGGGTGTTCTCCCGTTCCCCTTTTGCCCTCTGTTGCCTCTGCTTCTGCTATCGACCTCGCTGGCACCGAGGAGGTCGAGGCTGCGACTGCTCCTAGTGGGAGGCGCAGCAGCGGCAAGGGCAGCGGCAAGGGCGAGGGGGGCAAGGGTGGTGGCGGGGGCAGCAGTGGTGGCGGTGGAGGAGGCGGAGGGGGTGGGGGTGGTGGCGGGAGTGGGGGCATCGGTGGCGGCGGTGGAGGTGTTGGAGGCAGCGGCAACGGTGGTGGAGGCGGCGGCGGCGGTGGTGGTGGCCGGAGTGGAGCCACGCAGCGTGGAGGCTTTGGCGGTGGTTAGCGAAAGCTCTAGCCGCGCTCCCGTGAGACTCTGTCACCCCAGCAGCTTCGTGAATGGTACGCTGGGCGTGGGAGGTCTGGGGGTGTTGGTCCCTGCACTTACATTCTCCGCACCGGCGAGCGCCGTAGGGAGACGTGCGGGCTGCCACATGCGACGCATCGCTGTTTTGGTCGCCTGACTGACGCGTGGCGCACACAGTTTCCTAACGCCACTGAGCTCCCTCGCTGGGCTGATCTGCTTAAGTCTGGTGTTGATATCTTTGCTCTTGACTATGATGCTATCCTTGCTGCCATGTATGCTGTGACTATTAGTGCTGAGGGTGATTGTTTCCTGTGTGTTCCGCCCGACCCGGGCATAAGGGCTGCTGCTCTAGGTGCTAGTGAGTATGCCGCTCCAAGTGCTAGTGAGTCAACTACTCCAGGTACTGGTGAGTTTGCTCTCTCAGGTACTCCGCCCGCTGAGGCCTTGCACACCTTCACACTTGACTCAGGTGCTTCCCGCTCCTTTCACGACTGCACCACTCTCACGCCGCTCAGTCGGCCGGTTGTAGTCTCCCTGGCGGACCCCTCTGGGGGCCCAGTCCTTGCGCACTCTTCCATGGTTCTACCATGTCCGGCAGTCCCGTCTGGCTCACTCTCACGTCTCCACCTCCCCTCGTTCTCTACGAACTTGGTGAGTGGCGCTGATCTCCAGGATGTGTGGGTTCATTCCTGGAGGTCAGCGGGTGACCCACTGAACTTGCTCCCGGACTGGTCGACACCTAGCCACGTTCACCCGTCCGCCTTGCTCGAGCCTGTACACACTGACTACTACGTCTCCTCAGATAGTTGCGTCTGCGTCCGCGTCTGGTCAGCTAGCTGCCCCTTGCTCGTGTCGGGCTCTGTCGCACCAGACCCTTCTTTGGCACCACCGTCTTGGTCATCCCTCGGTGCAGTGCCTTCGAGCCATGCACCGCCGTCTCCTAGTCTTTGGCCTTCCAGAGACTCTGCCTCCTCTCCCACCCTCCCCTGCCCCTCCCTGCCTTCCTAGTGTCGAGGGGCGGCAGCGCGCTCCTCCTTACTCCTCCTCGTTCCCCCCAACGACTGCTCCCCTGTAGACCCTGCACATGTCCGTGGGATGGACCGCGAGCGTTACTCCCTGCTGGTTGTTGACGACTACTCGCACTACACCACGGTCTCCCCCTTAAGCACCAAGGATGAGGTCCCTGTTTTGATCCTATGGATCCGCGCTGCCCGTCTCCAGCTCCGCGAGCGGTTCGAGACAGAGTTTCCCGTCCTGCGTCTACACTCTGACAGAGGTGGAGAGTTTTCCTCTGACCTGCTGCAGAGCTTTTGTCGTGGGGAGGGCATTCGCCAGACGTTCACGCTTTCGGCCTCTCCGCAGCAAAATGGAGTTGCTGAGCGCCGCATTGGCTTGGTCATGGAGGTCGCTCGTACCTCCATGGTCCATGTGGCTGCCCCCCATTTTCTATGGCTGTTTGCGGTCCGCTACGCTGCGCATCAGCTCAACCTCTGGCCCCGTGTCTCCTAGCCGGAGACCTTGCCCACAGTGCGGTGGACGGGGAAGGTTGGCGATGCGTCGGTGTTCCGGGTATGGGGTTCTCGTGCCTTTGTCCGCGATACCACCGCGGACAAGCTCTCAGCCCGTGCAGTTCCCTGCGTCTACCTTGGCTTTGTCCCTGACGCGCCTAGCTGGCAGTTTTACCACCCCACCTCGCATCGAGTCCTGCCCTCTCAGGACGTCACATTCGACAAGTCGGTTCCTTTTTACCATCTCTTCCCCTACCGCGCTGCCCCTCTCCCCCCCTCGCCCCTCTTCCCTGCACCACGTCCTCCCCTAGTAGACCCCCTCCCCCCTCAGGGTCGTGCTCCCTCAGGTGTGTCTCAGGTAGACGCGATCGAGCTTGTTGAGGTAGCGGTTGGCTCTGGTTATGCTGGGGGTGTTGAGCATGCGCGTGCGGAGCCTGGGGGTGCTGAGCTTGGGGGTACGGCGCCTAGGGGTGTTGAGCCTGAGTGTATGGAGTCTGGGGTTGCTAAGCCTGGGGGTGTCGAGCGTGTGGTTGCTGAGACGGGGGGTGATGAGTCTGCTGGAGGTCCTGCAGGGGCCTCGTCTCGGCGGGAGCCTCTCTCTCCGCAGCAGCTACGAGAGTGGTTTTCTCACCACTCAAGGCGTCAGGGCGGAGCTGCTGCGGCTAAGGAGCCTGCAGCGGGTGGCCCTAGAGCAGGAGGTGTTGGAGCTGCTGCTACTGGAGGTAAAGGAGCCGCGGGAGCTGGTGGTCTTGCTAGTCTTGGAGTCGGCGCTACTGGAGCTGTTCCTGCTGGAGGTGCTGCTGGTGCTGGAGCTAGTGGTGCTGCAAGAGTTGGAGCTGGAGGCGCTGGAGTTGTTTCTGCTGGTGGTGCTGCTGGTGCTGGAGCTCGTGGTGCTGCAGGAGTTGGAGCTGGAGGTGCTGGAGGTCCCTCTGCTGGTTCTGGTGGTGCTGCATGGCCGCGGCCGTACGTCGTTCCACTCCTTGAGCAGTTTCTTGGTCTCTTGCCTTCTACTCGTCCTACTCCTCCCTTAGAGTGTCCACCGCTGTCCAGTCGAAGTCGCAATTACAGCCACCCTCCTCACTGCCTGCTCCTTCTCCTTACACTAGTCCGACTAGAGGTCTTGCTGAGCGTTGTGAGCCTGCGTCTCGCCCTGCGTCGCCCGTTCGCGCTGCTTGCACTGGTCGTCGTGTTCCGCGTCCGCGTCCTACTCCTGTCCCCGGCACGCACCAGATGGCACTGCGTCCTTCCACAGCTCCACAGCGTGTCCCTCTGCCGTCTCCTCCTGCGTCCTACCTTGCTGACGGTCCGAACCCGGAGTCTGACTCCCTTCGTGCTGCTAGTCCTACTGTCACGTGTCTACTAGCTACTGTTGTCACTGACCCTTCCTTTGAGTCTACTGCTCCGTCTGCCTTAGTTGCAGAGCTTGTCAACTTTGCTGCTTGCTGTCGTCTTAACTACGCTGCTAGTCTTGTTGCTGAGTCTGAGTCTGTCTGTCCTCCGTCCGTCGCGGGTGAGTATGCTCTTGGCACAGACGTCCTTGAGGACAAGCAGGAGGAGTTTCTGTGTTTTGCCGCTGCTTTGTGAAGATTAGAACGTGAGGAATGATTGAACTATGAAACAGTTGGGTACAAGTACTAACCCTAATTGGGTTGTACCCCTTATGGGCTACCCCACTACAGCCTACACAAATATATAAGCTATAATGTTCTGACACACCCCCATAGGCAAAGTGGGGGAGAAGAAGTGGTCACAAGACCAGTCAAGCAAGCTCAGGGTGGATCACAAAGTCACCACACAGTCCGAGCACAAGAGCAAGGCCACAAGGCCAGTTCACATGCAAGATCATATATATAAAGGTAAACAAGCAAGTGCACGTATAGAAAGAGTACAGTACAAACAAGATCAAGAAGTGAGCAAGTGAGGCCAGGTAGGCACAAGACCTAGCAAAGTACAGAAGCGCTGATGATCACAAGGCGGAAGGGCCTTGGTGAAGATATCAGCAGTGTTGGCCTCAGAGGCCACGTAGGTGAGGCGGAGCTGACCACGCTGCTGCAGCTCACGAGCCAGGAAGTAGCGGAGAGCAATATGCTTCGTTCTGTGCTCCAGTCTGTGCTCCCGACACAAGGCCAGCATGGCCTTGTTGTCTACGTACAGAACTGGAGGAGAACGAGGCGGCTCTCTCAGGTCAGTAGGCACGTAGGTGAGCCAGCGTAGCTCCTGTGCAGCCATGGCCCGGGCGTAGATCAGAGCCTCACAGCTGGAGCTGAGAACAGAAGACGAGCAGGTAGACCGCCACGAAACAGAGCTGGAGCAAAGGCTGAAGGTGTAACCCTGCGACGACCGCTGCAGAGCGTGGCCGTCAGCCCAAGAAGCGTCAGCGTGACCGGTGAGTACCTTTCAACAACGCCCTCCAAGCACTAGCCCCATGCCCGACGTACTGCACACGTAGTGCAAAACCCTCTTCGCTGCAGCCATGTGCTCTGGTCGGTGTCTCCCAGGAGCAACATAGCGTGCCAAGATGCTAAGAGGGTATGCAAGGTCAGGTCGTGTGCAGGTCATCAGGTACATGAGGCAGCGAACAAGCTCTGGGTACGGGCCACTCGGCTCTACGGACTCATCCGAAGGCAGAGCTGAGAGCGAGTGGCGAGTAGACAGAGGAGTGGCCTGAGGCGAGGAGTACGTGAAGCCGAAGCGCTGAAGGACCTGCTGCACCATGTGTGACTGAGTCAGGGTAATGGTGCGCTGTGCTCTGTCCCGGGTGATCTGCAAGCCAAGGTAGCTGCGCAGTTCACCCAAGTCTGTGTCGTGTGTCTCTTCTGCAGCTCGGACTTCACGTGGGCGAGTCCAGCAGTGTCAGCAGTGGCAAAGACCAGGTCGTCGACGTACACGAGGATGTAGAACGGCGGCAGAGAGGTGTCGGTGCGCAGATACAGCGACGGGTCGGCTGTAGAAGGAGCAAACCCAAGAGCCGCAAGTGTAGTCCTCAGTGTGTCGTGCCACTGACGGGGCGCTTGGCGGGGACCGTAGAGTGGCCGCCGGAGGCTCCACTGGGTACCAGGAGGAAACGACCCAGTGAAGCCAGGAGGGCGGGGCAGCCAGATCTTCTCGTGCAGGCTGCCCTGCAGTAAAGCTCTGCTGAAGTCAAGAGAGTGAAGCTCGTAGTCACGCTGAGCGGCTATGTGCAGCAGCACCCAAAGAGTGGTCATCTTCGGGGTGGGAGAGAAGGTCTGAAAGTAGTCAACTCCCTGCCGCTGAGTGAAGCCTCGAGCTACGTAACGCGCCTTGAAGACACGCGGAGAACCCGGCGGCCGCTTCACCCTGAAAATCCACATGCCTCTGACGATGTTCGCCCCAGGTGGGGGAACCTCGTCGACGTAGGTGCCTGTGGACTTCCAGGAAGCCATCTCTGCGTCCATGGCTGACTGCCACTGAGAGGAGTAGGGACCCTCGATCGCCTCAGCGTACGATCGAGGAGTTGGGATGTCTGGTGCATCCGGGTCTCCCTCAGGGGCAATCAGCGTGGACACGAGATGGGGCAAAGCAGCAGCAAAGCACTGGAACTCCTCTTGCCTGTCCTCAAGGACGTCCGTGCTAAGAGCACACTCACCCCGACGGAAAGAGGACAGACGGACTCCGACTCAGTAACGAGACAAGTGGCGTAGTCTAGACGACAACGAGCAGTAAAGTCGACAAGCTCAGCAACTAGGGCTGACGTTGTAGTGGACTCAAAGGAAGGGTCAGTGACAACAGTAGCAAGAAGGCGCGTGACCGAAGGACTAGCAGCAGGAAGAGAGTCAGACTCCGGGTCTGCAAGAGTAGGAAGAGAGGACTCTGGAGGAGACAGCAAGGGGACACGCAGAGGAGCAGTGGAAGGACGTAGTGCCATCTGGTGTGTGCCGGGGACCGTAGGAGGACGCGGACGCGCACCACGACGACTAGTGCGAGCAGCACGAACAAGCGACGCAGGACGAGACGCAGGCTCACGACGCTCAGCAAGACCTCCAGTAGGACCAGTGTATGGAGAAGGAGCAGGTAGCGGAGAGGCGGGCTGTAACTGTGACTGCGACTCCACAGGCTGTGGACACTCTAAGGAAGGAGCAAGACCAGGAGAGAGCGGGAGACCAAGAACCTGCTCCAAGAGCGGAACGAAGTACAGCCTCGGCCGCTCAGCGCCTCCAGTACTAGCAAGGACGGCACCATTACCCCCAGCGGCAGCACTAGTGCCACTAGCACCTCCAGCTCCAACAGCGCCAACTCCAGCACCCTCAGAAGCACCAGCGCTAGCAGCACCGCCAGCGCCAACACCCCCAGCGCCAACACCCCCAAGTGTCGGCCTGTCCGAGCACACGTGTAGTGGGTCACTCGCTGACTCGTAGGAGTGAACTAATCAACCCCCCTATCCTGTAGGTCCGCTCCACTCACCAAGTTCGTAGACAATGAGGGGAGGTAGAGACCTGACAGGGTGCCAGAGGGGGCTGCCGGGCACGGTAAGACAGTGGAGAAGCTAGCAAGGACAAGACTCCCAGAGGGGTCTGCAAGGGAGACTGCAACCGGCTGATTGAGCGGCGTAAGAGTGGTGCAGTCTCGAAAGAAAGAGCGGGACGCACACGAATCAAGGGTGAAGGTGTGGAAGGCCTGAGCCGACGTAGTATCTGAGAGAGTAGACTCACCAGCACCTAGGGCAGCAGACGCACAGGCACCTGGGGCAGCAGACGCACTGGCACGTGGGGCAGTAGACGCACTAGCACCTAGAGCAGCAGCCTCACCATCACCTAGAGCAGCAGCCTCATGTTGGTGCAACCCTACGGTTTGCACTCGGCTTGTTGTCCGTGTGCGTGCATGTGTGTGTGTATGGAATGGTATGAGGGCATGGGATAATATAGATTTCATGCTTATAATTGTGTGTGAATGTTGAGTCATGATGTCGAGTGTGTATGTCGAGTCAATAGCGAGTTATCGCTAGACGCGTGTTACGCGGTCGTTTGTGTCTCGCGCGCGGTTTTTATTTTTGTCGTGCGCGGTTTCTATTTTGTCCTGTGTCGAACGTTCGGCGTGTCGTAGGTGTGTGCAGCAGACCCATCAAGAACTCAAGGATGAGTTTGTGATGAAGAGCTCGAGCCTTGGTGTCAAGCCTCAAGTGATTTCGAAGCTCGCCAAAAGGGTACACCTCAAGATATTGAAGATAGTTACATTACTTTGTGTAGTGTAACATTTCACTTGGTGTAGGCCCTAGTGAAGGGTAGTTTCGAGACCCTTCGTGGTTGGGGAGATTGTGGCACTGTTCCACATCACTGTACCTCGGCTCTTGGGGTTTGTAGGAGCTGGGAGTCATTCCCAACTCGTAACTCTTCATATCTCTTCCTATTTTGTGTTCTAAGACTATAGTGGCTGCCATAGTGCCGTTCGTTCAAACCGACACTATGTCGTCAATACTTGGTGAAATTGTGCGATCTAAATTGCCTATTGTAGGCAACGTTGAGACGCTCCAGATCCAAGTTGAATCAGGTCATTTGAAGTTGTGACCAGAACGCTATGAACGTTTGAAGCCGCTGTGCAGAAATCCGGCTGTGCACTCTATCTTTCGTTTTAGGCACATTGGAGCCTATTGTGACTATAACAAGTGGTATCTGAGCCCCTTAGAGCAGTTTCGACAATGGCTGGACCTGAGGAAAGGGGTGGCAGAGGTGCTGGTGGCAGAGGAGAAGCCCAAGCTCAAGGCCAACCCCGTGATTCAGCCATGGCGCCTGTGCAACCAAGTGTTGGCCCATCTAGGGATGAGCCTAGAGTGTTTGGCCTTGACAAGTTCAATGGTGACAACTTTGCTGAGTGGTCCTTCAGAATGGAGAACATATTTGACCACTATGACCTGCTGGAGGTAATGGAAGGAACGGAGAAGCGTCCCGAGAACGACCCGGAGAAGAGCCCGTGGGTGCGGAAGAGCGCACAAGGCTACCTCCTACTTGGGCAAGCGTTGGGGAGCAGCCAAATCCGTCACATCAAGCCTTTCCAGCGTGAACCAGAGAAGGGACCAAAGGCATGGGCTGCTCTCAAGGGTGTACACGCTCCTGCAACACCGGCGGTAGCTGTGGTGTTGGAACGGCAAATGGCGACACTACGAATTGAAGAGGATGAAGCGGTTGAAGAAGGGGTGCAGAAATTCTTCGACTTGTTGATGCGGCTTGAGGGAGCTGATTTGAACTATAGTGAGCTCCAAAAGAAGACCAAGTTGCTGGCCCTACTCCCTGAGTCATGGTCCTCGCTCATCATCAACCTTAATCGCGACTTGCCCCGCCTCTCGCTTGAAGACGTGAAGCGAGCTATCCTTCAAGAGGATTTCCGCCGCCGTGAGTTGGCGAGTGCGGATGGCGCTGGGGCAGCGAGCATCGGCCGTGGATATGGTCAAGGAAGAGGTAGAGGACGAGGGGGAGGAAGGTTTGGTGGCAGCAACTTTGGCGGAGGCCGCGGGAGTGGCGGTTACGGCAGCGACGACAAGAGCTACGGACGCGGTCGCGGCCGATTCGACGGCGAGTGTCACTATTGCCACAAGAGCGGACACATGTGGCGCGACTGCTACAAACTCCCTGATGGTTGGACCCCTGCTCAAGGCCAAGAGAGTAGAGGAGCAGGAGGAGGGAGAGGAAGAGGCCGTGGAGGCCGTGGCGGTCGCGGTGGCGGAGCTGCAAACATGAAGAGCGGAGACAACGACAAGGACCCGAGCAACGATCGGTACCCGGGTCTATTCTACTTCGTGTCGACGCAAGTACCGACTGGTCCAGAGAAGGATGAAGGCTTTGAGGAGCCAGCAGCTGTGGGGAAGGTGACTCTACACCCTCTGGACTATTGGGTGATCGATAGTGGCGCTACCTATAGCATGAAACCTCGCCCGGACTTGCTCACCGAACTCGAACCGTCATCGGTGAAGCATGTCACATCAGCTTTGGGGCAGCGAGCGGAGGTGAAAGGCATGGGCAAGGCCATGTTTAAGGGTGCTGATGGGAAGATGGTGGGCCTCAAGAATGTGCTTTGGGTACCCAGCCTTGCTGCCAACCTGATTTCCGTGCGGCGGTTGGCAAAGGCCGGCATGGACACGAACTCAAAGGGAGCCAAGACCTACACCGCAAGGCTTGGCGATCGGATTCTTTGGGACCTTCATGAGGACAGAGATGTCTACAACGAGATGTGGCAGATCCCTGTGGTCCCAATGCCTAAGGAGAGGCAAGTGGCAGCAAGCGTCAACACCAAAGGTGGAGCGGTTGGTAGCGGCGATTGCGCGGACGGTCACGCTAAGGAGAAAGAGTCCAAGAAGTGCAATCTTGGAGGGACCAGCAAGCTTGGTGAACCTATGGAGAGAGGTGCAGCAGCCAAGGAGCAGCAAAAGGGTCAGGAGAACCCCGAGGCAGCAGTGGAGGAGGACTACGGAGAGAGTATGTGGGGCGCTATTGCGAGCGCGGCATTCTCCAATCCAACTTCGGCTACGGGGGAGTGTGATTGGCTCACCTTGCATCGGCGCATGGGGCATGTGGCCCTGCCCATCTTGCAGCAGCTAGTAAAGAATGAGATGGTTGCTGGCATACGTGTGAAGGGGGAGCCCGATGAGGTACTTGGCTGCCCGACGTGCATGCAAGCCAAGTTCACCCGTTTCCCATTCTCTAGTTCGGAGGCAACGGCTAAGGCACCACTTGATGAGGTGGTGATGGACGTGGTGGGCCCCCTGAAGCTTGGAGCTGCTGGAGCTGAGTACTTCCTCACTATTGTGGACGTTTACACCCGTATGACTTGGGTGTACGTGCTGGCCAAGAAGAGCGACGTGGCTGAAACGTTGAAGGCGGATTGGTTCCCGATGGTGGAGCGGCAACAAGACCGTCTAGTCAAGTCAATCCGCACCGATCGAGGGGGAGAGTTCCTGAGCAAGGAGTTTGGGTTGTGGCTGAAGAAGAATGGTATTCGGCACTCCCTCACCATGCCATACTCCCCTGCAATGAACGGCATCGCCGAGCGAGCGAACGGCACAATCACGGAGGCGGCACGGGGGTTGCTCATTGAAGCCGGGCTACCCGACTATTTCTGGCCTGATGCGGTGCGGAGCGCGTGTGTGGCCAAGAACCGAGCCTTGACTCATGTGGGAGCAGACAAATGGGTGCCCTATGTGGAGTGGCTAGGAAGGAAGCCAAAGGTGGATATGCTTCGGGTGTTCGGGTGCATGTGCATGGCGCTCGTGCCTAAGCATCTTCGGCACAACAAGCTTGGTGCCAAGGCGGTGTGGGCCGTGCAATTGGGCATGGCTCAAAACAGCAAGGGATGGCTTCTTTGGGACCCATTCACCAAGAAGTTCTTAGTGAGCAGGGACTGCAAGTTCATGGAGAACTTCATGTACAAAGATTGGAAGGCGGAGAATGAGGCGAAGATAGGCGTGCGGTTTGGGGAGGTGAAGAGTTCTGGTTTGGAGCATGTGGAGATGCCTTTGGAGCTGAGCAGCGGCAGCACAACCACAAGGCAATCCTCCCTTGTGAATGGGGGAGAGGAGACCAATGATGCAGAGGAAGAAGAGGAGGAGGTGCAGCAAGTGAGCGAGCGTGCACCGTCACTCCCTTCCCGTACTACGAGTGCTCCACGGATTCGAGCCACACCGCAGCAACGCCAAGGCCTTCAAGTCCCTGCAGCTGAGGAGGAAGGAAGGGGCAAGAGGAGAGTTCAACCCCCTAATAGGCTGACCTATGATGCGCTGGGAAAGCAGGGTAAGACAGCCCTGGCCGGAGCGGCAATGATGGTCGGAGACGACGAGGAGAGTGACTACGAGGAGTGTGCCTTCGCGTTCTTCTCTCCGGTAGAGATGCCGGGAGAACCAGCAACTCTCAAGGAGGCTTTGGAGAGTAGTGATGCTGAGGAGTGGAAGAAGGCCATGGAGAGTGAGCTGAAGATCATCAAGGAGAATGACACGTTTGAATTGGTGGAGCTACCGGAGGGGCGTACGGCAATATCGTCCAAGTGGCTCTTCAAAATCAAGTCGGATGCCGACGGCAAGATCGAGCGCTACAAGTCTAGGCTTGTAGCCAAGGGGTACCAGCAGAAGGAGAAGGTGGACTTCAAGGAGCTGTTTGCCCCTGTGGTGAAGCCGACGACGCTGCGAACCCTATTCGCGGGAGCCGCCATCAAAGGATGGGTAGTAAAACAAATGGACATCGTAACGGCATTCCTTAACGGCATCCTTGAGGAGGAGATTTTTATGGCGCAGCCAGAGGGGTTTGATGATGGTAGTGGCAGAGTGTGGAAGCTGAAGAAGGCCCTCTATGGGCTGAAGCAGGCCCCTAGGCAATGGTACATGAAGCTGCGCGAAGTGTTGGAGGGGATCGGCTTCACTCCCTCAACGGCCGATCACTCCTTGTTCATGCTTGGCGAGGGGGAGCAGAGGAGCTTCATGGTGGTTTATGTGGATGACATTCCTATATTCTCACCCTCCTCTGACCTTGTGAAGGAGGTGATGCTGAAGCTGCATGACAAGTTCAAGTGCAAGTCCCTTGGTGACGTGAACTTCTACCTTGGGCTCCAAATCGAACGAGACGTGGAGAAGCGGAGCATGCGAGTGCACCAACGGAAGTACCTGGAGGCGTTGGCTGCCAACTTCGGCCAGAGTGAAGGTCATGTGGCTACTCCCTTTCCCTCTGGGTTCAAGTGTGTGAAGGGACCAGAGGAGGAGAGCGTTTGTGAAGAGGAGAGGCGCCGTTTTCACTCGTTGGTGGGCAGCCTCATGTATGCGGCGGTAAACACCCGACCGGACGTCGCGTTTGCTACCGGGCAGCTGGCTAGGGTTGTGCAATGCCCTAATGAGGAGCAGGTAGCAGCTGGAATGAGGGTGGCCAAGTATCTTGGCCAAACACCGACCGTTGGGCTGCAATACTCGGCGGCGGCACAAAGGCGCCAAAAGGGCGCGGATGGTGTTGAACCCGGGCGTTTGTTCCTCACCGCCTACTCGGATGCGTCATATGCATCGGAACCAGAGGACATGACAAGTGTGGGAGGCTTCATATGCTGTGTTGGTGGAGGCCCAACTGCTTGGGAGAGCAAGAAGCAGGTTGACCAAGCTTTGAGCTCGGTGGAGTCCGAGTACATGGCACTCTTCCGTGCGGTACGGGAGATTGTGTGGCAGCGGCGTTTGTTGGCTGAATTGGGGGAGGAGCAGCAAGGACCTACCCCACTCTACTGTGACAGCCAGGGTGCCATTGCTCTTGCTAAGAACCCTGTGTTGCAAGGACTCACAAAGCACATGAGGGTGAAGTGGCATTGGACGAGGAGCATGGTGACCGCGGGTGAAGTTGAGTTGCGGTACGTGAAGACCACGGGGCAACCGGCTGACATGATGACTAAGAGGCTGGTGGAGCAGCAGCATTGGAAGTGTTGCAAGCTGGCTGGGATGGCTCTGAACTGAGAGAGCAACATATCCTAAGGCCAACAATCTGAGGGGGAGTTTGTTGGTGCAACCCTACGGTTTGCACTCGGCTTATTGTCCGTGTGTGTGCATGTGTGTGTGTATGGAATGGTATGAGGTCATGAGATAATATATATTTCATGCTTATAATTGTGTGTGAATGTTGAGTCATGATGTCGAGTGTGTGTGTCGAGTCAATAGCGAGTTATCGCTAGACGCGTGTTACGCGGTCGTTTGTGTCTCGCGCGCGGTTTCTATTTTGTCGTGCGCGGTTTCTATTTTGTCCTGTGTCGAACGTTCGACGTGTCGCAGGTGTGTGCAGCAGACCCATCAAGAACTCAAGGATGAGTTTGTGATGAAGAGCCCGAGCCTTGGTGTCAAGCCTCAAGTGATTTCGAAGCTCGCCAAAAGGGTACACCTCAAGATATTGAAGATAGTTACATTACTTTGTGTAGTGTAACATTTCACTTGGTGTAGGCCCTAGTGAAGGGTAGTTTCGAGACCCTTCGTGGTTGGGGAGAGTGTGGCACTGTTCCACATCACTGTACCTCGGCTCTTGGGGTTTGTAGGAGCTGGGAGTCATTCCCAACTCGTAACTCTTCATATCTCTTCCTATTTTGTGTTCTAAGACTATAGTGGATGCCATAGTGCCGTTCGTTCAAACCAACACTATGTCGTCAATACTTGGTGAAATTGTGCGATCTAAATAGCCTATTGTAGGCGACGTTCAGACGCTCCAGATCCAAGTTGAATCAGGTCATTTGAAGTTGTGACCAGAACGCTATGAACGTTTGAAGCCGCTGTGCAGAAATCCGGCTGTGCACTCTATCTTTCGTTTTAGGCACATTGGAGCCTATTGTGACTATAACACCTCAATGCCCGGGTCAGGCGGAACACACAGGTAACAGTCACCCTTATCACTAGTAGGCAATGCATACATGGCACTGAAGATAGCATCATAGTCAAGAGAATAGATATCTACCCGCAGTTGAAGCAGCTCCACCCAGTCGGGGAGCCCAGCCGCGTCACCAAACTCCGTACGCCAGGCGTCGCTCAGACGGGCGAAGCAGTGGGACGGTGCATGACCGAACGTCCCACAAGGCTGACCACTCCGAGCACCAGTGCGAATGACGTACGGACAACAATCAGTACCGCATGACCCGTCACGCTGCGCGTACCACTCACGAAGCTGCTGGGGCGAGAGGACCACTCGCTGACGACGCTGAGGCTGCACCCGGTCACCACAACTAGCCGCTGAATCGCTCACTCTAGGACGACTCCCACTACGGCCACCCCGACAACCCCAACTAGCGTACCACTCACGAAGCTGTTGGTGGGTGAGGGACTCACGCGGGCGACGCTGGAGCTGCATCTGGCCACGCCAGGAGCAGCAGTAGCAGTAGAAAGAGCAGCAGTAGTAAATGCAGCAGTAACAGCAGTACGGGCAGGGCAGTGCTCACCAGTGGCGAGAAGGGCAGGCGGACGACGGTGGCGACAGCGACGCCACTACCACTGTAGAGCGAGAGCTCCGCGGCTGCTGCAGTGGCGGCTGCTCCAGGAGCGGCTGCTGCAGTGGCGGCTGCTCCAGGGGCGGCTGCTGCAGTGGCGGCTGCTCCAAGGGTGGCTGCTGTAGTGGCGGCTGCTCCAGGGGCGGCTGCTGTAGTGGCGGCTGCTCCAGGGGCGGCTGCTGCAGTGACGGCTGCTCCAGGGGCGGCTGCTGCAGTGGCGGCTGCTCCAGGGGTGGCTCCTGCAGTGGCGGCTGCTCCTGGGGCGGCTGCTGTAGTGGCGGCTGCTCCAGGGGCGGCTGCTGCAGTGACGGCTGCTCCAGGGGCGGCTGCAGCAGTGGCGGCTGCTCCAGGGGCGGCTGCTGCAGTGGCGGCTGCTCCAGGGGCAGCTGCAGCAGTGACTGCTGCTCCAGGGGCGGCTGCTGCTGTGGTGGCTGCTCCAGGGGCGGGTGCTGCAGTGGCGGCTACTCCAGGGGCGGCTGCTGCAGTGGTGGCTGCTCCAGGGGCGGCTGCTGCTGTGGCGGCTGCTCCAGGGGCGGCTGCTGCTGCTGGGCGGCTCGGCGGCTCGGCTGCCCGCCAGGGGCGGCGACGGGGCCGGGAAGGGGCAGCGACGGGGCCGCTAGGGGCGGCGACGGAGCCGCTAGGGGCGGCAACGTGGCCGCGTAGGGGTGGCGACGCGGCCGCTAAGGGCGGCCGCTGGACCGCGTAGGGGCGGCGACGGGGCCGTGTAGGGAAGAGAGCGGCGAGGGGCCCGCTAGGGGCGGCAACGGGGCTGCGTAGGGGCGGCGACGTGGCCGCGTAGGGGTGGCGACGGGGCCGCTAAGGGCGGCCACTGGACCGCGTAGGGGCGGCGACGGGGCCGCGTAGGGAAGAGAGCGGCGAGGGGCCCGCTAGGGGCGGCGACGGGGCCGCATAGGGGCGGCGACGGGGCCGCTAGGGGCGGCGACGGGGCTGCGTAGGGAAGGGAGCGGCGACGGGGCCGCGTAGGGGCGGCGACGGAGCCGCGTAGGAAAGGGAGCGGCGACGAGGCCACGTGGGGCGGCGACGGGGCCGCGTAGGGGCGGCAACGAGGCCGCTAGGGGCGGTGACGGGGCCGCGTAGGGGCGGCAACAGGGCCGCGTATGGAGGGAGGCGGCTATGGGGCCGCTAGGGGCGGCGACAGGGCCGCGAGGGGCAGCGCCGAGGCCGCGTAGGGGCGGCAACGGGCCGCTAGGGGCCGCGAGGAGCCTGGAAGGGCGGCAACGGGGCCGAGTAGGGGCGGCAACGGGGCCGCTAGGGGCCGCGAGAGGCCAGGAAGGGCGGTAACGGGGCCGCGTAGGGGCGGCAACGGGGCCGCTAGGGGCCGCGAGGGGCCTGGAGGGGCGGCAACGGGGCCGTGTAGGGGCGGCAACGGGGCTGCTAGGGGCCGCGAGGGGCCTGGAAGGGCGGCAACGGGGCCGCGTAGGGGCAGCAACGGGGCCGCTAGGGGCCGCGAGGGGCCTGGAAGGGCAACGACGGGGCCGCTAGGGGCGGCGCGAAGGGCCTCTACGAGAGCTCGACAGAAGGGCGGCCCACAAGGCGCGCCTCGGGTAGGAGCGACTGGCGTTCCGGTCAGAAAAAGTTTCCAGTGGTGGGCCCAAGGAATCGTTCCCACTAGGGAACCTGCTCTATACCATGTGAAGATTAGAACGTGAGGAATGATTGAACTATGAAAAAGTTGGGTACAAGTACTAACCCTAATTGGGTTGTACCCCTTATGGGCTACCCCACTACAGCCTACACAAATGTATAAGCTATAATGTTCTGACATGCTTTACCCCATCTCGTGTCCATGCTGCTTGCACCTGAGGGAGAACCGGATGCACCAGACATCAAGAGCGCGGGCTCTTACGCAGAGGCGATAGAGGGTCCCTACTCTCAGTGGAAGACGGCCATGGACGCAGAGATGGCATCCAGGAAGTCCATAGGCACTTACGTCGACGAGGTTCCCCCCATGGGGCAAAGATTGTCGATGGCATGTGGATATTCAGGGTGAAGCGGCTGCCAGGTTCTCCGCCTGTCTTCAATGCGCGTTACGTTGCTCAAGGCTTCAGTCAGCAACAGGGAGCTGACTACTTTCAGACCTTCTCCCCGACCCGGAAGATGACCACTCTTCGGGTGCTGCTGCACGTCGCCACTCAGCATGACTACAAGTTTCACTCTCTTGACTTTAGCACAGCCTTCCTACAGGGCAGCCTGCACGAGGAGATCTTGCTGCGCCGCTCACCTGGCTTCAGTGGGTCGTTCTCTCCTGGTACCCAGTGGAGCCTCTGACGGCCAATCTACGGTCTCTGCCAGGGGCCTCGCGAGTGGGATGACGCACAGAGGACGATGCTTGGCTCTTGGGTTTGCTCCTTCTACTGCTGACCCGTCGCTGTTTCTACGCACTGACACTTCGCTGCCGCTGTTCTACATCCTCGTGTACGTCGTCGACTTGGTTTTCGCCACTACTGACACTAAGGCACTGACTCTTGTGAAGTTGGAGCTGTAGAAGAGACACACGTGCACAGACTCGTTGAGCTGCGCAGCTACCTTGGCTTGCAGATCACTCGGGACAGAGCACGCCGCACCACCATCCTAACTCAGTCACACATGGTGCAGCAGGTCCTTCAACGCTTTGACTTCAAGTACTCCTCGCCATAGTCCACTCCTCTGCCTACCAGTCACTCGCTCTCAGCTCTGCCTTTGGATGACCCCGTAGAGCCGAGTGGCCCGTATCCAGAGCTTGTGGGCTGCCTCATGTACCTGATGACCTGCACTCGTCCTGACCTTGCTTACCCTCTTAGCATCCTGGCACGCTATGTTGCGCCCGGAAGACACCGACCAGAGCACTGGAAGGCCGCTAAGAGGGTGATGCGCTACTTGTGCAGTACGTCGGGCATGGGGCTCGTGCTTGGAGGACGGGGTCTAGTTGTCCTTACTGTTCACGCAGACGCTTCTTGGGTTGTCGACTTGGCTACGCAGCGGTCGTCACAAGGTTACACCTCCAGCCTTGGCTCTGGTTCTGTTTCGTGGCGGTCTACCCGCTCGTCTTCTGTTCTGAGCTCCAGTTGTGAGGCTGACATCTACGCAGGGGCCATGGCTGCACAAGAGCTACACTGGCTCACCTACCTGCTGACAGACCTGGGTGAGGCAATGCTTGCCTTATGTCGCAAGCAGAGACAAGAGCACAGAACGAAGCACATCGCTCTTTGCTACTTCCTTGTTTGAGAGTTGCAGCAGTGTGGTCAGCTTCGTCTTGTTTACGTGGCCCCTCAGGCCAACACTGCTGATATCTTCACCAAGGCACTTCAGCCTTGTGATCATCAGGGGTTCTGTACTGTTATAGGCCTTGTGCTCACTTGGCCTCACTTGCTCACTTCTTGATTTTGCTTGTACTGTGATCTCTATATATATACATGCATGCTTACACTTGCTAGGTTGTGACCACTGTCTTGCTTATTCTGCTTCATATAACTCTGCATGTGAACTAGCCTTGTGGTCGCTTGTTTGTGCTCGGAATGCGTGGTGACGTCGTGATCCACCCTGAGCTTGCTTTGCTCTTCCTGACTGGTCTTGTGACCTCTTGTTCTCCCCCACTTTGCCTATGGGGGTGTGTCAAACTTATATGCTATAGTTTGTGTAGGCTGTAGTGGGGTAGACAATATGGGGTACAACACTTTTAGGTTTACTACTTGTACCCACCTACTCCCTGGTCATTTCGTTCACTTGTACTATTCTCACAATGGTGTACCAA
Source organism: Closterium sp. NIES-65 (assembly GCA_948144175.1). Classification (NCBI taxonomy): domain Eukaryota; kingdom Viridiplantae; phylum Streptophyta; class Zygnematophyceae; order Desmidiales; family Closteriaceae; genus Closterium; species Closterium sp. NIES-65. The sequence goes on from CANXME010002168.1 coordinate 370,568, forward strand.
TCATGGACTATTCTCGACTCTGCCACCCATCAACTCACCCTATCACGTGATTGCATATTCTATGAAGAGTGGACACTACCACTGTTCCCCTAGCCCCACTATGGACAACAAGTACCCGTCAACATTTCCCATGGGTAGCACAATTTCGCATTAGCAAAAGACAAAGCTGACGTGTCCGAAGAAGTTCTCAAAGAACCGACTACCAACAAACCACCTCTCATCCCTTGACGTGTCTCAAGCATATTCGTCGTGCCAACCTTCATCCTCATAATAGAACTCGACCCCAACGGCCCCGAACAGCATAAAAATTACGCAAGTGCCAAAAACACTTACACATGAAGGAAGAACCAAACTGAGACTGCTCACGTGACAATATTCATGCAAACCATGGCCATCACGAAGATGACGATGTCATAGAGGTAACCAGTAGTGACGACACTCACCCATATGATCTCAATACGACTGGGTTACGTATTCTTGGCCTTGCCAATGATGTCCATCTATCCAAGCATCTCGCTTGGACATTATACCTCCATACGCTCCTGCTTTGCATATGCGCCTTTGACTCTGGCAGATCAACGTCTCCAAATCATTCGTGTACGCCATTACCTTCGTCAAGAAAACTCATGCCTTTGAGGAGGAGCAACCTCACGCCATGGTCTGCCTGCAAAACCTCCACACTATCCTCATCAAGCTTGGCTCCCGGCAACTCCCTCACGGCCAGAGAATGTACCGACTCAAATCACGCAGCGACCACATTCTCCTCGTCACCCACGTGGACGATTTGCTCTACACCAAAACCAGTGCAGAGCTCCTAGACCACTACGTAAGGAACATAACGAAAAGAAGAACTTGATGTGACAAACTCACATAATGTCACTCAGTTCCTTGAGCTCAACATCACCCAGTCTGCCAATACCATTCACATGTCTACCACAAGTATGCAGAAATGCTCCCGAAGAAGTTCGGCATTTCTCCTATCAACCTGACCACCCCGTTTCGAACTCCTCTGCCTGGCCACATCCTAGACACCACACCATTACCTGCAGTTGATCACCGTCTCCATCATCAGCAGCTATGCTGCCTTCTATTCGTCGCCATCACATGCCGTCCAGACATATCCTACGCCTCAAGCCAGTTTACCCAGTGCCTGCACCGACTTTAAAGAGAGCATATGGTGGATCTACGCTGCTCTCTGCAATGTTTCATGTCTACGCCTGATATTGGCCTAACTTATACGGCAAACCTAACCGCTACTCTGTAGCTACAAGACTGTGTGGACGTTGATCATGCTGGACATAGTGACAACAAACCCTCTTGCACTGGAGTGATTTTTCGACTAGAACCTACTGCAGGTCGAACTGGAGTCCATTGCCATCAGCGCAGTAGTTAGCGAATAACTTTACTTGCAGGAAGCGAATATCAAGATGAACGGGTCCAAGTTACTTTGTGACAACCAGAGTGCAATCAAAATTGCACGTAAACTTGTCTGCGTGAACCGCACGAAGCACATCGCTCTCCATTAAGTCTTTGTGAGGAACAAAATTGATAAAGGCAAGGTCAAATTTACCTACTGTCCAGTTAATCAAGAGGCAGATTTCCTGATGTAGAAATGGCCACGTGTGAAGTTTCAACACTATGCGGAACTATGCGAAGTCGACAAGATTCCCAACATTGCGCACCTTCACGAGTGAAGGGGTTGGAAAAAACAGGAGGTTGGACCAGCATTTCCAAAGGTATCACTGTAGCTCAATTTCTCATAACGGGTTGCACCTTAACCACTATCGTGCTAGCGCATCTAGAGCATGCGAGAATGGGAAAGGTCAACAATCGGGAATCAATTGTCATGACTGCTGACCATCCTGTTACAGAGGTTGCAAAATGTTTTGCAGGTCACAACCACTTCGGAGGTTACTCGTTGCAACAAGGAACCTATTGAAATCACAATAGTCACGGTAACTGTAGCAATGTCGTTACAGCTAATAAGGGAATGTACCCCTTAGAGTACATGGCTAACTAGGACTATACATTTTAATGTAATGTCTGTTATTGTTATTTTCCCATTTTCATTCACTATGTACAAGGTTAACTAAGACTTCCGCTTGTCGAAAAGTAGGCCCTCGCCTTCGCTTAGGCGCAGCCAATCTTGCCGACGGCGAGAAGAAATTGACGAAGTGGTCCTCGAGTGAGCTTTTGCTGGTCGACGGAAGTGATGGTTGAGTAGTCCCTGCCCAACGGGATCTAGTGAACGTCGTTGAAGGAAGTCATTAGTCGACAGCAATGGTCATCGACAAGCAACGAACATCGATCGGTGAGTTCGTCGAGAAGCACCGGCCAATGAACATTATTTGACGGGCTTCATCTCGGCAAACGTTGCTCAACAGAGTGGCGTCAAACTGGTCGACAAAAGCTGCTCGACAGCGAATTTTTGCATGTGTGCAAGTCGGCATGCTGAATGACATCACGTGCTCGACCGTATGCATCTAATGCAACGGTCGACACGTTTTTGACCTGGCACCTGTTCCTTTACAGGTATTCATTGATTCAGTTGCCATATTCGAAGTTCCCTGTGTCAGTTTTTGATGCAAAATGTCTTCTCGCAGAGAACCAATATTATATGGATCTGGTTCAGTGTTGAGTTCCTTCATATGACAATCCGTCCAAGTGCCAAAAGCAAGGACTCATTCATTTCCGGGAGAAGTTCCCTCATGGCCGTAGTAATTCCTACAGAGAGAGCTACATTGACACTGCTAGGCACGCTTGGGCTTTATGGCCTCGCGGGCCAACACTATGGACACCTTCACCAAGCTTCTCTAGCGTTGTAACCATCACAGGTTATGTTCACAACTTGGCCTTGTTCAGACAAAGTCCTTGTTTGTTGTAGCTGTACTTTTTACTTCTTTTAATGTCTTGTTGCTGTGTGTTACGAGTGCAATTGGAATGAGCGAGCAAGAAGTGCACTATTGAAGCAAGAGTACAATGAGCGAAGGCATGAGCGAAGAATATATAGCAAAATTACAGTGGTAACGGTAATGTGTGGAAAAATGGGGCGCGCGACGGGCCTAGCGCCGAGGTTGGGAAATGTCGAGGCGGAGGTCCGGAGCGAGGGCTACCAACCGAACCGTGAGGTTGGGTGGCGTCGTGAACAGTGGCGGGAACAGTGTTGAGGCGAGTGTCGCGAGTGGTAATGGATTACTGTTGGGTGCTGTTGGTGGGAACAGTGGTGTACGTGCTGAGCAGGGACGCGAAGTAAGGAAAATGAGTTTTCCTTACACTCCCCCCCCCTAAGGAGGCACTCCTTATGAAAGCGCGTGTACATCCCGAAAAAATCGGTTTCGCAGATACTCGGTGAGGACGGGGTGGTTTTCAACTCTATCCAGGGGGAACCCAGTTGTCTTCAATGGGCGTGCGGTCTGGCCAGTGCATCAGAAATTTGATCCTTCGGGCTACCCATGAGTCGCGAACTCGGTGGCTCAGGATTGTTTCGGGCGTGATGAATGGTTTTGTCGGTTGTTGTGTCATGCTGGCTGGGCGTTTGTGGGGTAGTTGGCTGGTGGATGGCATGTAAGAGTGGAGCACGCAGACGTGGAATGACGGGCTGACGTACCACTCAGCGGGGAGGAGGAGGTGGGCGGTAACGAGTGTGATCATGTGGCTGATGCAAAATGGCCCGCAATATCGGGGGCGGAGTTTTGGGGTAATGGGCAGGCGGAGGTTCAGGGTGTTGAGTAGAATTAGATCGTCGGGCTGGTAAGTGACAGGTCGGCGGTGACGGTCGGCGTAGCGTTTAGCGATGATGTTTGATATTTCTGCAGCTCGGGTCCGTGCTGCTTGTAAAATTTTGGCAAACTGTTGCACGCGTGGTACCGAGTTGTCGGGATTTGGGTGTCAAACACTATATATGTGTTATTGCTGTTTAGGCTATAATGGGTTAGCCTTTAGGGGGTACATAACTCTAGGGTTTCATACTTGTACTGCAATGTTGTCTAGTTCATTCACTTCTTGTTTCTGACATGGTATCAGAGCTTAGGTTCTAGACCTAAGGGCCCACCGTTCCGCTAGAGGTGCCCTCGTGCGCCGTGTTGTTTAGCGCCCTCGAGCGCCTTTCCCCTAGTGCGCCCTCGTGCGCTCTCCTCTCAGGCAGCCCGCTAGCAGCCCGAGCGTGGCCCCGTCGTTTTAGCACGCGTAGGAAACGGCCGCCTAGGGCGGCCCGAATTTTTTTCTCGCGAGCCCCAGCAGGCCATTGCCCGTAGGCCCCGCTTGCCCCTAGGCCAACGCGCGACCCTCAGCTGCCCGCCCACAGGTCGCAGCTAGCGCGACCAGAGCGTCGCGGCCCCGCCAGTAGGCCGCCGCGACGCCCCTCTAGGCCGTCGCCCGTGCGCTAGTCAGGCCCATGCACAGCCGCGGCCCGCCCGCTACAGCCACCCACGCGTACGCCCCTCGTCGCGCACCGCCGCGTAGCCCAGCCCGAGCCGAGCCGCGCCGCCCGAACCGAGCCGCGCCGCCCGACCTGAGCCGCGCCGCCCTACTGTGCCCCACCTGCAGCAACTCCTGTTCCTGTTCCAGTCGTCCTAGTGCTTCAACTGCTACTGCTACTACTGCTACTGTTCCTACTGCTACTGCTGCCACAATGGCCACTCCCTCTATTCTCACCTTTGACGCTGAGGGCCGCCCGGTTAAGTTTGAAGTTTGGCTAGATGACCTCCACCTGTTCCTCCAGATCACTGCCAAGGACGATGTCTCCCTATATGACCACACGTCAGGCGCTGCTCCCGCACCTCCCGCTACTGCTCACAGTACTACTCGCTCCGAGTGGCAGACCCGTGATGCTCACGCCCGCCTAGCCGTTCGCAGCCACCTGCCGTTAGATGAGCGCGAGCACTTCGGCCAGCATAAGACCGCTAAGGAGCTGTACGATGCAGTAGTCGCGCGCTACTTTTCCCCTGCCACTGCTGCTATAGGCCGTCTCTCACTGCCCTACCTCTTTTTTCCCGACCTGTCCGCCTTTGCCACTGTAGCTGACCTCATCACCCACCTCCGTACCAGTGACCTCCGCTACTGTGCCGCACTCCCCCCAGATTTCCTCGCCAAGAACCCCCCCCCCCCCCCCCTCCCCCCCGATGTACCTCACACCGTACCACCTTGTCACTCGCCTCCCTGACTCCCTTCGCACAGTCAGGGACCAGTTTCTCGCCCTTTCCCCCACTAACCTCACTATCGACCTCCTCAAGAAGGAACTCCTAGCAGCTGAGAAGAGCATTGTAGCTGTAAGTGCCTCTCGTGGTGACCCCCGCACCCCCTTTTTTTAGGGGTGCTCCCCCTCCCCCCTCCTCCCCTCCATTGCATCTGCTGCTGCTGTCGACTTCCTCGGAGCTGAGGGGGTCGGGGCCGCGTGTGCTCCTAGTGGGAGGCGCAAGGGCGGCAGGGGCAAGGGGGGCAGGGGTGGTGGAGGTGGAGGCGGGGGCAGCGGCGGTGGAGGGGGTGGGGGGGGGGGGGGCGGGGGTGGTGGCGGAGGTGGGAGTGGCGCGGGTGGTGGGGGGGTTAGTGGTGGCACAGGGGGTGGTGGCGGTGGCGGTGGTGGGGGTGGTGGGGGCGGTGGTGGCAGTGGTGGCGGCGGTGGAGCGGGTGGCGGGCGCGGTGGAGCGGTGCAGCGTGGGGGGTTCGGCGGTGGCCAGAGGCAGCAGCAGCACCGTCCCGGCGCGGATCCCTCGCCCCAGCAGCTCCGTGAGTGGTACTCTCAGCGTGGGGGGTCTGGGGGTGGAGGTACCTGCCCGTACGTCATCCTCACAGGTGACCGCACTGGCCAGACTTGTGGGAGGTTTTACACGGCACAGCGCTGTTTCTTTTGCCTCGACGACGCCTAGGGCGAGCAGTTTCCTGACGCCTCTGAGCTGCCCCAATGGGCTGATCTGCTTAAGAAGGGAATTGATATCTTTGCTCTTGATTATGATGCTATCCTTGCTGCTATTTATGCATTGACTATTAGTGTTGAGGGTGACTGTTACCTGAGTGTACCGCCCGACCCAGGGATTGCGACCGGTGAGGCTGCAGCTCTAGGTGCTAGTGCGTCTACTACTCCAGGTCCTGGTGAGGCTACTGCCCTAGGTGCTAGTGCGTCTGTGTCTGCTGGTACCGCACATACTGAGGCACCGCACACCTTCACACTGGACTTAGGTGCTTCCCGCTGTTTCTTTCGCGACCGCACTGCCCTAGCACAGCTCCCTAGACCGGTTGCTGTCTCCCTGGCTGACCCCTCAGGGGGTCCGGTCCTTGCGACCTCCACCACTGCCCTCCCTTGTCCTGCTGTCCCGTCTGGCACACTGTCGGGCCTCTACCTCCCTTCGTTCTCTACGAACTTGGTGGCGGGTTCCGCGCTCCAGGACGCGGGTGTTCACCAGTTCACCCTGGCCTACGAGCGTGTGACGCACTGCACGTGTGCTCGGACGGGTCGTCACCTGGCTACCTTCACTCGGCAGCCGGGCTCGGACTTGTACACACTGACCACTGAGTCCCCTCAGGTAGCTGCGTCTACGTCAGGTCAGCTGTCGGCCCCCTGCTCGTGTCGCTCCCTATCGCACTGGACTGTCCTCTGGAACCACCGCCTTGGTCACCCGTCAGTGCAGCGCCTTCGTGGCATGCACTCCAGGTACCTTGTCTCTGGTCTTCCCAGAGTTCTCCCTCCCCTACCACCCTCGCCTGCTCCTCCCTGTCTTCCCTGTGTTGAGGGGCGGCAGCGCGCCGCTCCTCACTCCTCCTCGTTCCCTCCCACAGAGGCTACCCTACAGACCGCTCCACCTGGACGTATGGGGCCCCGCCCGCGTCCGGGGACAGGGCCACGAGCGGTACTTTCTGCTGGTCGTCGACGACTACACGCGCTACACCACGGTCTTCCCCTTGCGTACCAAGGGTGAGTTTCCTTATGTCTTGATCCCCTGGATCCGCGCTGCTCGTCTCCAACTCCGCCAGCGGTTCCAGTCGGACTTTCCTGTCCTACGTCTGCACTCTGACAGAGGTGGCGAGTTTTCCTCTGACCTCCTGGCAGCGTACTGTGCGGAGCACGGCATCCGCTAGACGTTCACTCTCCCGGCCTCTCTGCAGCAGAATGGGGTTGCTGAGCGCTGCAATGGTCTTGTCATGGAGATCGCTCGTACCTCCATGATCCATGCGGCTGCCCCCCATTTCCTGTGGCCGTTTGCAGTGTAGTACGCCGCGCATCAGCTCAACCTCTGGCCCCGTGTCTCTGTTCCGGAGACCTCGCCTACCCTGCATTGGACGGGGGAGGTTGGCGACGCGTCTGTGTTCCGAGTCTAGGGATGTCGAGACTTTGTCCGAAATACATCCGCGGACAAACTCTTCTCCCGTGCTGTTCCCTGTGTCTTCCTTGGCTTTGTCCCTGACGCGCCTAGCTGGCGGTTTTACCACCCCACCTCGCGCCGTGTCTTCGCCTCTCAGGACGTCACCTTTGACGAGTCGGTACCCTTTTACCGTCTCTTCCCCTACCGCACTGCCCCACTCCCCCCCCCCCCCCCGCCGCTCTTCCTCACCCCAGGTGTCCCGTCGGTAGACCCCCTCCCTCCCCAGGGTGCTGCTCCCTCAGGTGTTTCCCAGGTAGACCCGGTCGAGCCTGTCGAGGTAGCTGTTGACTCTGGTCCTGCGCGAGGTACTGTGTGTGCTGAGCTTGGTGGTGCTAGGTCTGGGGGCACTGAGACTGGGGGTGCTGAGCGTTGGGGTGCGGAGACAGGGGGTGCTGAGCCTGAGGGAGCGGAGACTGCGGGTGCTAAGCCTGGAGATGCTGCAACAGGGGGTGCTGAGCCTGGGGGTCCTGAGACTGGGGGTGCTGAGAATGGGGGTGCTGAGCCTCGTGGCACTCCCTCTTCACAGCAGCTGCGTGAGTGGTACTCTTAGCACTCCAGCCTCCGTCGCAGCGCTACTGAGGCTGGGGGGTCTGCTGGAGTCGGAGCTGGTGGCCTCGCAGGTGTGGTCCCACAGCCCGAGCCTCCCTCCCCTCAGCGGCCGCGTAAGTGGTATGCTCGGCGCTGCAGCCTCAGGAGTGGAGCTCCTAGCGATGAGGTACCACCAGCTGGAGGCCCTGCTACTGGAGGTACTGCTAACACTGGTGCTGGTGGTGCTACTGGAGGTCCTGGAGGTGCTGCTGCTGCTACAGGAGGTTTTGGAGCTGCTGGAGGTGCTGCCAGTGCTGGTGGAGGCTCTGGAGCTGTTGGAGGTGCTGCTGGTGCTGGTTCGGCTGGCGATTCTGGTGCAGTCTCTACTGCTTCTGGGGGCGCTTCGCGGCCATGGCTGTACTTCGTTTCGCTCCTTCAGCAAGTTCTTGGTCAGCCGCCTCCTCCTCATCCTCTTCCCTCCTTAGAGTGTCCTCCGCCTGTCCAGTCACAGTCCCAACTCCCACCTGCCTCGCAACTTCCTGGTCTTTCTCCCTACACTAGTCCAACAGGCGGTCTTACAAAGCGTCGTGAGCCAGAGTCTCGTCCTCTGTCGCCTGTGTCGCGTCTTGTGTCACCTGTTCGTACAGCTCGCACTGGTCGCCGTGGTCAGCGTGAGCGTCCTCCACCTGTGCCTGGCACACACTATATGACTTTGCGTCCTTCCACTGCTCTGCAGCGTGTCCCTCTGCCGTCTCCTCCTGAGTCCTCTCTTCCTGTCCTTGCTGACCAGGAGTCTGACTCTCTTCGTGCTGCCAGTTCTACTGTCACGCGTCTCCTTGCCACTGCTATCACTAACCCTTCCTTTGAGTCTGCTGCTGCGTCTGCCCTAGTTGCTGAGCTTGTCCACTTTGCTGCTCACTGTCGTCTAGACTACGCTGCCAGTCTTGTTGCTGAGTCTGAGTCTGTCTGTCCTCCGTCCGTCGGGGGTGAGTGTGCTCTAGGCACGGACGTCCTTGAGGATATACAGGAGGACCTTGAGTGTCTTGCAGCCGCTGCGCCTCATCTCGTATCCATGCTGATTGCCCCTGAGGGAGACCCAGATGCTCTAGACATCCCGACCCCGCCCTCTTACGCTGAGGCGATCGTGGGTGAGTACTCCTCTCAGTGGCAAACAGCTATGGATGCAGAGATGGCATCCTGCAAGTCCACTGGCACTTACGTTGACGAGGTTCCCCCTCCTGGGGCGAACATCGTCAGTGGCATGTGGATTTTCAGGGTGAAGCGGCCGCCGGGTTCTCCGCATGTCTTCAAGGCTCGTTATGTTGCTCGAGGCTTCAGTCAGCGAGAGGGAGTAGACTTCTTTCAGACCTTCTCCCCCACCCCGAAGATGACTACTCTTTGGGTGCTACTGCACGTTGCTGCTCAGCGTGACTACGAGCTTCACTCTCTTGACTTCAGCACAGCTTTCCTGCAGGGCAGCCTGCACGAGGAGATCTGTCTGCGCCGCCCTCTTGGCTTCACTGGGTTGTTTCCTCCTAGTATCCAGTGAAGCCTCCGGCGGCTAGTCTACAGTCTCCGCCAGGCGCCACGTGAGTGGCACGACACACTGAGGACTACTCTTGCGGCACTTCGGTTCGCGCCCTCTACTGCTGACCCGTCGCTGTTTCTGCGCACTGACCTTTCGCTGCCGCCGTTCTACATCCTCGTGTACATCGACGACTTGGTCTTTGCCACTGCTGACACTGATGCTCTCGCCCACGTGAAGTTGGAGATGCAGAAAAGACGCATGTGCACAGACCTGGGTGAACTGCGCAGCTACCTTGGCTTGCAGATCACCCGGGACAGAGCACGCCGCACCATCACACTGTCTCAGTCACACATGGTGCAGCAGGTCCTTCAGCGCTTCGGCTTCACCTGGTCCTCAGCACAGGCCACTCCTCTGGCTATAGGTTACTCGCTCTCAGTTCTACCTTCGGATGAGTCCGTAGAGCCGAGTGGTCCTTACCTAGAGCTAGTTGGTTGTCTCATGTACCTGATGACTTGCACTCGTCCTGGCCTAGCAAACCCTCTTGGCCTTCTAGCCCGCTACGTGGCTCCTGGCAGGCACCGCAAGGTGCACTGGGATGCTGCAAAGAGGGTATTGCACTACTTGTGCAGTACATGAGGCATGGGGCTCGTGCTTGGAGGAGGGAGCTCAAATGTTCTCACTGGGCACTCAGACGCTTTTTGGGTTGACGACCAGGCTACTCGGCGGTCGTCACAGAGTTACACCTTCAGCCTTGGCTCTGGTTCAGTTTCTTGACGTTCTACTCGCTCGTCTTCTGTTCTCACCTCGAGTTGTGAGGTTGAGATCTACGCCACAGCCACGGCTGCACAGGAGCTACGCTGGCTCACCTACCTGCTGACCGACTTGGGAGAGCGGCCTAGTTCTCCTCAAGTGCTATACGTCGACAACAAGGCTGCCGTTGCCTTGTGTGAGGAGCACAGACTAGAGCACAGAACGAAGCACATCGCTCTGCGTTACTTCCTGGCTCGATAGCTGCAGTAGCGCCGTCAGCTTCGTCTGCGTTACGTGGCCACTCAGGCCAACACCGCTGATATATTCACCAAGGCACTCCAGTCTGGTGATCATCAGCGTCTCTGCACTTTGCTAGGGCTTGTGCCCACTTTTCCTCACTTGCTGTAGCCTTTGCCTGTACTGTGATCTCTATATATATATATACCTGCCAATTTGCTTTGCTAGGGTGAGATCACCTTGTTGTTTGTGTTGCATATATGCCTCTGCATGTGAACTGGCCCTGAGGCCCTTTGCTTGTGCTTAGAGTGTGTGGTGACGTTGTGATCCACCGTGAGCTTGTTTGCCTTTCTTGAATGGCCTTGTGACCCCTTGCTCTCTCCCACTTTGCCTATGGGGGTGTGTCAAACACATATATGTGTTATTGCTGTTTAGGCTATAGTGGGTTAGCCTTTAGGGGGTACACAACTCTAGGGTTTCATACTTGTACTACAATGTTGTCTAGTTCATTCACTTCTTGTTTCTGACATTGGGGTCATGGGTACAGTGGGGTCTTGTCCGTAGTTCAGGTAAAACGATGACTGTTGGGTCGTGGCGGATGGCGAGTTTCAATTTCGTGTGAACTATGGTCTGCTATGTACCTGTTTTTCTCAATGCGCAACCGCCTCCCTTGAGTTGGGATGCTCGAGCAAGTGTTCAGCTAGCACTGATCTCACTCGAAGCGCGAATGGTGACGAACTAGCTGCTCAAGCAGCCCCGAATCAGCTCCTTCGAAGAGTGGTGTTCTGAACAGCGATATTCTGAACTTTGATGTTCAGAACAGTGAACTGTAAACTCATTGGTCAATGTTCATTTCGCCCCTCCCACTCTAAACACCATGTTTTCATATGTGCCTTGCTCTCGTTGGTTGAAATCATAGGGAGTGGTTTTTTCTTTTCCCTCCACTCAAACCTCCACCATTTCCACCATAGCACGCTCCCATTGGTCACGACTTTAATTGACTTCTCCTCGATAGCAGGAAACTCGTTTCCGCTTTGGATTCAAATTGGAAGACCTTTGATTCACACTGTATAAAGAAAAATCAACAGATTGAATGATGGAAAACCCTCATGATATTCGGTAACCCCCTCCTAGGTACTGTACATCGCATCATTATTGTATCTTGTCAAAAGTTTGAACTTTACAAACGATGCCTGAAGAGGGAATGTTCGGGGTACGCCTAAGGGTACAGTTAGAACTGACGTATGAATAACAAAAAAACTGGTAGTGTACAAAGTTGGATCCGCCCTTATCAAAACAGTATGTAACCCATTATGGCAAAAATTCGAACAGTGCAAAATGTGGTTTGCACATCAACCTACCGCCTATTCGCCGATGGTAAAGGAAATTGAGAGTTTTTGTTTGAAGGTAATTTGTGGAGTGTGAGGAGCGTATTTGTGTGCTTTACATTTGTGCGTTTACGGGTTGTGAATCGCCTTAGCGGTTCATAATTTATCCGCATTTTTGTGTGTGAGTGCAGTTCATGAATGTTCATGAGTTTTCGAGAAAGCGCATGAAAGTTTGTGAGTTTCGGTTTGTCCATGAGTCTGCGTGTGCGGTCATTGTTTCTCATGTGTTTTCATGAGTTTTCATGAGAGTTAATATTTTTTGTGCATTTTAATGAGTGGCGAGTGGTTTTGCCCCTTTGACTTTTTGCGCTGGTCAAGGTTGTTGATTACAGAAAGAATTTTCTGTTATTCAATCAGCCGATTTCACTTTACATGGGTTGCGCAAGAATAATTAGCGGGGGCTGCAGCGGAAACGGGTTTCCTACTTTTGAGACGAAGTCAACTGAGGTCTCGACCAAAGAGAGCGAGCCATGGGGGAAATGGTGGTGTTCTGAGTGGGAGGGGCGAAATTAGTTCAGCCCCTTCATTTCGACCAATGGGAGCAAGGCAGGGATGAAAACGCGGTGTTCAGAGTGGTAGGGGCGAACGGAACATTGACCAATGAGGTTGCAGTGCGCTGCTCAAAAGGTGAGTTCGGATTTAGGTGGGTGCAAGTTCGAGTTGAGTGCTTTCTAGACCAATGAGAGCGAGCGGTTCTTGCCCAAGATGCAAGATCGAATTGAGAGTGAGTTTGCAGCTGTTCGTACCACTAGTTTTGGGGGAATTGGATTGGTTGATGTTCGTGCGACGAGTTCAGTTCATTTGCGAGCAATAAGCTGCTCGCGCTGCGAGTTCCGAAGGGATCTAATTGGTCGCTGCTCATGCAGCGTGTTCATTTCGTCAGTTTGCGAGCAGCTGTTCGCGACACGTGGGAGCAACACAAGTGTTAACATGCTCGCGACATGTTATTTAAAGGGTGTCCAGCTCGTACATTTAATGTTCGTAAACTCGCTCAGTTACCACATTTTTTGTTGTAACACTGTATTGAACGTGTCCTTCGAACACAATCAGCTTTCGCTCGGTTTTCTACTCGCCGTGCGCCCCGAGGCGCGCGGCGGTTCTCTTCCCGTCGTGCGCCCCGAGGCGCGCGGCGGGTTTCTGCCCCGTCACGCCGCGCGTCGCTCCCGAGAGGCGCTGCGACGGGCGACGGGGACCTCCGCGTCGCCCCCCATCGTCCGTTGTGGCCTGCGCGCGGCCTGTAGAGCCTGCGCGTGGCACGTACGGGCTGCGCCAGGCCCGCCCGCGGCCCGTACGGGCTGCGCCAGGCCAGCGCGCGGCCCGTACGGGCTGCGCCAGGCCCACGCGCGGCTCCGGCCGCCTGCGTGCGGTTCGGGCGGCTGTGCCAGGCCCGTTGGCGGCCCTTTCTTCGCTGCCCCTGCCCTACCCGCTGATCCCCGTGCCTCTGCTTGGGCCCCACCCCTTCTTCTGCCCTTTCCTCTGGATTAGGGTTTCGGGGTGAGGGGTATGGGGGTGCAACTTCTGTGTGCCGTGCTCTGCTCCTCCTCCTCCTCCGTCTCCTAGTGCTGCAGCTACCGCTGCGGGGGGGGGTGGACCTCTTGGAGCCGTCGGAGTGGTACTAAGGGGGGGTGAAGGGGGAGTGGAGCTAGGGGTGAAGCAGCGGGTGTGTGTCAAGGGGGGTGGGACTGTTTGGGGAGGTTGATCGGAGGTTGCCGTCGTGTCGCCAACAGCACCTATAGTCCGGGGAGTTGCTCCGGTAGCCCAGTCGTAGCCACCTGAGCCAGTCGACCGTGGGTCCGTTGCTCGTCTGCCGCTACTTTTAGCCGCGGGGCCAGTTACTCCAGTAGTCCGGAGCGCTGTTCCGGTAGCCGCTGTGCCAGTGTGCCTCCTGTTGCCCGTGTGTCTGCAGCTTCAGTCGTCGCCTCCTATCTCCTCGCATCTTACACTCTCGCCTCCTCCTCCTCACTTGCCCTATGCGATAGCCTCTAGCTTTGCTCATACTTGTGAACTTTAAACTATTTCTTCTTGAACTTGTGCTCAGAATGTGTGGTGACATTGTGATCCACCCTGAGCTTATTCAGCTTTGCTTGCTCTGCTGATTACACCCCACTTTGGCTATGGGGGTGTGTCAGAATGTTATTGTTCTCTAGCCTGTAGTGGGGTGCTCTATAGCGAGTACAACCCTTCTAGGGTTTGCTATTTGTATCCTCATTGCTGCTAGTGACCCCCCTCTTTTCCCTAAATCGTTTCTTGCCTAGCTAGGGCTTTCCTAGCTATGGCTCTTTCTCCTACTACTATTTTCACACCTAGAATCGTCTGACTCACGTTACTGGAATCAGCAGGGACGCGAACAAGGGTACAGCACCGCGTTCTGGCCACTACAGTGGTCCCCCCTGAATCGCTTGCACAATTTCGCCACTAACTCGCTACAATCGCCAACACCCCCCCCGCCTGCCCAAAAATTCGTTAGCTATGATTGACGAGGGAAACTGTTACCTCGTTTCGAAAGCGATCAGAACACTGTTGATTCGTGTGGCGGGGAACGTGTCCACGCTCCTGAAATTAGACATAGGTTGGACTCAACTCACAATGCATTCGTTTTTAGGTACAGTGATTATATTTGAGCCTCGAGACGTGTGTTGGCACTAAAAAACCCGAAATGAACGAACTGGACACGCCCTAATACGGATCGAGTTGGTGTTCACGCCTCAAAAGCAAAGCACAGGTGGCGAGCATCAGTTGGGTGCTGATTGAGTTGCTGATCGAGTCGAAGCTGATCGCCACCGACATATTGACTCGTGCAGAACTCGAACGGGCTTCAGCGTAACTGTTCATAAATGGCGCGAAGTGAAATGTTCGAATCACCGCCGTCGGAACTCAGCACGCGCGATTTTCGAATTATTTCAGCAACGCTTCGAGAGCGTTCCATGTGAGGAAATAATCTGGAGGGAAAGCTCAATGTGTGTTCGCGCTACAAGTATGGAAACAAATGTGAGAACATTATAGCTAATATATTTTTGTGCAGGCTGTAGTGGGGTTGCCCATATGGGGTACAACCCAATTAGGGTTAGTACTTGTACCCAACTGTTTCATAGTTCAATCATTCTCTCGTTCCAATCTTCACATGGTATAGAGTTGGTTCCCTCGTGGGAACTGTTCCTAAGGCCCACCGACCTCTTTTTTTCCTGCCCGGAGCACGCTTGGCCACTGTCCCCTTCTAGCGGCCTCTAGCGGCCCCTTTTACGGCCCCAAGGGCCCCGTCGCGCCGCCCTTTCGGCCCCGTCGCGCCGCCCTTGCGGCCCCGTCGCGCCGCCCTTTACGCGGCCCCGTCGCCGCCCTTTCCTGCGGCCCCGTCACCGCCCTTTCAGCAGCCACGCCGCCGCCCTTTCAGCGGCCCCCGTCGCCGCCCTTCCACGGCCCCGTCGCCGCCCTTCCACGGCCTCGCCGCCCGCCCTTACGGCGGAGCCGTCGCCCGCCCTTCCGCGGCCCCTACACCGCCCCTCCGCGGCCCCGTTGCCGCCCTCCAGCGGCCCCGTCACCACCATTACAGCGGCCCCGTCGCCCGCCCTTCCGCGGCCCTGACACCGCCCTTCCGCGGCCCCATCGCTGCCCTCTAGTGGCCCCGTTGCCGCCCTTCAGTGGCCCCGTCGCCCGCCCTTTCAGCGGCCCCGTCGCCGCCCTTTCAGCGGCCCCGTCGCCGCCCGCCCTTTCAACAGCCCCGTCGCCGCCCTTCCTGCGGCCCGTTGCCGCCCTTTCAGCGGCCTGTCGCCGCCCTTTCAACGACCCTGTTGCCGCCATTCCATGGCCCCGTCGCCCCTCAGCCGCCCAGCGCCCGAGCCACCAAGCAGCCAAGCCGCCGAGCAGCCGGACCCCCGAGCAGCCGAGCCGCCCGACCGCCGAGGCGCCAAGCAACCAAGCCGTCGAGCCGCGCGACCACTGAGCCGCCCTGCAGCCGAGCCGCCCTGCAGCCGAGCCGCCCGACCGCCGAGCCGCGCCGCAGCCGAGGCGCTTCCGCCTGTCGGCCTGCCCGGGACGGCCCCACTTGTCTGGTAAGAGCAGCGTCTCTGCCACTGCACTAACCTGCCCCACTGTACTCACTGCCTGTCTACTGCTGTCATGGCCTCCCCTAGTGTTCTCACCTTTGACGCTGAGGGTCGAGCAGTTGGCTTTGAGGTCTAGGTAGATGATCTGCTGCTTTTCCTACAGTGCGATAGGGCAGACAGTCTCTCCCTGCTTGACCTCACTTTTGGTGCCTCTCCTGCCCCTGCTGCTGATGTTGACGCCACTGTTCGCTCACACTAGACCACGCGTGATGCTGCTGCTCGCCTTGCTGTGCTCCGCCACTTACCGACCATTGAGCGTGCACACTTTAGCCAGTAAAAGGGTTCTCAGACCTTGTACGACGGTGTAGTTGCATGCTACTCTTCCCCTGCCACTGCTGCACTGAGCCGCCTCATGCTACCGTACCTCTTCCCTGACCTTGCTGCCTTTCCCACAGTCGCTGACCTCATTACGCACCTCCGCACTAGTGGCAGTGGCTACCGCGCTGCGCTTCCTGCTGAGTTCTGCGCCAAGAACCCCCCCCCCCCCCAATGTACACCACCCTCTGCTACATAGTCATCCGCCTCCCTGACTCTCTTCACATAGTCAGGGACGACTTCCTCTCCGTTTGCCCCACCACTCTCACCGTTGACCTCCTAGAGAAGGGCCTCCTAGCAGCACAGAAGAGCATAGTCGCTGTAGGAGCCTCTCGTGGTGACCCTCGCACCCCCGTCTTTGAGGGGTATTCCCCCTCCCCCCTCTTGCCCTCTGTCGCCTCTGCTGCTGCGGCCGACCTCGTTGGTTTCGAGTCGGTCGGCGCTGCGTCTGCCCCTAGCGGGAAACGCCGCACCGGCAAGGGCAAGGAGGGCAAGGGCACAGGAGGGGCTGGAGGGAGCGGTGGAGGTGGTGGTGGAGGCAGTGGATGGAGTGGGGGTGGTGGTGGGAGTGGTGCCGGGGGTGGTGGCCGCGGCGGCAGCAGTGGAGGCGGCGGAGGCGGTGGTGGTGGCGGAGGGAGCGGAGGCGGCGGAGGTGGCGGAGGAGGCGGAGATGGAGGAGGCGGCGGAGGCGGCGGCGGTGGTGGAGCGAGTCAGCAGCAGCGGAGTGGTGTGACCCTGTCCCCTCAGCAGCTTCGTGAGTGGTACACTGCGCGTCAGCGCGGTGGGGGTTTTGGTCCCTGCACTTACGTCCTCCGTACCGGCGACCGAGAAGGTGAGCAGTGCGGAGGCCCGCACTCAATCCAGCGCTGCTTCGGTCGCCTGACGGACGCGTGGCGTCGCCTGTTCCCTGAGGCGTCAGAGATCCCTCGATGGGAAGATCTGTCTAGGGCGGGGGTTGCTATCTTTGATCTTGATTTTGATGCTATTCTTGCTGCCATGTATGCTGTTGATTCTAGTGTTGCGGGTGACTGTTACCTATGTGTACCGCCTGACCCGAGCACTGAGGCCTTTGCTCTAGGTGCTGGTGAGGCTGCTGCTCTAGGTGCTAGTGCGTCTGCTGCCCCATGTGCCAGTGCGTCTGTTCCCCCAGGTGCTGGTGAGTCTGCTCTCTCAGGTACTACGTCGGCTCAGGCCTTCCACACCTTCACCCTTGACTCGGGTGCGTCCCGCTCCTTCTTTCGAGACCGCACCACTCTTACGCCGCTCAGTCAGCCGGTTGCAGTCTCCCTGGCGGACCCCTCAGGGGGTCCTGTCCTTGCTAGCTTCTCCATTGTCTTACCGTGCCCGGCAGCCCCCTTTGGCACCCTGTCAGATCTCTACCTCCCCTCGTTCTCTACAAACTTGGTGAGTGGAGCGGACCTACAGGATAGGGGGGTTGACCAGTTCACTCCTGCAAGTCAGCAAGTGACCCACTACACGTGTGCTCGGACAGGCCGACACTTGGCCACGTTCACCTGTCGGCTAGGGTCGATCCTGTACACCCTTACTACTGAGTCTCCTCCGGCTGCTGAGTCTGCCCAAGTAGCTGTGTCGAGTCAGGTGTTTGCTGCGGCGTCCAGGTCTGGTCCTGAGTCTGCTCCCTGCTCGTGTTGCCTGCTGTCCCACTAGACTCTCCTTTGGCACCACCGCCTTGGTCACCCCTCCTTGCGTCGTCTTCGAGGCATGGCCTCCCGTGTCCTTGTCTCTGGTCTCCCTCGGTCTCTCCCTCCCCTTCCTCCGGGGCCTGGCCCTACCTGCGTCCCCTTCGTCAAGGGGCGACAGCGCGCCGCCCCTCACTCCTCCGAGTTTCCTCCGACAGAGGCTCCGCTGCAGACTCTCCACATGGACGTGTGGGGCCCGGCCCGCGTCAGTGGGCAGGGGCGCGAGTGGTACTTCCTGCTGGTGGTTGACGACTACTCGCGTTACACCACAGTCTTCCCCTTGCGCAGCAAGGGTGACGTCACTGAGGTGTTGATCGATTGGATCCGCGCAGCTCGTCTCCAGCTCAGAAAGAGTTTCGGCTCGGACTTTCCTGTTCTGCGTCTGCACTCGGACAGAGGCGGGGAGTTTTCCTCTGCCCGTCTGGGAGCCTTCTGTCGTTCACAGGGCATCCGCCAGACCTTCACGCTTCCGGCCTCTCCACAGCAAAATGGGATTGCTGAGCGCCGCATTGGCATGGTCAAGGACGTTTCTCGTACCTCCATGATGCATGCGGCTGCCCCCATTTTTTGTGGCCGTTTGCGGTTCAGTATGCCGCGCATCAGCTCAACCTTCAGCCCCGGGTTTCCTTGCCAGAATCCTTCCCCGCCTTGCGGTGGATCGGGAAGGTTGGCAATGCATCTGTGTTTCGGGTCTGGGGATCTCGGGCGTTTGTCCGCGACTTGTCTGCGGACAAGCTGTCCCCTCGTGCTGTTCCCTGTGTCTTCCTTGGCTTCCCCCCTGACGCGCCTGGGTGGCAGTTTTACCACCCCACCTCGCGCCGTGTTCTGTCCTCCCAGGACGTCACCTTTGACGAGTCGGTACCTTACTACCGTCTCTTCCCCTACCGCACTGCACCTCTCCCCCCGCCGCTGCTCTTCCGTGCACCAGGTCCTCCCCCGGTAGACCCCCTCCCCCCTCAGGGTCCTGCCCCGTCAGGTGTGTCCCAGGTAGATGCAGTCGAGCCTGTCAAGGTAGTTGTTGACTCTGGTGCTGCTAGAGGTGCTGAGCCTGCGGGTGCCGGGTCTGGGGGTGCTGAGACTGGGGGTGCTGAAACTGGGGGTGCTGAGTCTCGAGGTGCTGAGGCTGGGGGTGCTGGGTCTGGGGGTGTGGAGCCTAGAGGTGCGGAGCCTGGGGGTGCCGAGCCTAGGGGCGCTGGGTCTGCTCGTGTGGCAGCCGGCGGTGGTTCGGCGAGGCAGGAGCCGCTCTCTCCACAGGAGCTGCGCGACTGGTTTGCCCGCCGCTGGAGACGCGCTTCTGAGACTGGGGGTGCTGTTGGGGCTATTGGAGTTGGTCCTGCCGGAGCTGCTGGTAGTACTGGTGCAACTGGAGCTAGAGCTGCTAGGGGTGTTGGCGCTGGTGTTTCTACAGGCGCAAGTGCGTCTGGGGGTGCTGCTAAGGCTGATGGAGCTGACGGTCCTACTAGAGTTGGTGCTGCTAGAGCTAGAGCTGCTGGGGGTGTTGATGCTGGTGGTGCTGCTAGCGTTGGTGCTTCTGAGAGTGCTAGGGTTGTTGCTGGTGGAGCTAGAGGTGCTGCTGGCGCTCGTGCTGTCGCTGGGGGTACTGGTGCTGTCCCTTCTGGTTCTGGAGGCGCTGAGCGGCCGAGGCCGTACTTCGTTCCGCTCCTAGAGCAGGTTCTTGGTCTCCTGCCCTCTCCTGGTCCTACTCCTTCCTTAGAGTGTCCATAGCCTGTCCAGTCGCAGTCACAGTTACAGCCCGCCTCCCCTCTACCTGCTCCTTCTCCCTACACTGGTCCTACTGGAGGTCTTGCTGAGTGTCGTGAGCCTGCGTCTCGACCTGCGTCGCCTGTTCGTGCTGCTCGAACAAGTCGTCGTGGTGCGCGTCCGCGTCCTCCTGCGGTCCCCGGCACACACCAAATGGCACTGCATCCTTCCATTGCTCCTCTGCGTGTCCCGTTGCCGTCTCCTCCAGAGTCCTCTCTTCCTTCTCTTGCTGACCCGGAGTCTTACTCCCTTCGTGCTGCTAGTCCTTCGGTCACGCGCCTTCTTGCTACTGTCATCAGTGACCCTTCCTTTGAGTCCACTGCTGCGTCTGCCCTAGTTGCTGAGCTTGTCGACTTCGCTGCTCGCTATCGTCTAGACTACTCTGCTAGTCTCATTGCTGAGTCTGAGTATGTCTGTCCTCCGTCCGTCGAGGGTGAGTGTGCTCTTAGCACGGACGTCCTTGAGGATAGGCAGGAGGAGTTTCAGTGCTTTGCTGCTGCTTTGCCCCATCTCGTGTCCACGCTGATTGCCCCTGAGGGAGACCCGGATGCACCAGACATCTCGACTCCTCGATCGTACGCTGAGGCGATCGAGGGTCCCTACTGCTCTCAGTGGCAATCAGCCATGGACGCAGAGATGGCTTCCTGGAAGTCCACAGGCACCTACATCGACGAGGTTCCCCCACCTGGGGAGAACATCATCAGTGGCATGTGGATTTTCAGGGTGAAGCGGCCGCCGGGTTCTCCGCCTGTCTTCAAGGCGCGTTACGTGGCTCGAGGCTTCAGTCAGCGGCAGGGAGTTGACTACTTTCAGACCTTCTCTCCCACCCCGAAGATGACCATTCTTCGGGTGCTGCTGCACATAGCCGCTCAGCGCGACTACGAGCTTCACTCTCTTGACTTCAGCACAGCTTTCCTGCAGGGCAGCCTGCACGAGGAGATCTGGCTGCGCCGCCCTCCTGGCTTCACTGGGTCGTTTCCTCCTTGTACCCAGTGGAGCCTCCGGCGGCCAGTCTACGGTCTCCGTCAGGCGCCCCGTGAGTGGCATGACACACT
The DNA here is from genome assembly GCA_948144175.1 of Closterium sp. NIES-65. Lineage (NCBI taxonomy): Eukaryota > Viridiplantae > Streptophyta > Zygnematophyceae > Desmidiales > Closteriaceae > Closterium > Closterium sp. NIES-65. Next base: position 391,285 of record CANXME010002168.1, read on the forward strand.
GAGGACTACACTTGCGGCTCTTGGGTTTGCTCCTTCTACAGCTGACCCGTCGCTGTTTCTACGCACCGACACCTCTCTGCCGCCGTTCTACATCCTCGTGTACGTCGACGACTTGGTCTTTGCCACTACTGACACTGCTGGACTCGCCCACGTGAAGTCTGAGCTGCAGAAGAGACACACGTGCATAGACCTGGGTGAACTGCGCAGCTACCTTGGCTTGCAGATCACCCGGGACAGAGCACAGCGCACCATTACCCTGACTCAGTCACACATGGTGCAGCAGGTCCTTCAGCGCTTCGGCTTCACGTTCTCCTTGCCTCAGGCCACTCCTCTGTCTACTCGCCACTCGCTCTCAGCTCTGCCTTCGGATGAGTCCGTAGAGCCGAGTGGCCCGTACCCAGAGCTTGTTGGCTGCCTCATGTACCTGATGACCTGGACACGACCTGACCTTGCAGACCCTCTTAGCATCTTGGCACGCTATGTTGCTCCTGGGAGACACCGACCAGAGCACATGGCTGCAGCGAAGAGGGTGTTGCGCTACGTGTGCAGTACGTCGGGCATGGGGCTAGTGCTTGGAGGGCGACGTCGAGTGGTCCTCACAGGTCACGCTGACGCTTCTTGGGCGGACGACCAGGCTGTGCAGCGGTCGTCATAGGGTTACACCTTCAGCCTTGGCTCCGGCTCTGTTTCGTGGCGGTCTACCCGCTCGTCTTCTGTTCTCAGCTCCAGCTGTGAGGCTGAGATCTACGCAGGGGCCATGGCTGCACAGGAGCTACGCTGGCTCACCTACCTACTGACTGACCTAGGAGAGCCGCCTTGTTCTCCTCCAGTTCTGTACGTAGACAACAAGGCCATGCTGGCCTTGTGTCGGGAGCACAGACTGGAGCACAGAACGAAGCACATTGCTCTCCGCTACTTCCTGGCTCGTGAGTTGTAGCAGCGTGGTCAGCTCCGCCTCACCTACGTGGCCTCTAAGGCCAACACTGCTGATATCTTCACCAAGGCCCTTCCGCCTTGTGATCATCAGCGCTTCTGTACTTTGTACTGTACTCTTTCTATACCTGCACTTGCTTGTTTACCTTTATATATATGATCTTGCATGTGAACTGGCCTTGTGGCCTTACTCTTGTGCTCGGACAGTGTGGTGACTTTGTGGTCCACCCTGAGCTTGCTTTGCTTTGCTTGACTGGTCTTGTGACCACTTGTTCTCCCCCACTTTGCCTTTGGGGGTGTGTCAAAACATTATAGCTTATACATTTGTGTAGGTTGTACTGGGGTAGCCCATATGGGGTACAACCCAATTAGGGTTAGTACTTGTACCCAACTGTTTCATAGTTCAATCATTCTCTCGTTCGAATCTTCACAACAAAGAAACATAAAACGGGGTAGGAAACTAGGATTATTAAGCCCTAGTATAAAGTTTGTTTGTCCTTGCTTGTTTTAAACATAGCTTGAGTGGATTTCTTTCTCTCGTACTTGCTGCAATAACGCCTTCAGCGTTCAAAGATTTGACAACGCCTAGAAAGGAACGCCTGCTACGACAACCAAGCTACTACTGCAAGCTTCTCTCTCTACACACTCGGACCCTTGGATAGGGGCTGACGTTAAGTGAGGCACCCAGGGACCCTTGGAGGTGACCCCGAGGAGAGTGCTGGTAGTGTTAGAAAGGCGATTAGAGACTAGGCTAGTACATTTTAAGACTAGCAAGTGGTATCAGAGGTCGGGTTACTACGTTGTTGCCATTAGAACGCCATGGGAAAGAATGGGGTAGAAGGATCTTCAAACCAAGAAAGCAATGGAGGCCAAGCAACGGGGGTTTCGTCGCCGAGGGTGGCGAGAACCAGCCAGGGGTCCCTGCTAAAGGAAGTCTTGAAGAACTTCTTGGTTGATAAGTTCAACGGCGCGGGCGTGGAAGATGGAGCTATACTTTAGGCAAGTGGGACTGCTCAAGTTGATGAGCGGAAAGGAAGGAAGGCCAGCGGATCCAGCCCTGCAAGAAGAATGGGATGAAAGAGCGTCAGTGGGGTACTACCTACTTTTACAAAGCTTGGAGTTATATCAGCGGGCGCACATCATGCATCTGCTCGAGGAAGCGCAATGTGAACCGAAAGCATGGGCCGCGCTCAAGGACCTGCACGCCCCTACATAAATTACAGCTACATTAATGCTTGAGCGGGAGCTGACCTCATTGCGAGTGAGTGAAGGAGAGCCGCTACAACCTATTCTTGACAGGGTGCGAGACACGTACGCGAAGCTGACTATGGCCGGAGTTGTGTATCCCGAACAAGCGAAGTGTTTGAACATGTTGTCGCTATTACCCAAATCATGGCTGCAGTTTACGAGTGGGTTGAGCCTCCCACAAAACCAGGGGCTGTGGACTCTCGAATGGGTGAGGACCAAGATCATAGAGGAGGAAAAACAGTGGCTACGGCATGCAGGGAAACAGTTGGAAAATCAGGCGTAATGGGTCTAAGAGCATGCGTGGTGATAAGCGTTCTGGCAACATGGCAAGACAATGGGAGTCTGATGAAGAGAAACCAAGAAGCGAACATGACGGGTTCATTGGGAACAGGGACAGTGCGCGCAATCACGAGAGCTGGAATAGTGAAAGTGCACGGCACGGTAGCTACAGGGCAGGATTTGGAAGTTTCAGGGGAAACTGCTGGTACTGTCAAAAGCCAGGACACACTTGGATTCAGTGTCACAAACGGCCAGACTGGTGGAGCCCAAGTTATCTGGACAATGACAAGGACGAAGGCGAGAAGAACGCCGTCAACATGGTAGCGGATCGTGCACAAGAACTGAATCACTATGAAGGAAGAGCAGCAGGGCAGTTCTTTCATGTAGCGGTGGGAGAGACAACACGTGTGGGAGGAGCACGAAAGGAAGCTGGACGACGTACTTGGGTCTTGGACACTTGAGCCGCTTGGTCAATGATACCGTGTGCGGAACTACTGGAAAGTATAGGTGCAACACCCATTTCGGAAGTGAAGTCCGGATCCGGGCATGCAATGAGAGTGATGGGTGCGGGAAGGGCTGCATTCTTGGGAGCCGGCGGGAAGCCGATCGTTATTGAGAACGTGCTATTTGCACCGGAAATGACGGCGAATCTGATATCGCTAAGGAAGCTAGCTGTCGCCGGAGTGAACACCGAGAGTAGAGCTGGTCGCTTCAAAACAAGGTTTGGGAGCAAAGTGCTTTGGGAACTACGTGATGAGTGGAACTCAGAAAGTGAGCTGTGGCGAGTACCTGCTGTTCCATGGGAGAAAGTTGCAGCACAAACTGCTGACTAGGGGCGTATCGTCGAGGGGGAGGCAATGACAGTTAGCATGGATGAGATAATTGGGCTGAAGCAGATAAGAGTGCAGCTAGTTGAGCAGCTGAAGGTCATTGCGTCCTGCTTGAAGTTGAAGAAATCCAAAGACAAGAGGAGGGTTGCCTTCAGGGGGAGTAAGGCTGCTGCGAGGGTGAGGGTGTGCAAAGCTGTGCCATCACTACAGTCGTGTGAAGCAGAGGGTCTGGGCAAGCAGGCAAGTGAAGCTGCTTGTGCGGGTCAAGTGCAAAGGAGCAAGAAACAAGATCATGCCGGGGTGAAAACTGCTAACAAGTCTGGTCTTGGCAAGAACAATGGACTGCTCAAGAAAACCACATGTACCAAGGGTCTAGAAATCTCTAAGGACAAGCTAAAGCCGAGTGGAACCGTTGTCAAGGAGCATATCCACACTCGTCTGAGGCAAGAAGAAACTGTCCGTGGGAAGGTTGACACAAGAAAGGCGATTGGCACGAGTGAAGCCGTTAGGAACTTGAATGCATCGGCATTGATCACTGTGTTCAAGGAGCTGGTGCAGTGGGTGCAAGAAATGGTGGGAGGTATTGTTGCACTTGCAACGCGGGCGAAGGAGGAACGAGGGAAGCAATAATACTACTAAGCTTGAGTAAAGTGAAAGTGATGAACCACAAGGTGTGACAGCAACAACGGGAAGTTTCGGAGATGCTCGACGTGGGATGAAGCTGAACGGGGTTATCTGTTGGCAGAAGCTGACTTGCTAAAGGAGGGAAGTCAGGGATCGGTGAAGGAGTAATGATTATCGGGTTGACAGTGAAGGAAAATGGAGAAGCCTGTGCGAAAAGCAGTGAGTGATAGACACGACAGTTCATGAGTTATTAACAGGTTGGGGAAACGGACAGGTCAGTAACAGAGTGTGTGTGGAGTAAAATCACCACATTGAGGGGCAGTTTTGTTGATTACAGAAAAAATTTTCTGTAATTCAATCAGACGATTTCACTTTACATGGGGTGCGCAAGAATATTTAGCTTGGGGCTGAAGCGGAAACGGGTTTCCTACTTTCGGGACGAAGTCAACTGAGGTCTCGGCCAAAGAGAGCGAGCCATGGGGGACATGGTGGTGTTCTGAGTGGGAGGGGAGTAATCAGTTTAGCCCCTTCATTTCGACCAATGGGAGCAAGGCAGGGATGAAAACGTGGTGTTCAGAGTGGGAGGGGCGAACTGAACATTGACCAATGAGGTTGCAGCTCGATGCTCAAAAGGTGAATTCGGATTTGGGTGGGTGCAAGTTCGAGTTGAGTGCTTTCTGGACCAATGAGAGCGAGCGGTTCTTGCCCAAGATGCAAGATCGAATTGAGAGTGAGTTTGCAGCTGTTCGTACCACTAGTTTTGGGGGAATGGGATTGGCTGATGTTCGTGCGGCGAGTTCAGTTCTTTAGCGAGCAATAAGCTGCTCGCGCTGCGACTTCCGAAGGGATCTGATTGGTCACTGCTCATGCAGCGTATTCATTTCGTCAGTTTGCGAGCAGCTCTTCGCGACACGTGGGAGCAACGCAAGTGTTAACATGCTCGCGACATGTCATTTAACTCGGATCGAGTTGGTGTTCACGCCTCGAAAGAAAGCACAGGTGGCGAGCACCAGTTGGGTGCTGATTGAGTTGCTGATCGAGTCGAAGCTGATTGCCACCGACATATTGACTCGTGCAGGATTAGAACGGGCTTCATTGTAACTGTTCATAAATGGCGCGAAGTGAAATGTTTGAATCGCATGTTGGTGCAACCCTACGGTTTGCACTCCGCTTGTTGTCCGTGTGCGTGCATATGTGTGTGTATGGAATGGTATGAGGGCATGGGATAATATATATTTCATGCTTATAATTGTGTGTGAATGTTGAGTCATGATGTCGAGTGTGTGTGTCGAGTCAATAGCGAGTTATCGCTAGACGCGTGTTACGCGGTCGTTTGTGTCTCGCGCGCGGTTTCTATTTTGTCGTGCGCGGTTTCTATTTTGTCCTGTGTCGAACGTTCGGTGTGTCGCAGGTGTGTGCAGCAGACCCATCAAGAACTCAAGGATGAGTTTGTGATGAAGAGCCCGAGCCTTGGTGTCAAGCCTCAAGTGATTTCGAAGCTCGCCAAAAGGGTACACCTCAAGATATTGAAGATAGTTACATTACTTTGTGTAGTGTAACATTTCCTTTGGTGTAGGCCCCAGTGAAGGGTAGTTTCGAGACCCTTCGTGGTTGGGGAGAGTGTGGCACTGTTCCACATCACTGTACCTCGGCTCTTGAGGTTTGTAGGAGCTGGGAGTCATTCCCAACTTGTAACTCTTCATATCTCTTCCTATTTTGTGTTCTAAGAATATAGTGGCTGCCATAGTGCCGTTCGTTCAAACCGACACTGTGTCGTCAATACTTCGTGAAATTGTGTGACTTAACTTGCCTATTGTAGGCAACGTTCAAACGCTCCAGATCCAAGTTGAATCAGGTCATTTGAAGTTGTGACCAGAACGCTATGAACGTTTGAAGCCGCTGTGCAGAAATCCGGCTGTGCACTCTATCTTTCGTTTTAGGCACATTGGAGCCTATTGTGACTATAACAAGTGGTATCAGAGCCCCTTGGAGCAGTTTCGACAATGGCTGGACCTGAAGAAAGGAGTGGCAGAGGTGCTGGTGGCAGAGGAGAAGCCCAAGCTCAAGGCCAACCCCGTGATTCAGCCATGGCGCCTGTGCAATCAAGTGTTGGCCCATCTAGGGATGAGCCTAGAGTGTTTGGCCTTGACAAGTTCAATGGTGACAACTTTGCTGAGGGGTCCTTCATAATGGAGAACATATTTGACCACTATGACCTGCTGGAGGTAATGGAAGGAATGGAGAAGCGTCCCGAGAACGACCCGGAGAAGAGCCCGTGGGTGCGGAAGAGCGCACAAGGCTACCTCCTACTTGGGCAAGCGTTGGGGAGCAGCCAAATCCGTCACATCAAGCCTTTCCAGCGTGAACCAGAGAAGGGACCAAAGGCATGGGCTGCTCTGAAGGGTGTACACGCTCCTGCAACACCGGCGGTAGCTGTGGTGTTGGAACGGCAAATGGCGACACTACGAATTGAAGAGGATGAAGCGGTTGAAGAAGGGGTGCAGAAATTCTTCGACTTGTTGATGCGGCTTGAGGGAGCTGATTTGAACTATAGTGAGCTCCAAAAGAAGACCAAGTTGCTGGCCCTACTCCCTGAGTCATGGTCCTCGCTCATCATCAACCTTAATCGCGACTTGCCCCGCCTCTCGCTTGAAGACGTGAAGCGAGCTATCCTTCAAGAGGATTTCCGCCGCCGTGAGTTGGCGAGTGCGGATGGCGCTGGGGCAGCGAGCATCGGCCGTGGATATGGTCGAGGAAGAGGTAGAGGACGAGGGGGAGGAAGGTTTGGTGGCAGCAACTTTGGCGGAGGCCGCGGGAGTGGCGGTTACGGCAGCAACGACAAGAGCTACGGACGCGGTCGCGGCCGATTCGACGGCGAGTGTCACTATTGCCACAAGAGCGGACACATGTGGCGCGACTGCTACAAACTCCCTGATGGTTGGACCCCTGCTCAAGGCCAAGAGAGTAGAGGAGCAGGAGGAGGGAGAGGAAGAGGTCGTGGAGGCCGTGGCGGTCGCGGTGGCGGAGCTGCAAACATGAAGAGCGGAGACAACGACAAGGACCCGAGCAACGATCGGTACCCGGGTCTATTCTACTTCGTGTCGACGCAAGTACCGACTGGTCCAGAGAAGGATGAAGGCTTTGAGGAGCCAGCAGCTGTGGGGAAGGTGACTCTACACCCTCTGGACTATTGGGTGATCGATAGTGGCGCTACCTATAGCATGACACCTCGCCCGTACTTGCTCACCGAACTCGAACCGTCACCGGTGAAGCATGTCACATCAGCTTTGGGGCAGCGAGCGGAGGTGAAAGGCATGGGCAAGGCCATGTTTAAGGGTGCTGATGGGAAGATGGTGGGCCTCAAGAATGTGCTTTGGGTGCCCAGCCTTGCTGCCAACCTGATTTCCGTGCGGCGGATGGCAAAGGCCGGCATGGACACGAACTCAAAGGGAGCCAAGACCTACACCGCAAGGCTTGGCGATCGGATTCTTTGGGACCTTCATGAGGACAGAGATGTCTACAACGAGATGTGGCAGATCCCTGTGGTCCCAATGCCTAAGGAGAGGCAAGTGGCAGCAAGCGTCAGCACCAAAGGTGGAGCGGTTGGTAGCGGCGATTGCGCGGACGGTCGCGCTAAGGAGAAGGAGTCCAAGAAGTACAATCTTGGAGGGACCAGCAAGCTTGGTGAACCTATGGAAAGAGGTGCAGCAGCCAAGGAGCAGCAAAAGGGTCAGGAGAACCCCGAGGCAGCAGCAGAGGAGGACTACGGAGAGAGTATGTGGGGCGCTATTGCGAGCGCGGCATTCTCCAATCCAACTTCGGCTACGGGGGAGTGTGATTGGCTCACCTTGCATCGGCGCATGGGGCATGTGGCCCTGCCCATCTTGCAGCAGCTAGTAAAGAATGAGATGGTTGCTGGCATACGTGTGAAGGGGGAGCCCGATGAGGTACTTGGCTGCCCGACGTGCATGCAAGCCAAGTTCACCCGTTTCCCATTCTCTAGTTCGGAGGCAACGGCTAAGGCACCACTTGATGAGGTGGTGATGGACGTGGTGGGCCCCCTGAAGCTTGGAGCTGCTGGAGCCGAGTATTTCCTCACTATTGTGGACGTCTACACCCGTATGACTTGGGTGTACGTGCTGGCCAAGAAGAGCGACGTGGCTGAAACGTTGAAGGCGGATTGGTTCCCGATGGTGGAGCGGCAACAAGACCGTCTAGTCAAGTCAATCCGCACCGATCGAGGGGGGAGTTCCTGAGCAAGGAGTTTGGGTTGTGGCTGAAGAAGAATGGTATTCGGCACTCCCTCACCATGCCATACTCCCCTGCAATGAACGGCATCGCCGAGCGAGCGAACGGCACAATCACGGAGGCGGCACGCGGGTTGCTCATTGAAGCCGGGCTACCCGACTATTTCTGGCCTGATGCGGTGCGGAGCGCGTGTGTGGCCAAGAACCGAGCCTTGACTCATGTGGGAGCAGACAAATGGGTGCCCTATGTGGAGTGGCTAGGAAGGAAGCCAAAGATGGATATGCTTCGGGTGTTCGGGTGCATGTGCATGGCGCTCGTGCCTACGCATCTTCGGCACAACAAGCTTGGTGCCAAGGCGATATGGGCTGTGCACTTGGGCATGGCTCAAAACAGCAAAGGGTGGCTTCTTTGGGACCCATTGACCAAGAATTTCTTGGTGAGCAGGGACTGCAAGTTCATGGAGAACTTCATGTACAAGGATTGGAAGGCGGAGAATGAGGCGAAGATAGGCGTGCGGTTTGGGGAGGTGAAGAGTTCCGGTTTGGAGCATGTGGAGCTGCCTTTGGAGCTGAGCAGCGGCAGCACAACCACAAGGCAATCCTCCCTTGTGAATGGGAGAGAGGAGGCCAATGATGCAGAGGAAGAAGAGGAGGAGGTGCAGCAAGTGAGCGAGCGTGCACCGTCACTCCCTTCCCGTACTACGAGTGCTCCACGGATTCGAGCCACACCGCAGCAACGCCAAGGCCTTCAAGTCCCTGCAGCTGAGGAGGAAGGAAGGGGCAAGAGGAGAGTTCAACCCACTAATAGGCTGACCTATGATGCGCTGGGAAAGCAGGGCAAGACAGCCCTGGCCGGAGTGGCAATGATGGTCGGAGACGACGAGGAGAGTGACTACGAGGAGTGTGCCTTCGCGTTCTTCTCTCCGGTGGAGATGCCGGGAGAACCAGCAACTCTCAAGGAGGCTTTGGAGAGTAGTGATGCTGAGGAGTGGAAGAAGGCCATGGAGAGTGAGCTGAAGAGCATCGAGGAGAATGACACATTTGAATTGGTGGAGCTACCGGACGGGCGTACGGCGATAACGTCCAAGTGGCTCTTCAAAATCAAGTCGGATGCCGACGGCAAGATCGAGCGCTACAAGTCTAGGCTTGTAGCCAAGGGGTACCAGCAGAAGGAGAAGGTGGACTTCAAGGAGCTGTTTGCTCCTGTGGTGAAGCCGACGACGCTGCGAACCCTATTCGCGGGAGCCGCCATCAAAGGATGGGTAGTAAAACAAATGGACATCGTAACGGCATTCCTTAACGGCATCCTTGAGGAGGAGATTTTTATGGCGCAGCCAGAGGGGTTTGATGATGGTAGTGGCAGAGTGTGGAAGCTGAAGAAGGCCCTCTATGGGCTGAAGCAGGCCCCTAGGCAATGGTACATGAAGCTGCGCGAAGTGTTGGAGGGGATCGGCTTCACTCCCTCAACGGCCGATCACTCCTTGTTCATGCTTGGCGAGGGGGAGCAGAGGAGCTTCATGGTGGTTTATGTGGATGACATTCCTATATTCTCACCCTCCTCTGACCTTGTGAAGGAGGTGATGCTGAAGCTGCATGACAAGTTCAAGTGCAAGTCCCTTGGTGACGTGAACTTCTACCTTGGGCTCCAAATCGAACGAGACGTGGAGAAGCGGAGCATGCGAGTGCACCAACGGAAGTACCTGGAGGCGTTGGCTGCCAACTTCGGCCAGAGTGAAGGTCATGTGGCTACTCCCTTTCCCTCTGGGTTCAAGTGTGTGAAGGGACCAGAGGAGGAGAGCGTTTGTGAAGAGGAGAGGCGCCGTTTTCACTCGTTGGTGGGCAGCCTCATGTATGCGGCGGTAAACACCCGACCGGACGTCGCGTTTGCTACCGGGCAGCTGGCTAGGGTTGTGCAATGCCCTAATGAGGAGCAGGTAGCAGCTGGAATGAGGGTGGCCAAGTATCTTGGCCAAACACCGACCGTTGGGCTGCAATACTCGGCGGCGGCACAAAGGCGCCAAAAGGGCGCGGATGGTGTTGAACCCGGGCGTTTGTTCCTCACCGCCTACTCGGATGCGTCATATGCATCGGAACCAGAGGACATGACAAGTGTGGGAGGCTTCATATGCTGTGTTGGTGGAGGCCCAAATGCTTGGGAGAGCAAGAAGCAGGTTGACCAAGCTTTGAGCTCGGTGGAGTCCGAGTACATGGCACTCTTCCGTGCGGTACGGGAGATTGTGTGGCAGCGGCGTTTGTTGGCTGAATTGGGGGAGGAGCAGCAAGGACCTACCCCACTCTACTGTGACAGCCAGGGTGCCATTGCTCTTGCTAAGAACCCTGTGTTGCATGGACTCACGAAGCACATGAGGGTGAATTGGCATTGGACGAGGAGCATGGTGGCCGCGGGTGAAGTTGAGTTGCGGTACGTGAAGACCACGGGGCAGCCGGCTAACATGATGACTAAGAGGCTGGTGGAGCAGCAGCATTGGAAGTGTTGCAAGCTGGCTGGGATGGCTCTGAACTAAGAGAGCAAGATCCTAAGGCCAACAATCCGAGGGGGAGTTTGTTGGTGCAACCCTACGGTTTGCACTCGGCTTGTTGTCCGTGTGCGTGCATGTGTGTGTGTATGGAATGGTATGAGGGCATGGGATAATATATATTCATGCTTATAATTGTGTGTGAATGTTGAGTCATGATGTCGAGTGTGTGTGTCGAGTCAATAGCGAGTTATCGCTAGACGCGTGTTACGCGGTCGTTTGTGTCTCGCGCGCGGTTTCCATTTTGTCGTGCGCGGTTTCTATTTTGTCCTGTGTCGAACGTTCGGTGTGTCGCACATGTGTGCAGCAGACCCATCAAGAACTCAAGGATGAGTTTGTGATGAAGAGCCCGAGCCCTGGTGTCAAGCCTCAAGTGATTTCCAAGCTCGCCAAAAGGATACACCTCAAGATATTGAAGATAGTTACATTACTTTGTGTAGTGTAACAATTCACTTGGTGTAGGCCCTAGTGAAGGGTAGTTTCGAGACCCTTCGTGGTTGGGGAGAGTGTGGCACTGTTCCACATCACTGTACCTCGGCTCTTGGGGTTTGTAGGAGCTGGGAGTCATTCCCAACTCGTAACTCTTCATATCTCTTCCTATTTTGTGTTCTAAGAATATAGTGGCTGCCATTGTGCCGTTCGTTCAAACCGACACTGTGTAGTCAATACTTGGTGAAATTGTGCGACCTAAATTGTCTATTGTACGCGACGTTCAGACGCTCCAGATCCAAGTTGAATCAGGTCATTTGAAGTTGTGACCAGAACGCTATGAACGTTTGAAGCCGCTCTGCAGAAATCCGGCTGTGCACTCTATCTTTCGTTTTAGGCACATTGGAGCCTATTGTGACTATAACATCGCCGCTGTTAGAACTCAGCGCGCGCAATTTTTGAGTCATTTCTGCAACGCTTCGAGAGCGTTTCAGGTCAGGAAATAATCTGGAGGGAAAGCTCAATGTGTGTTCGCGCTACGAGTATGGAAACAAAGAAACAAAAAACAGGGTAGGAAACTAGAATTATCAAGCCCTAGTATAAAGTTGTTTGTCCTTGCTTGTTTTAGACATAACATGAGTGGATTTCTTTCTCTCGTACTTGCTGCAATAACGCCTTCAATGTTCAAAGATTTAAAACCGCTTAGAAAGGAACTCCTGCTGCGACAACCAAGCTACTACTGCAAGCTTCTCTCTCTACACACTCGGACCCCTGGATTGTGAAGAAATGAGGAATGAATGAACTAGCAAGCAGGTGGGTACAAGTAGGAAAACCTAAAAGTGGTTTACCCTATATTGTCTACCCCACTACAGCCTACACAGACTATAGCATATGAGTTTGACACACCCCCATAGGCAAAGTGGGGGAGAACAAGGGGTCACAAGACCAGCCAAGCAAAGCAAAGCAAGCTCAGGGTGGATCACAACGTCATCACACATTCCGAGCACAAGTTTAAGGCCACAAGGCCACTTCACATGCAAGATCATATATAAAAGTAAACAAGCAAGTGCAGGTATAGATAGATCACAGTACAAGCAAGGTCAATAAGTGAGCAAGTGAGGCCAAGTAGGCACCAGACCTAGCATCGTACAGCAGCGCTGATGATCACAAGGCGGAAGTGCCTTGGTAAAGATATCAACAGTGTTGGCCTCAGAGGCCACGTAAGCAAGGCGCAGCTGACCAAGCTGCTGCAGCTCACGAGCAAGGAAGTAACGAAGAGCAATGTGCTTCGTTCTGTGCTCCAGTCTGTGCTCCCGACACAAGGCTAGCATGGCCTTGTTGTCTACGTACAGAACTGGAGGAGAACGAGGAAGCTCTCCTAGGTCAGTCAGCAGGTAGGTGAGCCAGCGTAGCTCCTGTGCAGCCATGGCCCCCGCGTAGATCTCAACCTCACAGCTGGAGCCGAGAATAGAAGACGAGCGGGTAAACCGCCACGAAACAGAGCCGGAACCAAGGCTGAAGGTGTAACCCTGTGACGACCGCTGCGTAGCCTGGTCGTCAGCCCAAGAAGCGTCTGCGTGACCAGTGAGGGCCACTGAACGCCGCCCTCCAAGCACTAGCCCCATGCCTGACGTACTACACAAGTAGCGCAACACCCTCTTTGCTGCAGCCATGTGCTCTGGTCGTTGTCTCCCACGAGCAACATAGCGTGCCAAGATGCTAAGAGGGTATGCAAGGTCAGGTCGAGTGGAGGTCATCAGGTACAAGTTCAAGGCCACAAGGCCAGTTCATATGCAAGATCATATATAAAGGTAAACAAGCAAGTGCATGTATAGAAAGATCACAGTACAAGCAAGGTCAATAAGTGAGCAAGTGAGGCCAAGTAGGCACAAGACTTCACGTAGGCTAGTCCACCACTGTCAGCAGTGGCAAAGACCAAGTTGTCGATGTAGACGAGGATGTAGAACGGCGGCAAAGAGGTGTCAGTGCGCAGAAAACAGCGACGGGTCGGCTGTAGAAGGAGCAAACCCAAGAGCCACAAGTGTAGTCCTCAGTGTGTCGTGCCACTCACGTGGCGCCTGGCGGAGACCGTAGACTGGCCGCCGGAGGCTCCACTAGGTACCAGGGGGAAACGACCCAGTGAAGCCAGGTGGGCGGCGCAGCCTGATCTCCTCGTGCAGGCTGCCCTACAAGATAGCTGTGCTGAAGTTACAAGACTGAAGCTCGTAGTCGAGCAGAGCGGCTATTTGCAGCAGCACCCAAAGAGTGGTCATCTTCGGGGTGGGAGAGAAGGTCTGAAAGTAGTCAACTCCCTGCCGCTGACTGAAGCCTCGAGCCACGTAACGTGCCTTGAAGACAGGCGGAGAACCCGGCGGCCGCTTCACCCTGAAAATCCACATGCCACTGACGATGTTTGCCCCAGGTGGGGGAACCTCGTCGACGTAGGTGCCTGTGGACTTCCAGGAAGCCATCTCTGCGTCCATGGCTGACTGCCACTGTGAGGAGTAGGGACCCTCGATCGCCTCAGCGTACGATTGAGGAGTCGGGATGTCTGGTGCATCCGGGTCTCCCTCAGGGGCAATCAGCGTGGACATGAGATGAGGCAAAGCAGCAGCAAAACATTGGAACTCCTCCTGCCTATCCTCAAGAACGTCCGTGCTAAGAGCACACTCACCCCCGACGGACGGAGGACAGACAGACGCAGACTCAGCAACAAGACTAGCAGCGTAGTCTAGACGACAGCGAGCAGCAAAGTCGACAAGCTCAGCAACCAAGGCAGACGCAGTAGTGGACTCAAAGGAAGGGTAAGTGACAACAATAGCCAGGAGACGCGTGACAGTAGGACTGGCAGCACGAACTCGGTCAAACTCCGGGTCAGCAAGAGAAGGAAGAGAGGACTCTGGAGGAGACGGCAACGGGACACGCAGAGGAGCAGTGGAAGGACGCAGTGCCATCAGGTGTGTGCCGGGGACCGTAGGAGGACGCGGACTAGGAGCAAGACTACTAGTGCGAGCAGCACGAACAGGAGACGCAGGCTCATGACGCTCAAACGTGACGTCCTTGGAGGACAGAACACGGCGCGATTTGGGGTGGTAAAACTGCCAACCAGCCGCGTCAGGGGGGAAGCCAAGGAAGACGCAGGGAACCGCACGGGGGGACAGCTTGTCCGCAGACAAGTCCCGGACAAACGCCCGAGATCCCCAGACACGAAATGCAGACGCATCGCCAACCTTTCCCGTCCACCGCAAGGTGGGGGAGGTCTCTGGCAAAGAGACCCGGGGCCGAATGTTGATCTAATGCGCTGCGTACTGAACCGCAAACGGCCACAGAAAATAGGGAGCAGCCGCATAGATCATCGACGTACGAGCGACGTCCATGACCATGCCAATGCGGCGCTCAGCAATCCCATTTTGCTGTGGAGAGGCCAGAAGCGTAAAGGTCTGGCGGATGCTATGTGCACGACAGAAGGCTCGCAGAAGGGCAGAGGAAAATTCCCCGCCTCTGTCAGAGTGCAGACGCAGAACAAGAAAGTCCGAGCCGAAACTCTCTCTGAGCTGGAGACGAGCTGCGCGGATCAAGTCGATCAACACCTCAGTGAGGTCAACCTTGTTGCGCAATGGGGACATCGCGGTGTAAACGCGGTTAGTCGTCAACCACCAGCAGGAAGTACCGCTCGCGCCCCTGCCCACTGACGCGGGCTGGGCCCCACACGTCCATGTGGAGAGTCTGCAGCGGAGCCTCTGTCGGGGGAAACTCGGAGGAGTGAGGGGCGGCGCGCTGTCGCCCCTCGACGCAGGGGACGCAGGTAGGGTCAGGCCCCGGAGGAAGGGGAGGGAGAGACCGAGGGAGACCAGAGACAAGGAGACGGGAGGCCATGCCTCGGAGACGAGGCAGGGAGGGGTGACCAAGGCGGTGGTGCCAGAGGAGAGTCTGGTGACACAGGAGACGATACGAGCAGGGGGCAGACTTAGGACCAGACCAGGACGTCGCAGGAAACGCCTGACCCGACGCACCTACCTGACCAGACGCAGAAGACTGAGGAGGACCAGTAGTCAGTGTGTACAGGCTTGACCCCGGTCGACGAATAAACGTGGCCAAGTGTCGGCCCGTCCGAGCATACGTGCAGTGGGTCACCCGCTGACTCGCAGGAGTGAACTGGTGAACCCCCCATCCTGTAGATCTGCACCACTCACCAAGTTCGTAGAGAACGAGGGGAGGTAAATACCTTACATGGTGCCAGAGGGGGCCGCCGGACACGGTAAGACAGTGGAGAAGTGGGCAAGGACGGGACCCACGGAGGGGTCTGCCAAGGAGACCGCCCACTGGCCGACTAAGTAGCGTGAGTGTGGTGCGGTCTCGAAAGAAGGAGCAGAAGCACACGAGTCAAGGGTGAAGGTGTGGGAGGGCTGAGCCGACGTGGTACCTGAGAGAGCAGACTCACCAGCACCTTGGGCAGCAAACTCACTAGCACCGAGAGCAATAGCGTCACCAGCACCTAGAGCAGCAGCCTCACCAGTACTTAGAGCAGCAGTCCAATGCCCGGGTCAGGCGGAACAGACAAGTAACAGTCGCCCTCATCACTAGTAGACACAGCATACAAGGCAGCAAGTATAGCATCAAAGTCAAAATCAAAGATGGCAACCCCCGCCCTAGAGAGCTCTCCCCAGCGAGGGATCTCAGTGGCGTCAGGGAACTAGTACAAGGTTGGTTACAAGTTTGAAACCCTAGGAAATTGTACCCCATAGTGTCTACCCCACTATAGCCTAGATAAGCTAGATGATATAAGTTTGACACACCCGCGTAGGCAAAGTGGGGGAGAACAAGAGGTCATAAGACCAGTCAAGCAAAGCAAAGCAAGCTCAGGGTGGATCATAACGTCACCACACAATCCGAGCACATGAGCAAGGCCACAAGGCCAGTTCACATGCAAGATCATATATAAAGGTAAACAAGCAAGTGCAGGTATAGAAAGATCACAGTATAAGCAAGGTCAAGAAGTGAGCAAGTGGGGCCAAGTAGGCACAAGACCTAGCATAGTACAGAAGCGCTGATGATCACCAGGCGGAAGTGCCTTGGTAAAGATATCAGCAGTGTTGGCCTCAGAGGCCACGTAAGCAAGGCGCAGCTGACCACGCTGCTGTAGCTCACGAGCAAGGAAGTAGCAGAGAGCAATGTGTTTCGTTCTATGCTCTAGTCTGTGCTCCCGACACAAGGCCAGCATGGCCTTGTTGTCTACGTACAGAACAGGAGGAGAACGAGGCGGCTCTCCTAGGTTAGTCAGCAGGTAGGTGAGCCAGCATAGCTCCTTTGCAGCCATGGCCCCCGCGTAGATCTCAGCCTCACAGCTGGAGCCGAGAACAGAAGACGAGCGAGTAGACCGCAACGAAACAGAGAGAGAGCCAACGCAACCCTATGATGACCGCTGCGTAGCCTGGTCGTAAGCCCAAGAAGCGTCTACGTGACCTATGAGGACCACTCGACGTCGCCCTCCATGCACTAGCCCCAAGCCCGACGTACTGCACAAGTAGCGCAACACCCGCTTCGCTGCAGCCATGTGCTCTAGTCGGTGTCTCCCAGGAGCAACACAGCGTGCCAAGATGCTAAGAGGATATGCGAGGTCAGGTCGTGTGCAGGTCATCAGGTACATGAGGTAGCCAACAAGCTCTGGGTATGGGCCACTCGGCTCTGCGGACTCATCCGAAGGCAGAGCAGAGAGCGAGTAGCGAGTAGACAGAGGAGTGGCCTGAGGCGAGGAGTACATGAAGTCGAAGCGCTGAAGGACCTGCTGCACCATGTGTGACTGAGTCAGGGTAATGGTGCGCTGTGCTCTGTCCCGGGTGATCTGCAAGCCAAGGTAGCTGCGCAGTTCACCCAAGTCTGTGCACGTGTGTCTCTTTCTGCAGCTCGGACTTCACGTGGGCGAGTCCAGCAGTGTCAGCAGTGGCAAAGACCAAGTCGTCGACGTACACGAGGATGTAGAACGGCGGAAAGGAGATGTCGGTGCGCAGAAACAGCGACGGGTCGGCTGTAGAAGGAGCAAACCCAAGAGCCGCAAGTGTAGTCCTCAGTGTGTCGTGCCACTCATGGGGCGCCTGGCGGACACCGTAGACTGGCCGCCGGAGGCTCCACAGGGTACCAATAGGAAACGACCTAGTAAAGCCAGGTGGGCGGCGCAGCCAGATCTCCTCGTGCAGGCTGTCCTGCAGTAAAGCTGTGCTGAAGTCAACAAGCTTAGCAACTAGGGCCGACGCAGCAGTGGACTCAAAGGAAGGGTCAGTGACAACAGTGGCCGGGAGACGCGTGACAGTAGGACTAGCAGCACAAAGAGAGTCAGACTCCGGGTCAGCAAGAAAAAGAAGAGAGGACTCTGGAGGAGACGGCAACGGGACACGTAGAGGAATAGTAGAAGGACGCTAGTGCCATCTGGTGTGTGCCTGGGACCGCAGGAGGACGCGGACGCGCAGCACGACGACTAGTGCGAGCGGGACCAAAAGGCAACGCATGATGAGACGCAGGCTCACGACGCTCAGCAAGACCTTTAGTAGAACCAGTGTAGGGAGAAGGAGCAGGCAGGGGGGATGCGGGCTGTAAA